>SMGT01005556.1:334496-374390 GCA_004794575.1 Lanistes nyassanus
CTCATTTTATTGTGCTATAAAGCAGCTGTAGAAAGAGAAAATTTTAAAACATTTCGGCTGTCACGTGCGGACGTAAAACATCAGAGGACGATAAAGGAAGTAAAGAAAAGTAAGTGAATGCAAATAATCAAGCCATAGAACTTCACCATAAACATTATCAAAATATTAAAAGGGTACAAGAAACAGAGACAAGGAACACAGAAGAGCAGAACTTACGAAGCTACGAAACTGAAGCCTATCCAACACTCGCTGTTAATGTCTATCTGCGTTGCTGCAGAGAAATTGGATGAAATCTCTATTTCAGACAACAGCATTAGTTCTTCACCGCTGTTTTCATTCTGCTGCATCGAACGGCGAGCCCAGCATAATGGAGAGAGCTCGGCAGGTTGCGTGAAATCTTGTGTAAAAGCTCGCTTAACTGCAGCTGAGGATGCCTACAGCTATAGCTTGGTACTCCTACAGGTCAGCTGTGCGGGTTTACTGGGACCACCGCGTTGTTCGGAACGAAAGAGCGAAATCCGAATCTGTCGCTAGGTGACTTTGATAATGTAACTGATCAGTCCATCGATCACAACTAATCCGTAGTGTTTGTTCTCAACAAAAAGTCTTATGTTACAGGCGCCAAAGGTGGGCTGGGTCCTGTTTAGAATATCGGTACTTGATGTTCTGCCTTCCGATCAACAGATTATCCAAGTAAAACAGTATGGTCACTTGGGGACACGACCCATGGGCTTCTTGGACCCACTTTGGGCCAGTGATGTGTTTTTTGGGTTACAGGACATGCAATAAATACATTTACCCTCTTTCTCCCTAATCATGCGCCCCCCTCCCACTCCTTCCCGAATGGTCTCTCTTGAGCCTCCTTCCTGCTTACGTCACCAAGCATGCATTAGAGTCAAGAGCACCACAGGTGAACATTCTTAATATCGACGTCTTCATATCAGCTTTATACAAGAGCATAATTTGGAAATATTGCAGTGTCATCGTGCTACCAAACGATGAAAGGGTCATCAACTGACATTTTCTTTTGCTGAAATTCAGAGAACCCCTTCCAAAACTGGCAACGTGCAAGTTCACCAGTTTGCTTGTATCAAGTGTATAGTTATCTGCTTCCAAGCTCCAAGCCGCATAAAAATATTCCCCAAACAACCCCGATATTAAACGGTTTTTCATATTTATGTTGTTGTGCTGACATTAGCACATTTTTCGTACTTTTTAAATAGATTTCCTGTCCTATTAATTCCGTTTTGTGTTTCCTTCCTGGCGCCGGCGTCTTATCAAACGGCTCCACCTACGTAAATGAAGCTGCAAGGGAGAGAATCTAGTCACCTACTATCGGTATGGGGTGATTTGTTCACTGAAGTTATCTCAGCATTTGTAAATTGCCTTTCGGAGCATTAGTCCCCCCTGGCTCGATTACTCACTCTTTCAGTCTCTCGCTCGCTCTCCCGTGCACGTACGCACACGTAACCACACACTCTTTCTCCCTCATCAGCTTCCATACACACAGACATCTCGGTACGACCAATATCCATCTCTCTCGTCACTTCACAAAGACTTGAGGAATTATGGCCAGAGGTTACTTCATTTTTCATTGCGTCATCGGTTCCCACTGACAGCTTAAAAGTCTGATAACACTGGAATATCATCCTGTTGTGTCCCCGATAATTGTGATAAATTGGAGTTATTCCCCGTGCACGAGATGCTGCGCATCTCTGTGTAATGTCAATAGAGGCTCTGCTTGCAAGCTTCTGTTTACCGCGTGTGTCAAATGTGCCGACACGCGTCTGCTCTCAATACGTAGTTCTCGACTGCTGAGTTATAAGCACTTGAACTGCTCAAAAGACCGCCAGGTGATGCTGTCATTTTTGCTCGCATTCGGCTTATCAATGGTCTGTTTTTATAATTTTGTGTTTTAGCTAGTTTATTTTCTTGCTGCATGTTTTTTATGTTGGGCTTTTTGGTACTTTGTAGGGGTTCCCCGTGTGTTTTGGTTTTGAATGGTTTTGTATTTTGTGTTTTATTTTGTAAGTGGCAGTTTCCATTTCTATTGCGCTCGGCTTTCACTCCCCCATCTCTCCCTCTCTTTACCCCACTCTCTCTCTCTCCCTCTCTCCCTCTTCTCCCTAAGTCTGTGTGCATGGGTATGCTTTTGTGTACGTCTCTCCATGTCTCTCTGTCCGATCTTTCGCTAGATATTTTTATCTTCCACTTGCTAAACTCTCGTTCGTTTAGCGATGACGACGTTGGATGTGGGAACAATCTATGCTGGCGGTGTTGTTGAGTTTGGTTATTTTGTAAGAAGTTGTTTTTCCACGTCAAAGGGTAATTAACCAGGTTTCATGGCTCATCGCCAACTTTTTTTTTATTTTACACGCAAGAACGTCAAAGCATAATCAGTACATAGTGATAAATACACACGAACCTGCACAACACCGAAGTAATTTTCGTTGGTTTCTTTCTTTCTTTCTTTCTCCATTGTTGTGTCTTAAGCTTTCTGTCTCTATTCCTTCCGTTTTTTTTAAATCTCTGCCTCTTTCTTTCTTTGTTTCTTTCTTTGTCTGTCTTTATTTCGTATTGGCAAATAGCGTTACTGCGCTAGCCAGACTGGCTTGTGACAGTCTTCTGTATAATTTCCGCATAATTTGCCGGGCTTGTCAGACTTGTCACTGACGCCCAAGTGAAAGCAAACCAACTGTTCGTTTCGCGACAGTTGTGTATCCCAACAGTCTGTATTCCAACAACAGTTTGTTAATATCGGGCTTCACAACTTAAATCGAAAGGGAGCAGTGACAAAACATACTAGTCCAGCTGTTTGAGGATAAAGTTTGATTTTAATTCATTCTGAATTTCATAAGACGGTCTTGCGGACACACATTCTATGCTGAGGTGTCGGGAAAAAGAGCCAGGTGATATCTTTCGATTGAAATTAGATGAAACTCGATCTTGTTGCTTAAGTTTGTTTCCACTGCTTTCGTCTGACTGACTGTTGACCGATTGACTACCTACATAGTTGACCGTCTGATTGGCTGTGTGGTTACTCTGTTTACAGGCTTCTTCATAACGTGACACGTTGAGTCCTAAAGCGCTAGTTTAAAATTTGCTTAGCAACGTGTTACGCCTTTGTAAAACGTCTGTCAGAGTCTTTCTTAACGTGAGTCCTGGTTCGACGAACCTGCTCGGTTTAAAAAGGTGCTTAAGGTGAACGCTTAACGAATAGGTCAATTTTAGCGTTCGCACACTACCTAGTAACTGATACGCCCGGTTACTGCTTGGCGTCACACCTGTAACTTGCTCCGTAATAAGCCCTGTATCGTTTGACACTGGCACGGCCTGAGGCAGAATTTCCTCAGCGGAGCAGTTAAACAGACACCGGGTCGCCGCCGCACGTTCTCTCTCTCACGCAGTCTCAAAAACATCGCACATATCGTTTTTCTTTCTCTTTTTTGCGCTCATTTCAAAATATTTCGCACTGTTTAATGGCCATGTTGTTTTGTCACTTCACTGTTTACCGGAGATTTTTTATTTTTTAAATATTTTGTCAGTTTCCGACCAGCAATTAGAAATTCTAAAACGAACCTCGAACAACGAACTCTCAAAGAACAGAACAACAAAAACAGGAAGAAGACGAACAAAAACAAGAGAAAATGTTCCCGCTAGAGGAGGTAACGGGAAAGAGAGCAAACAAGCCCCATTCCGCATCTTTGCATTAATGTAACGAATGAACTACCGTTCACAATTTTTGTGGCGCTTACAGAGTTAAGCCCCTTGTCCTAATGAAATTCCCGGTTGGAGAGAGGCGGATGGAAGAAGCATGTAAAAGCCCGTTATGTGAACAGGACCACGTCAACATGACAACTGGAGAAAGAGAGAGAGATAGGGAAAGGACAGATATCAGTAGAAAAAAAAGAAGCTGCCGAGGATTTTATCTGGAAGTTTGTGTAGACCATCGGTAGCTATCACCTGAATATTACAGGTAGATAACCATCTGGAATTCTGTGCAAACGTCATCGGTAGCTATTATTTTTCTGAACATTACAGGCACATAGCCTCCCTGGATGATTTCAGTATGAGGTTGGATTGTATATTTGGTTTGTTTGTCTGTTCGTAAAGTCATTAGTTAAAGTTGACGGCGGTTAGCTGAATTCCATCTTAACAAAATCCTCTATGGATACGAATCCATTTTGGTTCAGAAGTTTAACTTGGTCCATCCGTTGCATGGGGCTGGGTTGATATCGTGAATTTCCCGTTGTCGTCATCGCTATAAGGACCGCCTCGGTAGTCTAACAGTTAAGACGTTAGCTTCCGAGGCTTGGTGGTCGGTGGTTTGCGCCCCGAGTCCTGCCTAAGACTTCACAACTGGCAATCTAGTAGCTGCCCTGCCAGACGCCTGGCACTACCGGGAAGAGTATTAGAACTCGCTGGTGTCAGTATAATGTGAGTGGGTGGGACTGAAGTCTGTGTTGCGACAGCAGTTCTACCTGTGGCAACACGTTAACTTGTCCTGAAATGCGCCCAGTCTGCAACTGGACGATAAACAATAAGCCAAACTATCCTCAAGTGTTCATTGTCTGTTTTAATGCTAGAGAAGTGTCAGCTGAACGAACACACTTTTCTGTTACCAAAACTCCACAAAACGTGCGTCTACAAGTGTTTTTAATATGTGTAATATGTGTAATAGTCTCAGTCTAACGCTCGCTGCTTTATAACGTGAATACAATAAAACAGAACTTTCATTGCGTATAAATTCCATGAAGATAATGGCAAAGGATAATTTTGTAGGGTATCTTAAATGCCATTAAGATAATGGCAAAGGATAACTTTGTAGGGTATCTTAAATGCCATGAAGATAATGGCAAAGGATAACTTTGTAGGGTATCTTAAATGCCATGAAGATAATGCCAAAGGATAACTTTGTAGGGTTTGAGGCGACTATATATCTCTTCTACGCGGTTGTCCTTTATGTCCTTGAATGCTCTTAATGTCAGGTGTCCAGTGGCATTGCGGTAACGCACGGTTCTCACCAGTGGAGAGAGTCATGAGTTCAGGGTGGTTCACTCCGTACACTTCTGCAAAGATGCAGGATGGGGTATGTTTACCTTTCTCTCCATTTCTTCTTACTTGCTAGACCAAAGGAGTGTCAGAGGGTAAGGCCACAAACAATAACGTAAAGGCTGTGTGGCATGAGTGCTCTCGTCTTCTCTTCCGGTCGTCAGACCCGCAGACCCTGTCCGTCTTCAGCTGCCTTTCGACGAATACCCAAGTAGCACAGCCCTTAACGTGACGGAGAGACACTGCCGTGAAGGAACGGCACAGCGCAGTTCAACACACCTATCCTCTCGTTGGGCCGACCGAACGCTGTTTGTCCTGGCCCTCTGGCAAGGTGAGCTGGTCCCGTAATTTGCCATAAACTGCTGAACACTTTACAGAAAACAGCTCCAGTTCTGTGACAGGAGCCGTCGGAAAGTAAACACGGGAAACCACGCGATGTCTAGTTAAATATAGATTACATGTTAGGGAATCATTCAAAGTGACACCATGTAAACAAGAGAAATACTCTCTGTGGTGTATCTCTGTCCTCTGGTTCAGCGATGTTCAAAGTTGCAGGACTGTTGAATGCCTTCACTGCTTTGCATTTCCCCATAGGTGGCTAGAAGCACGAAACATTTTTCCGCTTTCTTTTCTCTAGGACTAGGTTTTAACAATTCCCTCAACCACTGTCCACAAACAGTAACAAAACACAAAAGCAGAATAGGACCTCTTGGCCCGCAATACTTAAAGCAGCATTTCCTTGCTATTAAACCTGGTTGCTGTTTTATTCTGATGCAGTCCTTACTGCGCACAGCTGTTTGTCTTGAAATAGTACAACTGTTGATTTTGTATTTCTTGTAAACAATAAAATTAGGGTCAGTGATGGTTCTCTCTCTAACTCTGTTTATGTGCGTGGTTGCCTGCGTGCGTGCGTGCGTGCGTTGGCATTGTAAGATGGATATGTTTGTTACTTCATAAGTAATGAGCTTATACTGAAAATGAAATTAGAAGCAGAAATTTTTCTATAATTAACAGCCGGGCGACAGTCCATGCTGACCGCATTTAGATACATATTACATAGAATCAGCCCCCTCCCTCCAGAACTCAAACAGACATGCTGAGTCCTCCACTGGCTGAAGGATCAGCTGGTAGGAATACAGGCCAACAGTGTAACCATGTGATTAATATAGAATCTGCTTTTGGAAAACGTGCGTAGCAGGCAACGTAAAAGGTCCCTTCGTTGAAGCATGCTTAGTTTCCTATTCACAGAACAATCCCGAGGCTATTTCCCCGTCTACAGCGAATTTAGCAATGACAGCTTTGTATAAATTACGCTTGTTAACACACAAATAATTCCTTCTTGTCTATGTATTGCTCTACACACTATATTGGTTTGTGTTAGGGACTCGAAACGCATGTTTATGCTGCATTGTCTGTCCTGACCCTAAATTGTTGATGCTGGGAAACTCATAAGCGAAATATAAGCCCCTAATAAACTTTGATGACGTTGTTTTATTTATTTATTTTGCCTTTTACGCTGATCGACAAAATAAAGCATACCTCACTAAGCGGATAGCTTTTAACTGGCCCTGCGCGTGCGCGCTATTTTGGCATCTCCATGGCGACAGACTTTCGCGGCCACTCCCAAGTTTCGAGCGCTTAAAGGTTCGACAATTTCCTCTCTCTCCCAAAGGGATTCGTTTTCGTCATGCTATCTCTCTTTCTATCCGCTATTTCTCCGACGTTTCCCAGGGAATCAGAGAAACAATACATCAGCTTGCAACCGCAGTGGCCGCGCGCATTTATCTGGCGTAGCTAACGGTGTATGCGCACGTATTCGAATGAATCTTTGTGGGTACGTCTGCGGGTACACGCGTGGCAGGGCGGTAACTCTTGTTTGCTACCGATATTTAGGCTCGTGGATTCAGAACCCGTATCCGGCACACGTACTTTCTCTGTATGTGTCACCTGTTTACAGGGCTAGGATTTTTTCCTGGTACTTCGGTTTCCTCCCCCTTTACTCTCCCCCTTCCTCCTCCCCCGTCATCTTTTCCCCTCATTCCCTCTTCATGGTATCTTCGTTGCTGATGTCACAGCTAGGGATATTTCTTTTGCTCTTGATGGGTCGTCTGCTCTGCTCGCTCTCACGACCACCGTCAAGAGTGTGATATGTACGTAGGTGGAACTATCACTGTATTACTAAAATTCATTAATATGATTTCTTAATCATATGGCCGAGTCCCCACCACCTACAGTCTCCCATAAAGAACAACAAAAGGCCGTAATACAGTGAACACAAAAAGGAAGAATGTATTATTGATATAAACAGCGAGTATTTACAATCAAGACAATGTGTTACAACTTGTTTCAACTCTAGGGGTCCCGCAATTTCCTTCTGTTTGAGCTAGGTCTACAATAACATCTCATACCACCCTATATCATCACCCGCCTCGCCATTAAACACAACGACAAACCCCTGTAATCTCGCCTTTGCTTACGAGAAAAGAATGACCGCGTGATGCACAACACTCACAGAACACAACACTCGTTCCCGAATGCTTCTTACAGTTCGCACGACAGTCTGTACGTTGGAGCGCTCCTTCCTTGGATATGTTCACCAGTAGATACCCTGAAAACCTCTTGAACACCTCCACATAACAGCAGACTTCGATCCTGACGATCCCACACGCCACAGAGGATATGACTTTTCCAAAGGCTGACACACAGCCCCTTTGAGCTCACCCCAAGAGCTCAGTTACAGGCAGCCTCCTTGTAAGGCTGGACCTTCTCCCCTGCTTCAGACGGTTGTCTTGTCCGCGGTCGTCGGTCTCCCTCCTTTACGTTCTGCAGTCCTCTCCCGCCCGGACAGCGTAGAGGTTTCCCACAGCAGAGGAACACGTTCTAGAGTCACACACACCAGTCTGGAAGGATCATACACCCTCGCAGAGTCCCTTGCGCTATGCAACTGGTCTACTCAAGCCACGTGCCGTTGCTACTAGACTTCCACACGTCCAGTAGAACGAGACACCTCAATTCTGCAGCTGAATCCTTCAGCCTTCAGCAGACTTGTACCACACCACCGCAGCTCTTCTTCACAGGAGTTCAGGCTAACGTTGCCCTCACTGTAGATTTCGCTGAAGATGCTCTCTTGGGCGGAAGATGCCCTCTCGCAGGACGTTTGGGCGGAAGACGTTCTCTCACAGGAGATTTGGGCAGAAGATAATTTGACTGTCTAAACCAGTCCTTTTATTCTAACCTTTCGTCCATAGATTCTTTCATTCACACGCACGTGGTCAACAAGACGGTTACAGATATCAACCAATCAGGCCAGAGACAGCAGAAGCCACACCCTGTGTCAACTACAAAGGCACGCCCCTAAGTGGACACCTAGAGTGGAAATAGCTACCCCCTCCCCTTCCTGGTTGTTTACACTCATCGGCTACCTCAAAGCCCCTGATGCTTGATACTAGGCATCAGCAGGTTCCTCCTGATACGTAATCCTGCCCTGAACAAACTAATCCGCACCTGGCGAGCCTGACACCGGCTCTAGAGCTCGTCCCTTCCCAGCTGTGCCTCAGGGCATGCAACACCTTGTCCCTCGCCTTGAGAGCCAGCACCCCTGATCATAAGTGTGAACAGGGACCTAACCTGGCTGGTGATGACGTGAGCGGCTAGATGGCGGCTTGAACAAGGGGATTATGGACCTTAATTAGGGCCGGAGGGTCGAGGATGGGTCACACCTAAAATCTATGGTGCAATCTCCTTGACCCACCAGACCCCAAAGCGTGACACACACACACACACACACACCGCAAAAATGTAGCCCCATTACTAAATCATGGGTCAAAGAATTCACCACAGATGAAGGGTGTGTCAAACGGGTTCGACTATCAAAACCAATTATTTAAAAAACATACCCTCAACTATTCAGGACTACTTCTTTACACAATGTTACAACATCAACTATTTACATGTTGCATCATCTATTTACAGACAGATACATCTACCACCTCCCTCCACCCATTTCTAGTGGATGCTACCACCTAGCGAGGTGGTTCGTCAGGGAGCACTGTGGGACTTGTATCCGACATTCCCGCCGCATCTGATGCTTCGGATTTCTCTCTACGGCTGAAAAAATCTGCATCTATGCCGTCAGATGCGGTCGGAAGGCCTCTAGGCGAGAGCAACTGTGTAGCGAATACGCTGCGACAATTTGCGTGTCCCACCGTCCTTCCCCATCCTTCCCCATCCTTCCCCGTGACCAACGGAGGTACCATCCTGATCTGCATTCCACCCAGAGTCTAGCTTCTGACCAGTGTCAGGTTTCGCTGAAAGACACTGGGACCTTTCTCGCTCTCTACTTGTCAATGCACCACCCCACAGCCTTCCCCCAAGCAAAAGAGGAGCCCCGTCAGGGCACAGGTTGTGCATCCAAGTTTCCGGAGATTTCCTTCCAGACAGTTGGCGGCCTACCTCGCCCGCTTTGTAGAGTGTGATCTCTCCCAAGACTGCTGTCTTCCAACGCCGCGTCGCTAACTCTGGCAGCGAGTTCGTACTGGCGCCGACCTCACACTCCAAGTTGCGCCCTAACCGAGTTTCACCAGTCCCTGATTTAGGATGTCTGAGTTTCACTAGCTGGAGGGTTGTGGTCCACCCGTCAGCTGCATTATCAAGAGGGGACCCTGACTTTCCAGGGTCGAACCCTCTGCAGGGTTGTTCATTCTGTGGCCAATGAGCAGCTGGGCCCCCATGTAGATGGTCTGTCTCCTCTACCACTGGGGAGGATTCTTCCCCGATGCGCTGCGCTTGAAGCATGTCCACCCTGGCAGCTTCCGTCTGCGGTAGTGGGTGGGGCACTCCTGCAGCACCCAATAAATGACTGTCCCCCTCTGGTGACGTCACATCTGGCCTCTCTGCTACAGTGTGGACATAGGCGGCCATTTGCTCCTCCTTTCCATGTAGCCCAACACCGAGTGACCGACTGGTGACGTCATCGTATGGTGATGACGCGATCGGGCCTGAGGGTCGTGGGTCACACCTAAAATCTATGGTGCAATCTCCTTTACCCACCAGACCCCAAAACGTGACAACTGACGACGCCAACCAAATACAACCAACTGACGACAACCAACCATGGCCAAGAGCGTTTGAACTTTGAAGAGCAGACCCCCTGGCGTATACTTCAACTACCGAAATAGACCCTCGAAGATGTTTCACGTGATTTTGTGGATGTTCGTGGATGCCCCCTTTCCCGTATGTGTGCGCGCGTGTGTGTGTGTGTGCGTTCTCGTTTTCTTAAAATATCCCCAAATAAATTCCCAGGAGTAAATAGGAGTATATGCGTGATGTGGATGCTACAAGTACTGACGCATATTTTCAAGTAGAACAAGAATCAAGCAGAAATATTCTGCATCTTGAATGAAAACGCTTAGAAACATTCTGCGTCTCGAACGAAGACGCTTAGAAACATTCTGCGTTTTGAATGAAGACGCTCGGTCCAAAGTCTGTAGCGGATGTATCGATTTGTGATGAAAAACGGTGGGAGAGTGGGGAGAGTGACAAGGGTTTGATTGTCGAAGGGTTGACCGTCTGAGAGAAATGAAATGGCCGCGACCACGTGTCATTCTTGGAGAGACCTAATTGAATATTGGCTCTGTGAACGTCGTGTCGACTTTGTCCAGAGACCCGTCTGAGAACATTAGCCCTCTACGCCAGCGGGCCGAAAATCTTTTCTCGGCGACTATTTAGCCTTCCGAGCCCTCAGCCCAGCTGTCCTCGCCGATTCAATGAAGCCCGCAAAGAGAGCCTTGAGAAGCGAAAGGGGAGAGAGGGTTCCTTTCTAACCGGGCAAAGTAAACTGATAGAGAGTTGCAAGGTGGTGTAAAGTTGATTACACCTGCTCAGTTGCTGGTAAGAAGCTAAAAAGTCAGGGCATGGGTTCTGCGAAAGCTTCCCTCCCCTTCCACCCTTAAGACATCGCATGGAAACGCGCACAGACTTTAATTAGCATCGCCTTTTAGTGGTAACTTGAGGCTTAAACCCAAACGTCGTCTGTTAACATGCGTCAGAATGCATTCTGACGGAGCGTGCCTTCAGGTTTACTGGAATTTACTGCCTTGTCAGCAGGATCGTTTCTGTATAAGAAAATGCACAAAGATTTACAATTATGAAAAAGTATCTCACATTTACCAACAAACCCACCTCTTGACGTGCAAATCATTTCTTATTCGTCGACAAGTCTTATAACTCATTCTTAAAGACACTGAAACAGTTTTCTAGGAGTCAAGTTTTTGTTTTAACTTCCAAGTTCTTGCCCGTGAGTATAGTGTTTTGGGGGGTTTTTTGGTTATTGTTTTGTTTGATTTTTTTTAAGCAAACCACTGTCAAAATAAGACCGCATGTGTTTAGGAAGACTTATGAAACACGCGTTCTAATTACGCGCAATATTTCTGCTCTGGAGTGCGCTTGCATAGCATAGCATTTCAAAAGCTTTGTGCTTGCCATCGTAACGAACATAATTATTTAATTGATTTCATTGAAATTTCCCTACGGAGTCGAGTCTCAAGGTAGGTACTTGCACCTAATCTATTTCGTTATTTATATCCTACTCTTTCAGTTTGATATCGTGTCATGTCTAGAGTGTTGCTAGGTTGTGGTACCATGACATAGACATGCAGTCTGCTAATTATTGGTCACATGTCTGCAATGGTATTTAGTCTCTCTCTCTCTCTCTCTGGTATCCTGCCACATCTCCTTTGTTGCTCTCTGACTTCTTGCCATATCCTGTTGGAAATAATTTCTTTCTGACGTCGCGCAGTTTGTCATAGTCTTACTAGTTTCGAACACAACTCTACTGGGACGGGTTCCCCGTCCCTCGGTGCATGCTACCCTGTCCGCCAGGTGTCTAATGTGGCTACACAATCTGAGGCATTCTGGGCAGCGTGCGAGGTCTTGGGTCGATAATGTGATCTTGGCTAATGAGCTACGCTTGAAGTCCTCAGGAGGAAACATCTGCCTGTGTTGTTATTTGAAATCCTTGACGGATTGCACATGCGGAGCCTCAGAGCCCCTAACTGATGATTCACTCACGCACGCTTGCAAACACGCAAGCACACAGTGAGAAGAGTGTTCATAGAAAATTAGTCTTATTAGGAGTGAGTGGAAATGAGAGGCGAAGGGAACAGGGTTATCTTCGGGAAAAGTTTAACAGTCGTCTTTATCTCGGCAAATTTGAGGTCAACAAGGGCGTAAATTAAGACATCAGAATTGCGAAAAGGATGTCTAAGCAGCGTCAGGAATGTTGTCCGACTGTTTTGGAGTTTGTTGTCTTCCGCGAGACGTGCGTGAGATTATCCGTGTGCGTGCATGTTTATGTACTGCGTACGTGGGCGTGTACGCAAAGGAATAAAGGGTCATACAACTGTACATAATCTGCTTGCTCATATTTCTGGGTGCGTATGTGGCTGTGTTTCATAAGTGAGAGTGTGGAAAGGAAGGGAAAGGGAGAGAGAGAAAGACAGGAGTAACACAGAAGGCGGGGAGTAACACAGAAAGCGGGGAGAAAGACAGAAGAAAGAGATACAAGTGCACTTAACCAGTTTCTTCTTATGCGTCAGAAGAACAGCTCTCAGCATAAAAGCGCACTATTTCTGGCTCGACACCAAGATAGTTCCTAGATCCTTCTTCAGATCTCGTCACTTTGTTACACGCAGTCTGAAAAAGCAGGCGCCATTTAATTCACGTCTTCTTTTTCAGGGCAAGACTTTGACACCAGCAGAGGAGCAGGCGACAGTGGAACCTCTCCAACTAGTTACACTAACCCCAGCCTACGTGTGGACGTCTTTGAGGCTACAAACGCTACTGTAACAACGGCAGCGTCTACAAATGGGCGTTGGCGACTGAAACCTAAAACATTTGTCCGGATTTTAGAAACCTACTGCAGAACATGATATATAAACATTTCCAGCCAGTGCCTACAAATTTGATAGGGAGATTACCTATGAAGCAGCTTTCTGTCCTTGAGTTATAATTCCCATTGAAAGGACAGATTTTAAGAAGTATTCTGGCCTCAAATGTTTTACTCCACGTTTTACTTTACATTAAAGTCTGGGGGTTTTTAATTTATAAGGAGTTTTGATGGTAAGACGCTACATTGACCATTTCGGTGGTGCAGTATTGGGCTTAAATTTTCCTCTAAAGGATTTGTGAAGACTAGTGACAACTGTCTGGGGATTTGCCCACAGTTCTAGAGCATTACTTTTTGAAACATCCTAGCCGAAAACAGCAGGTACAGGTGCTTGCAGTTTTCCGTGTTTCGCGAGATTAGCGAGGTTCGTTGTCTCTGCGTCATCATGGTTGTTACGCTCCCCGGCGGTGCTGAACCCGCTGGTGTCAACATGACCACGACGGCTGCAACTCCCCTCGACGTTCGCAACCTCAGCGTGGCCAACGACAGCGACAACGCCAGCGAGTGCTGGAACGTCTACTGCTACGACGCGGAGGAATACGAACAGGCCATCCTGGACCACATCTTCCCCTCGGAGCACGAGTGGTTCTTTGTCGTCCTGTACATCCTCACCTTCTTCGTGGGGCTGGTGGGCAACTCGCTGGTGTGCTTCGCCGTCTGGCGCAACCACAACATGCGCACGGTCACTAACGTATTCATCGTCAATCTCGCCGTCGGCGACTTCATGGTTATCCTGCTGTGCCTGCCCCCCACCCTTGTGCAGGACGTGGCCAACACCTGGTTCATGGGCGCCGTCATGTGCAAAGCGCTGCTGTTTCTTCAGGTGAGTGGGGCACTGGTAGCAAAGTACTGTTGTTTCTACAGGTAAATGGCCATGCGATACTGCAGGCAAAGCACTGATGGAAGAGAGAGAGAATATATATATATATAGGTGGGGAGGCGATAAGGGCGCATGCATAAATATATGTGTGAGCCTTACCGTCTTGAATTCTTAGCTCCCCTATATCTGTACTTTAAATCGAGTGAACTCCCTGAAAATCCTTTAGCATTTGACGGGCTCTGGGTCAGCATGCATCATGATTCTGTAAAACTGTCTAAAATATGTAAATAAATCAAGCTCCTGCTGCAGAATTTATTATTTTTAGTTGTTTTAAAATGCTCCCGCCAGGAGCCAAAAGAGAAACCAACAGGTTATTTCAAATGAAGTCATAGTAGTCCTCATATAAAGTAAGTATCTACACTTTGATCAATTTTTTTATAATACTCAAAATATTTAACGATTAAAGGATCCTTCTGGTGGTTTTTTTTTCATCCTAAACGACGGGGTATTAAAAAATTGGTCTTTTTCGTTACTGCTATCCATGATGCAGAGGAAATTGTATTTTACTCAAAAAAGTAATTTGTTATGCTGACTTTTAGAGATATGGGGTAAAGGAAAGAATCGTTAGGAGGGATTCGACGAGTTAGCTGAAAAGAAAATTAACTGAAGTATTGTACTTTCATAAGTCATGTCCAAAGTAGGCCCTACTGTTGTTTCTATAGGTAAGTCAATGACTTTTTTTAAAATCGAGGAACTTGAAAAGATTCACTACAGCGAAAGCAAGGTTAAGGATAAATTAAATATAAAATATTTCTTTGAGGAAATAAAACAAAACAAAATAACGAAAATATATTCCTTGATCAGCTGAGGCAGCTAGCGATAAGGAGGGAAGGAAAAGATCCAGAGACAAAGAATGAAGGATTTGTGTGAGATGTGAAGTTTGTTTCTGCCAGTGTAAATGCGCTTGCACAAGTGTCAGGGGAATTGTAAGATGTTTTTATGGACTCTTCACGCTTATGCTAATGATTATGTTAACGGTTATTGTTATGTGTCTGCGACTAAATGGATTTTCAAAAGGAACATCCAAGCAATGGAAGCTCCACTTTCAGCCTGCACTAAAAACTTGCCCAGCATGAGGAGTCAGCGTAACTTCCGGAGTCTGACAAATTGTCCCCCTCCCCCCTCCCCCATCTATCTCTGCAGCGGCCTTCAAGAAGGTTGTGAGTAGAGTAGTGACAGGATCTCCATCACTGACGTGGCTGTGTCTGTGTGTCTGTGTGTGTCTGTCAGAACGCCTCGGTCTCCGTGTCGGTGCTGACGCTGAGCGCCATAGCCGTGGAGCGGTGGTACGCCATCTGCTATCCCTTGAGGTTCAAATCCACTCTCAGCCGCGCACGCAACATCATCATCATCATCTGGATCACTGCCATGCTTGTGGCGCTGCCGGTTAGTTGTGTGGTTCGTGTAAAAAATTACTCCCCCTGCCCCTGTTCCTCCCACCCCAGTTGCCGGTTAGTTGTGTGGTTGTGTGGAGAATTACTCCCCCCTGCCCCCAGCCTACGCCACAATGTCGTCCATTTACAAAAATGTACTTTGTTTTGTGCCTGCCACAAACGTTCCATAAGTAAAACACCAACAGCTAACGCCCCATTGTTTCCCCACAAACGTCTTACACTTTGCTGGATCTAATGGCCTGTGTGTGTTTTGTCGTCCTCACTGTAGGAGCTGATAGTAGCAGACACAGACCCGTACAACTACCCGGCCAATTTCCGCTCCGTGCTGCTGACCATGTGCCACCCGGCGTGGGACGCCTGGAAGCAGAGCATCTATCAGGTGATTCTGGCAGTGGCCATGTACGTGGCCCCCATGGTCCTGATGTCACTGACCTACGCTCACATCGCCTTCGTCCTGTGGAAAGTCGCCATACCCGGAAATTCTTGTTCAGGTGAGATTTGTTGTTATTGTTCCTGTGACGTCATTCAGTCGGAAGTCTCTTGTCCAGCTAGGTTATGGCAACATAAAAGCAGACAGGTGTACCTCCCGACTGCAAAATAGACTAAAGTACTTCCAGTCTTCAAAAACAGACAGGTGGACTTCCCGACTTTAAAATAAGCAGGTGGAATTCTCGACTCCAAAAATAGACAGGTAGGCTTCACACCACTAAAATAGACAGGAGTACTTCCCGACTTCAGAAATAGGCATGTTGACTTCCCATTTAAAAAAAATACGCAGATGGATTTCATGACTTCAAAATAGACAGGTGGAGTTTCCGATTTCAGATGAGACATGTACCTCCAAGGTTCTCGCCGAAATCTCGTCTTTATTGGCAGCAGACAGTTTCGATTAGTTCCTTGACCATTGATTTCACTCTGCTACGTCACACCGTGTGAGAAGAACGTAAAGGCGTGTGGACGTTCAGTCTGCCAAAGACTGTTTCTGCTCGCGTGCGTGGCGCACTTTCCGCGTGCGTGACGCCTGTGACGCTCTGGGCTGTTGGATTTGTCGTCGGCGATCTGTTTGCCCCTCGCCACTCCCCGAGGTGTTTGTCGCCAACAAATCTTTAGGACAAGAAATAGGATCGAATTCTTACGTGCTTATCAACGGTCTTCTCGTTCTCATGTCTTTGTTGCAAGGGGTTTTTTTTTTTTTTTGCTACTCTCTGTCACTCACTCAATCACCGACCCACCCACCCACTTACGAACGCACTATAGCACTCTCTCATGACTCTCTCTCCCCCAGTCTCCCTGTCTGTGTATCTGTCTCTCTTATCTAAATTCTCAGCAAGGACCCGGGGTAGTTAATGTGCGATGAAGTACAGTAGAACATGCAGAAACAATTTTTAAAACGCTTTGAACAAATCAAACAGTGTGGAAATCCTGTGACTCAGAAATTTTGGTTACTCCAGCTTCATAAATATGGGGTTTTTTTTTTTTTTTTAGCACGGACCAAAACTCAGCCAAAGACCCAAGCACGGTTTTTAGATATTTCTTTACTTCAGTTCGGCATGAACGAAACATCGACCGGTTACAGATACCAGAGCAAGATGCGTTAATTTCCTGTTCAGACAGGAAGGTAAAGGTTCTCTTCCCACGTTGTGAAACAGGGTTTAGTGACGACACTCATGCTGTGCGGAAATTTGTATTGACGCAAGATATACGTTCGTTGCCTCTATGTGTAAAATGCACATTTTCACGCAGTGTCACTCGGGTTACAAGCGAACGCTGCCCAGACACCCTATAAATATCTGTACTCGCTTATCGTTATGCACAGCAGTAAAACTTCTAACACTGTGATAACCAGCTGGTGATAACGTGCGATTGCAAACGTTCAGCGTTCTCACGTTCGACAAAGTGAAAACACCACAGCGAACGTTCGGAACATTGAAGAATTGTCTGGTCTTGACTGAATATTGCGCAGGGGTGGGGTGGGGCAGGGCGTCGTGGAGTGGCTGTCCAATCGCACCAATAGCGTAAACTATAAATTCTAATGAAGACTTGTCACGAGTTGAGAAAAGTAAAATTTAAAAAAATATATAACATATAAAAAAGTTTTTAAAGACTGTGATATCTGGATTTGACTATCAAACACGATAGGATACCCTTCTAACCATTATTAATGACGCAGCCATGTGCTTTGCGGTGGATCTGAAGGGATTAAAAATATATATATAATGTAAAAAAGTTTTTGAAGACTGTGATATCTGGATTTGGTTATTAAACACGATAGGATACCCTTCTACCCATTATTAATGACGCAGCCACGCGCTTTGCGGTGGATCTGAAGGGATTGTTAGGGTTGGGGCTTTGTGGTGTTTAGTGATTATAATCCCTGGGACTTTTCATGTGATCTGTCTTGTATGCTATGGAAAACCAAAGTCCGAGTGTAAATAGTGATTTCTTGTAATTGACTTTTCAGTTCCTGTCACGTTTTCCTACACAAAAGTTTCTTTAGTGACGAACATACGCACAAGAACACGCACGCAGGTGCGCACACACGTACGCACACACGCCCGAACGTACGCAGGCGCGCAATCTCGCGAAGATTCACAGGCTGCTTTTTCATCAGATATAAAGCGATACGCTACCTGTCCGTACCTCATATACGCTTTTTTCGCGCCTGGAGTACCCTTTACATATGTGATGGGTGGCAGCCATCACGGAGACGGTTTTGACCACCACGCTGACAGCCACAGCGTCGCCGGGGGGGGGGGTGTGCCCAGGTCGAGTGGTGCCCAGCGAACCGTTACTGTGAGGCACTGTGTCCTTTTACCGCGTGCTGTGCTAGGCTCACTCTCTTTAAACGTTTCTATATCCTTCTAGGATAGTTGCAGGTACTAACAACTAACATATTCGGATTCTACTCGAATTACTCTTTCAGTAGATAGTAAACTCAACGAACATCTTAATAGATTAGGTTAGTTTGTAGGCATATTTCTTATCTTTTTCTATTCACATTAGCTAGTTGAACTGCCTTTTAACGTAATTATCTTTATTTCCTTCTCACTCTACTTAACTTTCCTTAACACTAACAGGAAGAGCAAAGCGCACTCTAGTCACTGTATATTTTCATGTCCTTGTAGGTATATTCTTTCACTTTTTATTCTAAATGTTGTATGCGTAAGAAACACAAAATTTCGCCTCTGCCGCGTGTACGCCGGCTTGCTGCTGCTGGACCGGACAGTGCCACCGTTGTGGCTCGCGTCCACCCTGTAAAAGAGGGTGCGGGCCGGACAAACCAGAGTCCCGAAGTAGGGTGGAGCAGGAGGAGGACGGGAGAGAACATGTAGTGTAGTAGCGAAGTGCCAGTAAACCGTGGGGTGGCGGAGCATGTAGGGTGGCAGCAGCAGTGGCGGTCCTAAATAAAGTACGCAGAGGGCGTGGAAGGAAACCTGCCTTTGTTTTGAGAGAGAGAGGAAAGTTGCGAAGCGAACCCGCTTCATCACACATACAGCACTAGATCTTTTTATTACTGTCATCTGAACACAATATATGCAATCTTGGATTGATCTTTCAGGTAATCTTTAACCTAAACTCTAGGTCCAAGATCCATAACTGAATGCTCCTTCAGTTAAACGCGATACACTAGGTTTCTGTACTGTCTGTGGGGATCTGTAACATAACGAGAAAATACGAGACATTTGAATACTCTTTTGCTTAAGCATAAAACACTACAATCCTGACCAAATCTTTCGCTGAATTCTACATAATATCGACACACAGTCCTATCTAATGTTGTATAAACTCGAGGCAAAACACCGAATCTTAGAATCCAAAGTACCAGAGACCTGCTCGATTCTGAGGTGGGAAATCAAATCAGACGGGAAGAAAACAAATTACGATAAGAAGCCTCGTCGGTACTAGACAGATTTGCCTCCCCTTTTTTCCATCTCAGGTCCTATTCTGTCGAAAGCCTATCCGCGGAAAAAAATAACTGTGAGATGCAATCAGCGTCAGCGAGAGTTTGCAAATGGCTTTGTCTGCGGGCCTGTCGTCGAGTTCCGGTTCGTCCCATGCCGGGTGGGGGAGGAGGACCAGCAGCCAAAGAGGAGGGTATGTTGGAACGGGGTTCCACCAGTCCACGCATCCAGGGAGGCGATGCACTTGGTTAAAGACACCATACGTGGCCAGACAGGAAGTGACGCCAGACCAAGTCGAGACTTAGCTAGCGGAAAATTGCGCGTCTGAGAACCGATACCGCAGTCTTCGCGATCTCTGAGTTGTCACTGCGGTTTCACTTCCCCCTCCCCCCTCCCCCCTCCCCGCCTCTCTTCCACTCTGCCTCCTGAAAGACGAAACGTGGACTGGACAAGCTGGGGGTGGGGGTGGGGTGTTGGGTCTGAAGGGGAAATTCGATGACGGGCTGTTGGTAGACAGGCAGGAGGTCGAAGTTACTGATCTGTTTTGGCGTCTTCACGTCACTGTGGGTTGGCGCAAAGACGACCCAATCAAAGATGACAGAAAAAAAGATGAGAAAGGAGATGGGGAAAAATCAAGCAGAGAAAGTCAACAGTGAGAGTAGTTCAGCGTTTTAATTCTTCCGTCAATGGGATATGAAAGTGTGTTGAGCACAGCAAGGCGTGCTCTCCCCATAGGCATACAGCCTCACACTGGGGGCAATCTTGGAAAACACATGAGGCTGGACTAGATCTAAGTAATCGTTAAAATGTACCACCCCCCCTCCTCCAGGCAGAAACAGGAACAGAAAATAAGCTAGTTCTATCCCCTCCCCCATCTCTGCTTCATGATGCTCGATTTACTGTTTATTCGTTCAGTTTTCTAGCTGTACTCGGGCAGTCCAGTCTTCCGACAAACATCCGACAAACACTCATCGCAGACGCAAATGATTCAGTAGATCTGTTTTTGTCACACACGCTGGCCACAGTTGGAAAACCTTCGAAAGGAATGTTTTGCTACCTTTTCTAGTGTCAGAAAGTTCTTGACAATTGAAGACTTTACTAAAACTACATCGAAGTCTATATCGCACACTATACTGAAGAAAAAATTCAAAGTGTATTTTAGAGCGTTAAACGCTGAGTCAAGCGTACTTTCACTGTGCGTTCTTCCAGCTGTCATGGCCGCCGGAAAGCGCCCGATGCTTGACGGGAAACGCAGCAAACTTCCCGAGGATCAGCTGGCGTCCCGACGAAAGGCGGCCAAAATGCTCATCGCCATCGTCATCGTGTTTGGAGTCTGTTATCTTCCAGTCCATATCATGAATGTGCTAAGGTAACGTTGGCCATGACGCGAACGAATGACCTTTTGATGCCATAGTGATATCGATAGCGAAGCAGACAACAACTACTATACTAGTATTTTTTAAAATCCAGCTACAGCGAATACGTGTCGACGATAATGATACATAATATCGATGACAAACATTCTCAGGAGAACTGAGGGTATAAAGGCGGATATACTGGTTAACTAGTGTGAGATCTAAAATGTCTTACGTTTATTTTTTGTATTATATGTTTACTATTTTTAATATTTCTTTTTCTTTTTCCTGTCTGTTACCGGTACGTCTGTTCTGGTTTCTTTCTTTTCTTCATTTCCTTTCCTTCTCTCTTCATTATCTTTGCCAGAGGCATATAAAATTGGGGATTATCCGTCTTCAATGGCCGTGTTTTGGTTGATCTCAGGTATTTTGAGTTGCTGAACTTTACCGGAAATGCCCAGGAAGTCCAGCCACTAATCTCTCATTGGTTGCCCTACTTCAACAGCGCCCTTAATCCAGTCATCTACAACTTCATGAGCGGTAAGATTAACTAAGTGGATTTTTCTGCTTTCGAGAACTCGCGTTTATCATTTTGATTTAGTGAGTAATTTAAAACTATATCAAAGCAACTGGTTCAGCGGGACACTGCTATAGGACGGGACATTAAAAATGCTTGTTTTGATGTAAAACTTTGTATACTTTCAGATGTCCTGTACTTTCGTACTGTGACGTTTTTCTTATTTATATTTTACTTTGTTCGTTTTGGTTCAGTCTTGATGAAGGGGTAATGCCTCGAAACATTGATTTTTGTCTTCGTCCCTTATAACCTGGCCCAATTTCTTTTGTTGTCTTCATACTTGTATACTTTGGTTAGCTAGGCCAAAGTAGCTCACTCCGAATGAGTTAATTGATCATAATCTACTAGCTAACTTTAGTAAATATTCCTTATCATCTCCCTAAGTTGATTCCTTTTACAGTAGAACTTTAATTCCTGTTTTCCTTTGTGTTCTTTTTTCTCTTCCTTCTTTTCCTCCTTGATTCTGTTTCTTTCTTTTCTTTTTCTTTTGGTCTTCCACGTTTTCATACTTAACCTGTTTTTTCTTTCTTTCTTCCATCCTTTCAATCTCAACTTTTTCTTTCCCTTGTCTCTTTTTTCTTTCTTTCCTTTTTTCCTTCCTTTCCTCTTTGATTCTTGGTTCAGTAATCTTTCTTCCTTTTTGTTCTTTTCTTCTTTTCGAACCTTATTCCTTTCTTTGTTATTTCACTATTCCAACATTGCTTCCTCCTGTTATTCTTCATCCTTCCTTCCTTCCTTTCTGTCGAAGTGCTTTTAGAACCTTGCAATGTGACATTTCACGCTCCCACCCCTTGACATCCTTAGTTCCCAGCAACATCTCCAGTGAATGCCAGATCTGAACCTGTCCCCATTCTGGTGCAAAGAAAGGAACGGACTGGATAGGATGAGACCCTTTACATCTCCCCTCACTCTCTCTCTCTCTCACACACACACATCCTCACACACACACACACACTCACTCACACACACACACACACACCAAATTATTTTTGTGGTTGTCCCAAAGCGCTGACCATGTTTAAAATAATCACAAGAAGCAGGTGTCTCTTATGGTAGACTACAACACACAGATTAGGCCATGGCGATAGGGGAGGTAAATTACATTTAATGATGGCGAGTCTATAGGTTTTCTTTCTTTCTTTCTTTTCATCTCTACCACTCGCTGTCCCCACGGCTTGCTGGAGCCTGTCGTCTGGCGTCTGTCTCGATTCCCTCTCGAGCGGCGTTCGGCTAAGCGATGCCGAGCGGAAATAGTCTGAGAACAGTCCAGCATCTACAGCTGCCAAGTTTCCTCGTAATACGACGAGGCGCCGTCGAGAGCTTTTTTAGAACCACGGTGCTTGAAAACGATTGGCAGTCCCGTAAGGACCAATTAAACTGCATCGCCAGTAGCGCGAGCCCGGCGCTGAAATCTCGCTGACATTTCTCGGACACCAAGTTTTATCGAACGATAGCCCCCGAGCACCGGGACGAACTCGCCGGCATCGATTTGAACCCAGGGATCAGTCTCCCCTGATCACAATTATTTATTTTGAAATGTCGGAACAGATCGGTAAGGAAAAATTCGTTGGGCGAAAATCAGATAAACTAATATTTAAACACTTGTTTGGGCACTCTTTCGCCTTCCTTTTTTCTGTAAACAGTTGAGGATGGTGAAAGAAAATAAAGAGTTGGAGCATAATTCTTTCGTCGAGACTGACAAAGAAAGAAAGAAAAAGAAAAATGAATTCTGTACTTTGCACGATTACTATTTTCGTGCCTGATGCACAAAAAGTCATTTGTCGCCACAAGAAATGATCGCTTTAATATTTCGCTTCCTCTTCTCACCCATGCACGAGATGTCAGATAATTCTTACTGCTAGCGCTCGAACTTGCCATTGTTAGCTCCGTTTCATTGTTAGCCTAACGGAGCCTTTTATCAGGCCTCCAGTCTAGACGTACCAACGAACGAAAGAAATCACCTTTAACTGCTAAGCCCAAGAGCGTTTTTCTTTGGCAGGCCTCAAATGGGTGCACCACCAACGGAATATTTTCGCCCTTTTCAGCCAAACTATACAAAGCATGTTGCTGTTTAACACCCCACTAATTCAACCATTTTCCCCTACCTTTGAGATCAGTATCGCTTTTATCCCTAAGTAATTGTAGTTTCTTATTATCAGCTGCGTCGTTGAAATCCTGCCTTGTTCTGTTTTCTTCACAGCCAAGTTCCGCAAGGAGTTCAAAGTGGCCTGCTTCTGTTGTTTTTATTACGGCTTCCGGAAGCGCCCCTTTCGAAGGCGCGACCACACCTTTACGATGACCTTCTCGCACAGCAACTACAGCAACTGCCACACCGAAGAGGTCACGCTGACCAGCCTCAAGGATTGAGCCGCCGCCAGCAACGTCGTCAGCCGCAGCGTCCCGAGATGGGGGCTCCCCATCTCGACAAGAACGACGACAACAAGGCCCGCGAGGAGAGAAAAGAGAAAGCGAAAACACACGAGGGCGAGAATCCTGTGAGGATGGTGGAGGCGGAGGTCATAGTTCACGAAGAACCCGAGGAGGATTTCCATATCGTGTGATCTCGCGACACTGGGTGGGACGAGAGAAGACTGCAGTCAAAGGGACATCACGAACATTTACGTGAGAAGGAGAATTTATGGGGGAAAATGTCTTCGACGCTACTATACAGAACAAAGTTACCGAAAATATTCAAATGTTTTAAAATGTCTCCATTAGGCGATAGAAAATACTAAGCATCGCAGGAAATATTTGGAGTAGCGCTGATCACCGTATACTGTGAAAGAACTATGGTGCTGTACAGCAGAAGAAACGCGCATACCTGTAATCGCAGATGCTTTGTCCTCCGTAATTCACATGCCGGTAACCATAGTACTGTGTACTCCATGATATACATATCCGTAATAAGATGTACAGTGTCATCCAAGGTGCACATACCTGTACGTAGAGTACAGTGTCCTCCACGATACTCATACATTTAATCAGAGTATAGTATCCTCCATGCAACGCGAACCTTTAATCAGAGAATAGTGTCTTAATCAGAGAATAGTGTCCTCTATG
Source organism: Lanistes nyassanus (assembly GCA_004794575.1). Lineage (NCBI taxonomy): Eukaryota > Metazoa > Mollusca > Gastropoda > Architaenioglossa > Ampullariidae > Lanistes > Lanistes nyassanus. Next base: position 358,662 of record SMGT01005556.1, read on the forward strand.
ATGCTAGAAGACGGGACACACAGACAAGATGATGACAGCACCAAATGCAAAACTATAACCCGACTTTTAAAAGACTAAGTTTATGCTACGCTATGACAAACTCGGAACGACTTAAAAAAATAACTTATCACAGCTTTAAAACAAACTTAAGATGACTACGGACTTTGGTGCAGAAATGTACCGGTATGTGTTTGTCAGAAGAAACACAGAAATCTTCTAAAAAGGATTCCAGCGGCATATCACGTCTCGAAGAGTTCCTAGCGGAGTTTAAACGATTAGACCGTAAGTTTTTTTCCACCCCATTTGAACTGGTTAAAACGACCAGTAAGTTGATGCCACTGAAGTGATGTTAACAACAAAAGCTTTGTAAAATGACAGCTGAAATGATCTGCGCAGATGTGAGATGTCAAGCTGTTTCAGAACTCGACGTCTTAACCAGACGATCGGGAAAGAAAACCAGCACCATGTTTGTTTTATATTTCATTATCAGGCAGATTTTCTGCGTTGCTTTTACCTCAGACGTTAACCAAAGCTAAGACACGATAAATTTGAGTGTCGTGTTCAGTCAAGCATATGCTGTTGGACAGCGTGATTAGGTCGTCTAGCGAGATCTCCGAGTCCAACACGGAAACTACACACTCCGACACAACGCAAATAGTATGTGTTATTGCGCACCAGTAACACGGAATAATGATCTTCCTCGATTTACATGACACGCATTGATGACGTCACCTTGATGCGTGTTTCTGTTCCCGGAAGTCTCCACATTGCCTGAGAATCCGTTTTAAGGACAGAGGAAGAACATACCTGTGTACGTAAACACACGCCTTCCGCCAGTGAGACTCACAAGTCGCTACTGCAGTCGCACACCGCGATCTTACGACTTTGAAATGGACAAAGGCAGAGAGGACGGCTGACAGACGGACAGACGGACAAATAAGACAGAAAAGGGCTTGTAGTAGTTGCTTTATATATTAACTACAAAGGAACCGTGTTGAGAATTACTTTCTAAAGAATGTTGGCTTTCAGGAACCTGTTGTCACTTCCTGGCTTCGTAATATTTAAAATTGCCCTAAAACCGGAGATAAGCCTTTTGGTATACTGGCAAATCCCAAAGCAAACAAGCAACCAGCAGCAAGAACAAAAGTTGATTATATTTTGACCTTGTAAAAAGACGAATTGTATGGGGGGAAAAAACCATGGGTCGTGATAGAATCTTCTCGAAGACTTTCGAGGACGGGAAGAAACCTCTGTGGGCGAGAGAAAGAGCCAGAGAGACAGATGTAGAATTCGGGATCAGCTGAACTTTCAGCCCAGTACCTTGCCATGGCGCTGACAGGGTCACAGGAAATGACTTCACGCCGACAGGTCACAGCAATATACTACACGGCACGCGCGAGGCGCGTGGCACTTCCCACCAGCCCGACAATGTCCAGCTACATGTATAGTAACAGCACTTTCTATTTTCGCAGCACACGTATTTTTCTTTTACATTTGTTAGAGACACTGACTTTCACCATTGTCAACATTTTTATTTGTATCTGACGTTTGCCTTTCACAATAGTCGGTATTTCCAGGATGAAAAGCCCTTTTCCAATTCAATCCAGGTTGATCACTGGGTAAGGCTAATATCGATCAGAGTCACAACAATCAGAAAATCAGGTCACTGTTTTGATAATCGCAGGCAGTTAAGTAGATCCTCATAATTCATATCTGCTGCTGGTCCCAAGCGAAGCTAACTCGTGGTCTAATCTCATAGGTTAATAAGAATGAATGTTATATATATATATAGCTCGCCTAGCTGTTATTCTGATCTGTCAAGAGAATGAACAATAGCAGCAGAAAAAGGGCAGTGCTGTGATCGCAGTCCAGGATTTTTTTCAGGAAAAACAAAACTTACGCTTATCATTTAACATGGCTTCTTTTTGTTTCTCTCAACTTCTGTAAAAAGGCTATAAATCATTCTCGTATAAAAATCTTTCCACAATGCTTTCCCTAAAGCACAGACAATATTTCAGCGTCATTATCATTAAAACCGTTATCATCATCAACACTGCCGTCATCATTTGGTATCCAAGCTCCATTCTCCCTTAACACAGCACCAACTCAACCCTAATTTGAACAAGTTTCCTAGCACAGTGTCGTCTAAATCTAGTCATCAGCTTTTATCGTCTTTATTGCGTGCGTGCGTACGTGTGTGTGTCTACGACGGAAAGTGTGGTATACCTTTCATTAGTGTACATAAGTCATGATTTGCAGAAGTAATCTTCGTGTAAATAAAGTGCATTAAATGTATCTATCGGTAATATTCTGTTTGTGTTCACGATGGATAATCACAGCCTAGTATTTAACCTTGCACTCTGGTTTAAGGATTTACGCCACATTTTAACGAAGACTTGACGTCAGCCGGCAAAAGTCACGAACCTGCTGACATATATTTGTTATGTGCAATATGTAATTAATACTGGACTTTCAGCTGTGTTTCTGGTACAGACTTTCTCTATTTACAGAACACTGTTTTTCGATTTTTGTCACAGCCCATGTTTAACATTGTAAAAAGCTGAACATTAAAAGTGATAATGTAAGCGCTATGATAACTAATGCCATGTGAAACTTTCCTGTGGTTGTCTGGCCCTGACGGGTACCGACTCACGAAGATTTGTCGATCTGTGTTACAACTTGTTGCTGCTATTGTTGCTAAAAGGTTGATTATTGGCAACTTTTCTGGACAAGGCACACAGGAAAAACCACACGGAAGACAAACCGCAGAGCATGTTGTTCCAGCCGGACAAAATATACGCAATGATAATGGTCTGGAAAATAATACACCCAGTGGACAATCCAGACGGACAAAACAACTACCGTCTACTGTTCCAGGAAAAAATAACTTGCTGTCTTGGGCTGCAGTGAGCTTTCGTTCAGTCCCTGTAGAAAGCATACTCTGGATATTTTGTCAGCCGTGTGTCTTGTCCAGAAAAGACTGTGAAAATGACCTTTAAAGTTGTTGTTATTTTGTGCCGTATATTTTATGTGCAGTTATCATTAATTATAATCTTATATATTTGATTAGATTATTTTACTCAAGTGTAAGTGTGCTACGTGTGTAATTGTACGTGTTACTGTCAAGTACCGCAACCCAACTTTGTAAATATATATATACAAACACACACACACACACACACACACACACATATTTTAGTCAGGTTGACTGCATGTTTCTCGGTGGAGGAGAGGTAGTTTTATTGTTCATCTGACACTTTTATGTTATCGTCATTTATGGTTATGCTGTTGTTAGTGATGCCACGACTATGTCACGACTTGACATATCTTTCTCCATACATAGAATACACACAATGGTCTGTTAATCCTGTAGTATTTATGGGAACATGCTTATAGAAAGAATTACGAACGCTCATTCGAATCAGTGCAGATAATATCTAATTTTGGCTTAACTATCAGCAGTCGTTAAAACATCGTCGTTATCGTTGCCTAATCGAGATTTCATCAACGTTCCCGCTCGCTACAGTACCGTCAAGAAGACCTGTGCAGGCAGTTTCACCGCCATTCCTCCCCCCCCCCACACACACACACAAACACACCCCATCCCCAACTTTCACCTCATCCTACAAACCATAAAAACGGGTAACTTGCAGAGAAGGAAGCAAACACTGTTAAAACAGACAGCTTACAAATTCTAAAGAGAGAAGACTTCCGTCGCCATTTTGATTGAATGATTTTGCTGCTGGTGTTGACACAAAATTCATGCCATTTCATTTGTTTGTTGCTGCAAACATAGTTAACGACAGCGTTTCTCCCCCCTCCCCGCTCCCCACCGCTTTTCCTGACTTCATTGCTCGTTGTGACTAAAAACACTGTGCGTAGGTTGTGTGACGGCCGCGATACGTCCCTCGTCTCACAGTGCACACTCGCTTTTTCTGTCATGTTATACTAGAAAGATCTAAATGTGACGTGAAACGTTTCAACACAGGCCCGAATTTAACAGTTTAATGGGATTTTGAAAATTAACATTCTGAATTTTTAATACAGAAAGAATAGCGTGTAACGAGAGAAAAAACCGTTAACTGAATATCAGTGTTATTTCAACAACAAATCCCCAAATTGCTATACTTCTTGTGCTAACATACATACTTTAGGGTTAAGTTTTTTTAAAGTACTCCTCAAAAGGAGTGAGGTTGCTTCACGAACAGTTGTATCGTGATCTTGTATATAAATGGGAGGTATGGAGTTACGTCTGGTAACGCTCAACGAAAAGAAGTAACGAGACTAGATTATTTTGCAAGGAAAGGCAAACATTGTGCGTTGTGGCTTTTACGTTTTTCTTCTGTCAGTTTCCTTTACTCGGTTTTCAGAGTGCTTCTTTTAGGCTAAACTATTATTCGGGTAAATATAACAATGTCTCTTGCCTTCAAATAAAGTGTTGAGAAAAATTTACCATTATGGTCAACTGTCAAGCGAGCGAGTGAGTGACGGGGAAGAAATTTTCAGCACAACCAGCTGCAGACGCCAAGACTATTAGTAAGACTTCGCACACGACAGGATGCTAGTCAACACATGAGCGCTATACAAGAGCCAGAGGGCTGAGAAAATCAATCTAAGGGAGGTCACCTCAAACTAAAAATCAAAACCAGTACTTGTCTCCCATATCGATATATAATTCCTAACCCAAAAAGTTGGCGTCACACATCTTACCAGCCAAGCCCGTGTGCAAAGCGATTCCTATGTTCAAAATCTGAATCACGTCAGCCAAGTCAGCAAGTCTGAGGGGTGCAGACTTTTGTCACTCTCAACTGAGATTTTGAGTGAAATATTTCTGATCTTCTTGCATCTATCTCGCGGTCAACATTTCTGCTGTAATTTTCAATCTTGAAACATTTGTGCAGTCCCATTTCACTTTTTCTTTGTGTGTCTGCTTCTTCCAACTCCCCATGCTTTGATTTAAATTCCGATCTGCTATATTTCACCTCATCAAATGCCAGTCAACACATTTTCTTCTGTGACAAAATTTCTCACAAGAGCTCTTTCAGAACATCCACAAAACCTTGGTGAGTTGAAGATGCTGGCTATGCATTTCAAGCAACTTTATTTCAAGGTGTCAGAAGATAGAATTAACCAAACAAAAACTGACACAGGTCGTTAATTGTATGGGAATAATTTTTTATTTGTGATGACAACACCGAGTCCTGTGATTTTACTTCATTCTTACACTACGGATGATGCCAGCGCGAATACCAGTGTGTTCTCCATCATAATAGCCTTGTGTCCTATGCTCTCGTACCTGTAACAAAAAATAATATTTAGGACAAAGAAACACCGAGTGCGTATACCATGCAAGCCTAATGCTAGCCTCCCCTGTCCAGCACTTTACCCCAAGCCAGACTTTCCACTTCTATTTGCTTCACCCAGCTATGTGCCTGTTTTTCATCTTTGACTTCTGTTTCTGCCTTTGTCTTTATCTCCATCTGTTTGTGTTTGAGTTGTCCTGACGAAGGGGTTTTGCACTGTAACTGTCAATTGTCTGTGTGTGTCATTTATCATTTAGCTTGGCTCAGTTCCGTTTTTGTTAACCCCAAGCCTAGTATTTCCAAAAGAGCTTGTGGCCACACTTTTCGATAGGTATCTCAATAAATGACACAGATGCAGACAGAGCTCTTCTTCGTCAGTTGTATTAATTATAACCCAAATTATATATATCAGCATTTTCATCAGTTTGTTTAGCAGCACCCCAGTTTTAGTAAGCAAAAGGGGGACAAGAACGTAAGCTGCTGGATTAATGAGAATGATGAAACTTGCAAGATTACCTACCGATGTCCCATGATGTAGAACTTGCAAGATACCAACTAATTTCCCATTATGTTTGTTCATCTCAAAAAACAAAAACAACACAAATTAAGCATGGCAGATACATACCTGACCCTTGCGACGGGTCTTTGCCTTACGATACTTCATCCTGTGTTTAACACGAGGATTACGAAGTTCTTTCTTCTTGTACGCAGTAAGGCCCTTGTTCTTTTCAATCTGTGATAATAAAGACAGTAACCAGTCAAATTAAAATTTGATTTTTTTGGGGGGGTGAGGGGCAGTTGACAAAGACCAAAGAAAATTAGGGGACAGGGAGGGGGGAGGAATGAGACTAACATGAATGGCAAACAACAAATGAAAGAAGCACAACAAATATTCCTTCTTTTTAAAATCTAGTTTCTGAATCTACTTAGGTGTCCATTCTAATTTAAGTTCAAATTTACCAGAGACACATCCGAACAATATGAAATGACAGCCATTCACGTGGTACTTATTTATCACACAGCAAGAAGCTTGCCCATTATCACATACTAACCCCCAAATTCAGGACTGCACTAATTATTTCTCTAACATGCAACACATGATGTCACATGTTGGGGTCTGGTGGGTCAAGGAGATTGCACCATAGATTCCTGTAACACATGACCTGCAGTAACAACAGAAAAGGAAACAGAAAAAAATGACTTGTGAATTACCCACCTGGTAGGTAATCGCTCTCTTGGCATTTTCCTCTTCTTGGCTGTCTGCCTCATCATCTTCCCCGTCATCTTCTGCATCACTGTCTTCCTCCACAGAGCTCTTTTTACTGTAACAGTAAATACCATGTGCTCAAACTTCTTGCCAGGCATCAAAATGAACACAAATACACTGTGAAACTGTTGACTGCATGCAAATGAAGACACATGCTGCAGCTTGCAAAAGTGTATTTTCCTAGGTTTCCATGTTATAATTTTATGTCAAAAGTGTCAGCTACCTGATAACAACAGCTTTACTCTTCTTCTGAGGTGGACGTGTTGGGGCCCGCTGAGAAAGGTCCACCTGTTCACCTCGCTTCAGCTTAGCAAGCAGCTCTTCAACATCATCTGCAACTTGCATGTCCAGTGGCTCCAGCATCTTCGCCAGCTGATATGAAAAGCAGCACTAGTCAGTGACCTCAACAACCATGATCTTTCGAAATACACTTGGCCAAAACACTAGTTCTGGACACAACATGGCAGCAATAAGCTGCAAGATGACACGTTTAAACAGAAAGAAATGGATGGTTGCTGCTTGCACCCAAGCCCATGGAAGAAAAACTATATTAGCAGGAAAAAAATTATCTACCACCACCACATTTTATTAATCCCTTCAGGGGCAAATTGCTGCAGATTAAGCTGTCATCACTTAAAATTTTTCAAAATTGTTTAAAAGGTATGCTCCTGCCAAAGCCTAAAATCTTCACAGAAAAAAAAGGTTCTACCCCTACATACAACTTCTAACAATAGAACTGATTTGTAAAAACGGTGTGCAAAATAATGTAAAGCATATCTGACCTGTCGGAACTGAGCCAGGCGCTTCATGACAGGGTGGTCATGGACGGGAGTGCGTTTTGCCATCAGGTACATGTAGAAGCAGCCATTTGTAAGATACCTAAACAGGAAGGTATCTCAAAAAGGAGGGATTTTAAATAATCGTTGCTGAGATTATGAAGGAATACCTGATCAAAGTCAAAAACCAAATTCTCAACCACCTCCTCCACATGATTTTCAAACTAAAGATGCATTCATGTCAGATTGTTAATTTTTATACTTCTATAATATTAACTCTGCTGATTTTAAACTTCCATAATGTTAAATCTGATATATTTAAATTTTAAAAATGTGTGGAAATCTTAACTTACAAAAAAAAGTTAACATAAAAAATCGTACCCCATTAGGATATGGAACTTGGAACGAACATACTCGGCCTCTTTGTCAGTGATCTTGTCAGCTTTCACCAATTCCATCAATGGCAGGACCTTCTCTTTCAATTCAACCATCTACCTTGGCAGAAGATGCATGATGCATGCATATACGAGCACACACACACACACACGACAAATTGGAAACTAAAAATTCCTTTTAATGTTCCTTAATACAGATTTCTGCCACCCTAGAAGGAAAAAGTTCCCCAATGCCATATAAAAATAAACAAGTACCCATCCCTCTTCCATCCCAATGTTTACTGGTTCTCAGTTACAAACTGCACACTAGGTTTTCCCATGTCTGGAAAACCAAAGTCACAATAAAAAAAACAGACATTTAGATTTAAGTATTGTATCTGTTTCAGTCCTTCAATTTGTTTCCCCTTATAAACAGCAATGATGGACTCAGATCTGACCTTTTCTCTAAAATCGTTGACCAAGGGAATGAACTCTGGAGATGCCTTCTTTAGAAGCTGCAAAATCCATTTGAAAATAGATATTAAGTACAAATGAAAACAGACTCCTGGATACATTGTTCCTTGAAAAAGTGTTTATACTGAATTGACTGTAACTGGAGACAATATGTGCGGTACAGTACACCATTTATGGTACCAGTTTTAAACATTTAGACTGTGTCTCAGCATTTGAAACCAGTTTCTCCTATGGAAGAATTGGCTTAAAAAATTAAATAAAATTTACACACACACACACACACACATGCTCAAACATAGCTAATGGACATGCTGCTGCCATCTGATAATGAACTTTTTAAAAAATAACCAAGATGGAACATAACTTTACCTCAAGTTCCTCTTTCCTGGACATCTTTGACAAATCCACTTTGACTTTACTTATTTTTTTCACTTTTTCTGAGTGCTCCTTTCCTGACTATAAAACAAATCAATAGATCATAAATTATAAAACTGTAGTGTAAATACAGCACAGCAGTCAGTAATCGATTACTTTGCATTACTAAATAATGGTACAGATTTTGACTGTATCGTTTGCCTGTTCAGGTTTCATGAAACACACGAAAGCAGATGCTTTTTTCTTCCTAACAATCTCATCAATATCTTTCCCCAGTGTTAGCTGTCACCAAATGCTTAGGCAGTCATATGTATGCCATGTTATTCATAATGTAGTAAAAACAACTCCCAAGAAATAATACAAGAATTCCTTTAAACCAAAGTTAATGACATATCTGAAACTTTAGCAGTAGACATTGTGGCAAGTACCTGAACAAGCTGGGCAATACCAAAATCATCTTCATCGAGCTGAGCAGCCAATCGCTGCTGAATAGCCAGCGACTCTTTCTCTTCCAGTGCTGCTGCCCCTTCCTCATCTTCAGAGCCCGAGAGAACTGCATGCATTTCAGACCATACATCATTAAGTAAATGTTTAGCCCAACATTATTAATGATTAGTAAATGTTTTTGCCACATGCCTAAATACACACAAACAAACGAATGTCTCTTTTGTCTCAGTCTTAGGTACACACCTGCCAATATAAAACATTTCTGCTGTTTCTCACGTACCAATTTTGTTGTCTCGGACATCTCCACCCTGAAACCAGGATCGCTTAGATCCCCAGGCCTTTGAATCTGGTAAACCTGAAGATACAAAATCAGAAGAAAAGTTACCACAATATTTTATATATATATATATGTAAGACAACAAAATCAATGTCATACAGCACATAAAAAGAGTTGTTGAAAAAGCTCTTTAACACAACCAAAAACAAAACAAAATTCTTGGCTGTAGTGATATGGTGCCTTTTGCACAACACTCATACCATCATATTCCTCAACCTCATCTTCCAGATCGCTGTCTAATTTCCTTTTGAACTTGTTACGGTTGATCTGCCGCAGCTGCTGTTTGTATGATGCTATCTCTTCGTCATCACTGTCCGAATCTTCAGCCACATTCAACACTTCCTAGTGCAATATTAAATAGATTTTCAGGATGAAAATGTCATGAAGAAATAAATATAACACTTTGCTGCTCTTATAGTTTAGCATTTTGATTATATGTGACTAATGCTTTCAATAAAGTGAAAGTAATGAAAACACTTTCCTGCAGACCATTATTCTCAAAACCATAGACTGATCTGATTTTATTTTTTAAAAAAACAACGTTTTTGAAGTCCACAAGACCAGTTTGATGTTTCTTACCTCTTCCTCAGATGATACTCTGTCAAACCCATCCTTATTATTAAGAAGAATCTGTATTGAAAAAAGATCAGATTTAAACATATTTACTTCTTCATCCTTGCAACATTTACTATTATAAAATCTGTTAAAATAATTTTCTTACATTGATTTTATCCTTGCTATTTGGGAAAGAAAGAAAACTAAAGATAAAATTCTGCACAGTTTTAATGCCTAAACATAGAGCAACCATCTTGTACATGGATGCATGCATGCATATGTAACTATCTGCATGCAACATTGCTTTCATATCACTATTACAATAACAAGTACCTTTTCTTTCTGTTTGTGGAAGGCATCAATGTCATCATCATACTGGTCAGATTCATCATCTTCAAGATTGGACTTTTTCTTGTTTCTGGAACACAGAAGAAATATATACGTGATTATGACTTTAGTTTGAACCCAAATGGGAAATGGTTCTTGTTACACTACTACACTCTTTATATTTATGCTGAAGCTGTATATAAGTGGAAGACTAGACTATGCACATCTTCTACACAAAGTAACTGACCACCACCGTGATCTAAAGGCTGGGGCATCCACTTCTACACATCTCATTTGATGATTTGTGACTGGAATACGTATTTAAACTAAAACTAAAACACCAACAGTGCTATGTTGTTACATGATAAAAAAACGAATCGACGAAAACATATCCATGACATAGATATACGGATAATATTAATATTAGTGATGAACACGATTGTCACAAAATTGAAAATAACAGATTCAGATTAGATGTGACAGCGGACTACAAAAAAATTGAAAACTGAAAGTAATTTGTTAGTCTAACGAAGCATCAGTTCGTGCTTAAATAAAACACATTAAAGATCTGCTAATATCACGCCAGTGTTTTACCCTCTCTTCATTTTCATGAAACTTCACATGGAAGCTGCACAGGAACAACATAAAACAACTTCCGGTTTTACTATCAACACGTGCGCTACAGTTACTGAGAAACAAAACCATCAGTATAACTGCTTAAGAAAAATAATCGATTTCAAATTAAAAAAAATAAAAGTAATAGCCTTGCTCAATAAGACAATTATTGTCTAATCAGTAATGTTTAACAATGAGATATATATTTTTAGCGTCGTAAAATGAAAACAAGATGGCCGCGTACGGTAAACAAACTGGCTGGTCGTCGGGGGGTTCTACTTTCTACCGGGTGCTCCCGGCTCCTCCCCTTTCCATCTGTCCATATGCAGACTTGACATCGATTAGCAATCGATTTTTCCGATTAGCAATCGATTTTTCCGATTATCAACGCACTTCCCCGCCACATTAAAATAGACCAAACAACATGACACAAAACGAAGAGTGAGAGCGGAGGATGGATGGGGTCGAATATACAGTTATCCACGGAATGACGGCGAGCGCAGCCAGAATGATGGCCTGAAAGCAGCGATCGAGTTCCTAACATGCTGTTTTAAATATATGTGGGGGAGACCCATAGCACTGCGGCAAGGCGTGGCTGCTCCCAATGCAGGTCGTGGTTTCGGATCTCGACGTGTCTACCGCACGTATACTTTCTGTGCATGATGGCACTAATTTTTACAGGGCTGGCTGTCGACGTTTTATCCAGATGCCGATTTTCTCTTCCCCCATGCATGCACTTGGTATAGTTAACCACCCCCTCCTTTCTCTACCCACTCCTACCTTCCTTGTTGACGATGTTAAGCAATAGTCTCAAATTTAAATGTGCACTGGAAAATTCCAGAAGGATTCTGGAAAAAGTCAGGGAATTCGATGTAGCATGAATAACCCAAGGTTCACACCCACATTGATCACTATAAGATTCCTGCAAAATCACGCACTGCTTTTGTCTTGGCATGCTTATGAAAAAAAAATTGATGAAGTTGTTGTGTTTTCACTGCTCTTGATCACTCTCTTGTTATAATATCAGTTGCTTTTGTTTTGCAAACATGAAAAAATGCATGCTGTTTAGGCAAGACTGGACTTGGAGTGGTATTTTACCTCACAGTTTTCATCTCAAGCTATATGTATATATATGTGGGTGTGCATCTTGTTATACACATCCTTTTTATATTCAATATTGGTTATAATTATTATTAGAGGACAACATTTTGTTGATTTACAACTTCTCATCTATCTGTTCCCCTAACGGTGGCAGAGTTTTTTCCATTTCAGCCTCCCTAGGGGAAGTCACAATTGCGATCACGTGATAAACCTTAAAGAAAAGTGTACACTACATGGTCATCATATACCTTTGTTTCAACCTGAGATCTAGAGTTGGGGATTAGATCTCAAACAGTGTCTTGAGTATGGGAGCTGCGTTAAGGACGACTAAAATATAAGGTTCCTGCTCTTCCATCTGTACCATGTTGGTGTCGTTCCCTCTGCCAGGGTTGGTTACCATAACTCCTGCATCCATCACAGCTTCCTCCACTGCAGCTAGCAACTTCTCTTACATCTTGCGGGAAGTGCTTCGACCAAGTTTCTTATGGAGACGGATGTTGGCCATCGATCCTTTGATTCATTTGACATCCAGAATGATTGCTCTACAAGAACAAAGGAAGAAAAAAAGAAATAACTTGTGTTTAAAAGATGCTACAATACTTATAGATTTTAGTCTTACTTCGCAAGAACAAAAATCAAGCGAATGTTGACGCAGGAAGATAAAGAAATAGCCAATCACCGTGCGCGTTAGCTTCTGAACAAGGTTTTATTTATCAGGAAGTTAAGATCAAAGTGTCATGACGACGCAGACGTGTACTTGTTTTAGACAAATAAAAAAAGGAAGCAAGAACAACAAATAAGTATAAATAAAAGAAGAGAGACAGAAAACTTAGATGGAAGTAGGCAGACTTCACTTACATTTCGTTGGATCTTCGATTTAGATCTGGCGGTTCTGGTAGAGACGAACGTTGCGTTGCGCGACAACCTCAATGGGCGAGTTGATCCGATAAAATGTCTGTGGTGCGGCAAACGATCCAATAAAATAGAGACTATTTTGGAAATAACTCGACTTTAACATGCTTGCATTTTGCTTCCCCAGACCCCCATCATATTTTTGTCAGTATCTTTACCTGCTTTTCGTTTAATAAAGCTCTTCATTTAATAGAGTTCAGAGAAAGAAGTATTATTAACACATCTAAGCTAAACAAGAATGCCAAAAGCAACCTGCACAAGTCTCAATAAGTATATATATGAAATGAAGGATGTATAATGAACAGGTAGGCCTAATTCAAAGTTCGTAATTAGTGTATATGAAGACATAGTTTCTTTCCTCTCGTCTTACTGTTTTAGAAAGATAAACCCAGAGGACTTTAAATATATGAGAAAGAAAGAGAGCATGAGGCTGCATGCGTGCTTGTGCGAGAGAGAGATAGGAGGGCGTGTATGTAGGCACTTATGTTTAGACATGCGTGCGCGGATGAATTACAGATCGCCAGAAAGCGGGAAAACAGCAAAAAATGAAGGAAGAAGAGAACTCGAAGACACTGAGACTTTTGAGAAAGTCGTCGTACAGCACATTCAGAAACAGCCGTCCAATGTAGAAAAAAAATTACTATAGGTTCTTCCGCTAGAGTCGTTTGTCAAACTAAGGAATACACCAAACGCTTCGCATACGTCAAATACATGCGCTGCTAGTGGGCATCACAACGGGCAACGCACAGTGACCTAAAAGACAGCAGTAACGCACGTTCGTCAGGAGCCTGTGTTCGGATCTCTCATCAACTTTCACTCTTTGCTCCTTCAAAGCCAGAGGGCTTAAGATTTGCGTCTGATGCGAGGCGAACTAAAATATCCGTCCATCCAATCAGCTCCCATGGACGTGTGGCGGTCAGCGCTTTCTGAACCCATCGTTTGCTGCCTTCTCCAGTCAAATCATGGACAGACACCATTATTCTGCTCTAAACGGAAGTCAGTCAAACGCACTTGATTTCTTTTCGCTGTCCTCACACCCACATGGTGCCCATCCCCCAGTTTAGTCTGCTGCGACACGCCGTACGTGCTGCAAGTCGACAAAAATCTAGGTCACAACAAAACGGATCAGGCTGCCCCGCCTAAGGTGATGATCGCTTTTCGTTCACTTGACACTAGACTACCCTGCACATCTTGTGAGAATACTTTTCATGAATGACACTTTATGCTGGCCGAAATCCTTTTTTTCTGACACCCTACATTGGAAATAACTTATTATCAAGATTTACTTTGGGGGATCCCAGCTAGTAAGCTGGACACACAGTGTTGCCACTTTCTGCCCTCAAGCATTGATTTTTAAAAAAACTTACCTTAAATACAGTTCATTTCTGGAACATATCAAGTGAAACAAATATCAAAGAGGCGAGTCCAGCAAATAAATAAATAAATAAAAAAATAAGTACAAAGAGTCGGGAAAAACCTGATTTAAAAAAAATTCCGTTAGGATTAGGAAATTTTTTATCCATTGCTAGCAACGTTTTGTTTTGTAGAAACTGCAGTGCAGTGTAGGTATGGTGCAACTGTGATATATAACATTAGGAAGATGCTGACACAGGGAAGATAACTACCACATATGTACAATCAAAAGCCACTTGAATGATTTTGATCATCCCTTTAAAACTACAGGATGCGTTTTTAAAAATAGATTTATTATTCATTTTTCATTTTTTCTGGTTCAATATTTTATATTTTTTGGTTATGTTAGCGCTTAAGGTTGATTGAACAACTCACATTTATTAATGAATAAGCTTTAGGCAAGCATGCTGTCAGGTGAGCAAGACACATTTACCTGTAAGCACATATGAAATAGTATAGCACAATACGCCTGTTCGTTTTGAGGTAGCATTAACATACATTGGTATTTTGAAGTGGCTATTACAGAGTTCAGAACCTGTCTTATGTTTATTATCGAAATTTCTCGATACTTCACAATATTTTAACAAAACAGTCAGGTGACCTTGTGCACGAGGAAGTTGGTATGTGTTTACCTCCACACGTACATGTACGCACGCACTCACTCACACATATACATGTAGGTGCATGCGTGTGAATGTGAGCAAATCTGTGGGTGTTACCTATTTATAAAGGTGCTATGAACACCAGAAAAACCGTTTTGCAGTCCTTACCCCCACCACCACAACCGATCTCGTTTCTTACTTACTCCACAATAACAATAAAAAAATATAAATTAAAAACTAAAAGCAAAAAATTTAATCTTAAAAAATATAAATAAAAACTTAAAAATAAATTGAGAAATTAAAATTAGATTATAAAATTAAATTAATTTTTTTTATAAATTGCTTTAAAATGAAAATCAATGTAATCAGACTACAAATAATACAAATAAAATAAAGTTTGACTCACAGCTAAGATCTCTATCTTTATTTGTAAATGTCTTTTTTTTCAAATATCACAATGACAATTATTATGACAACATTCTTGCTTCTGTGTTCTGGATTATTAGTAAAAAAAAAAAAAGGGTAGAGTTGATTCAAGCTGTTCGCATCAGTACACATATATATATATATACCATGGTGTAAAGGGGATTAAAAAAAGTCATCAATCATAAGGTCTTTCTTCCAGTAAGCAGAGTTGCAATCCTATGCCACGGTTTTCATCATCTCGAAACCTAGTTAACAGTTTTGTTGATTTGCGACCAGCTTGCTGTGATCTGCGAGTCCAGTCGGGGATTAGCGTCCAAACAGGGACTGGAAGACGGAAGTTGTGTTGAACACGTCTTGCATGTCGCCAGCAAGTTCCACCATTTCGGGCTCTGCTGTATTGTCGTTGTCGTCGTCCTCACGGCTCG
>SMGT01005556.1:374559-402864 GCA_004794575.1 Lanistes nyassanus
CTTCTTCATAAAATAAAAAAATAAAAAAACAAAAAAACAAAAAACAAAAAAGAAAACGAAAACGAAAACGGAAAGACTTAGCTGCGGTTGATGTGTGGCGCGCAGGCTGGGTCGCAGGAAAATGAACAAGGGACAGGGAGCAAGAGGGGCCAAAGAGGGGCAGCCAATCGCAAGCTGGATAGGAAAGGGAGGGGGAGAGTGAGCGGGGGAGACAGAGAGAGCGGGGGAGAGAGAGAAGCGAGGGTGAGAGGGCGTCAGTGTGTGAGAGAGTGGGAAAGGGAGGGAGAGGAGAGAAAGTAAGGGGGATGGTGGGTGTAGAAGAGAGAGAGAGAAGGAAGCAGTGGTGAGTAGACGTGGTGTAGCAGCAACTTTTTGTCCAGCAGAGTGCATAAGGTTGGGAGGATAGTTGCGGGTGAGGAAAAAATCTACCATTCTGTCGGATTGTTCACGGAAGTCTGTGCCGCTGGAACATAATCTGTGGAGTCATAGGAACTGCGAGTAGGGTATGGTGTGCAGGTTGGAGGGTGGGTGAGATGAGTGGAAATCCAGGTAGGAATGTGAGTCTGTAGGTTTGTAATGGATGGTGGTTGCTAGGTGGCCGTTCTGCAAGGTTATGTTGATATCGAGGAATGTAACAGAGGTGGATGAAATGGTGTAGGTGTATTGAATGGAGGGGCGGAAGTGTGTTATGTACTGGATGTACTGCAGAAGTCGTATGAAAGTTTGTATTTATCGGCTAGTGTCAAGTTGAGAAGTTTTTTTCTCAATTGCGTTTATCCAACACCTACTTGATTATTATAAACATGTATCAAAATGAAGGCATGCAAAGCCCAGCCTCTGAGGTTTGACTGTTGGTACTGGTTTGTGTCTCTAGCCCAGAGGTCTTCGACAATCGCCTGTACGCCATTAACGATCTGGAAGCCGTGCAGGTGGATCCCCAACAGCGCTTTGTGTTAGACTGTGTTACCATGGCAGTGGAGGACGCTGGGATAACTAGATCTATGTTGAAAGGTTCCAGAACTGGAGTTTACATAGGTACAGTGCTTCGTCTTCTTCGTTATCTAACAAAATTCAACATGAATGACATTATCAACATTCATCTATCATTCTTTGACTAACTTGAGCATTCTTCACAAGGCTGAGTGAAAGTATAACTTCCTTTGTGGTTTAACAGCAAAATTAGTCAATGTTGCACACTGACAGTAGACAACATTAATAAACCTTCTAATGAGCAAAAAGCGTGAAACATGTTGAATATATAGTAATCAATGCTAGTGACTGTGCTGGAATTGTCTTGAGGGAGAGGCTCTCAAACGCTGACTATATCCAGTTCAGACCATTATTTTACTATCAGAGAACTACTGGTAGGATATTTATTTCTAAAATTTGAAGAATACTCATACCGTGTGATAATGACGTCGACAGAAAATGTAATCAGCTTTCACACAGAGTTCATGTAGAGACTGGATTGTTTCATTTGTTCAGAAAAGGAAATTCATTCAATAAATCATTTTAAAAGGTATTAAAACAGTTAACTTTAGTGATCTAAGGTGCAGAACTTTTCGGATTATAATTATTTTCTATTCTAAAAGGTTAATGTAATTTTAAGAAAATAATGTCAATCATAAAATGACCAAGAAATTATATAAAAGCAATTAGCTTTAACCATTTAAGGTTACAAATTAATTTAAGGCAATAATTAATTTACTCGTAGAATGTGCCAGCAATTGTCAGAAAATAATTAGTTGTTTTAGATACAAGTGATTTTAAGTAAATAATCAACTTTAAATCTTTTACAGTTATTCTAACAATATATTATTGTGATGAGGTTTGGCAGTGATGATGTTTTGCAGGAGTGACGAACAGTGATTACCGTAGCCTTTTTCCGTCCCAGTCCAGCGACATCAGCAACTACACTGTCACGGGCATCAGCAACTCCATCATCGCTGCGCGCGTGTCCTACGTGTGGGATCTCCGTGGACCATCGCTGGTTCTGGACACAGCGTGTTCATCATCGCTCATCGCCATGCACCTCGCCATCCAAGCCATGCGCGCAGGTAATGTGTTATTTCGTCATGTTCCAATTATTGTTCTTCTGCGCTATCTTCATCATAATCATCGTTACTCATCGCCATAACTGGGCATTCAGGTCATCCCAAAGATAACTTCCTTCTCTGTCACGGGTCCAAATTCTCTCATTTGTCCGATATTAAAGAGTTCAAGTTTATTCCCCGTTAGTTGCTATAAGCTTCCCTATTTTCCATACTCTTAAGCCAAAGTGTTCAGCATCTGTTAAATACTAGATGGCAAATACTAGATCATTTTAAAGCTAAATAAACACTTTTTCTTTTACTTAATCTCTGCACCCTTTACAGGTCTTAAAAAATCTTAAGAGATCATAAAATTGTTCTGTCTCTAGGAGCTTACATCTGCAATGAATGTTAAATAAATAAATAGCATTTTAAACATTTTCAAGCTCTTGCCGTGTAAGTATTGTGCATTTTTAGTAACCAAAAAGTCTTCAGATAATGATTCTCGGTCTTAAGTGTAGCATAACACCTTGCACATGTCGGTTACACACTTTTAAAATGAATAAATAGAAAGGCATACTCCTACAAAAAACTTTTCATAAAAGTTTCTCGAGTCGATTTCAATAAGTGTGGATCTTCGCTCTGTAGCCGACTGTCGAATGGCATGCAGATTCTTGTTAGTCCCTTGGATAATTTTTAAGCTTATGTTGTTTGCTTTGTTTCATCCATCCTGAAGCCATCTATACGTCATTTGGTGTTCTTCCACCACGAAATGACTTACTAAAAACCTCTTGAACGGTATTTTCCCGTCTTTTTTGTTACATCTGTTGTGATTCTCCTCGGCGCTAATTCACCTGAGTGATGAGGCGACTAGAGCAGGTGATCCGTCTTCATGTCATATTTTTCTGGAAGGTGAAAAATAGCCTTGTGTCTTCGTGCACCTGGGCTGTCAAGTCTTCCTCGCAGCTGACGTGTCATGGCGTACCGTGTTTTTCCTTCCTTCCTTCCTTCACTATCTTCCATCTTCTGTAGTTTCGTTTCCTGCTTGTCGCCATTTCTGCCCCCACCCTCCATTATTGTTGCGATATGTGTATTTTACAGTCCATTACAGCTGCGGTGTGTTTCCAGGCACACAGCCCGCGGTCACGTGGTTAGTGAAGAGGTTCTCTGTTATATTTCCCCATACAACAACATTTATCATCTCTAATCTCACTTCATCAGTTTCTTTTTATCTATCACTGTATCGCCCACTTCACACACATCTCTTTTTAACTGTTATGGATGCTGCTTTCTTTGAACATTTTTGTTTCTAAATGACCTCGCTCTGAAAAAGATACTCCTGGGCATGTAACGGCTTCGATATCGAATACTGACTCAGTTTCAAGAGGGTTTGAGGGCAATGTGCTATTAAATCACAGTTTCAACAGAACAAATGTTGCATGAAGAATAGTATTACAGGAATTTTAATGAGAACAAATGAAAATACATGTTGAACTGTAGTGGGCAACTCAACTGCCCTAGTCTTTGTGAGAGGTAGCAGCAGATTCTATGCGTGCTTGTTTCGAGCTGTTGTCGAAATCCCATTGGTAGATGTGGCGAAAGAAAAGAATAGCTAACACAGACAGACAGAGAATAAGCTGTTGACAGCAGAAGCGAAACTCTAGAATATTCGATTGTTTGCTCTTATAACACAAACATCTCTGTGGTTGTCCAGAAACTAACCGTACCAGCGTCCCGTGCAGTCACAATCTGTGGTTTTATCAAAATGTGTCACAACATTCATCTTGTTCCTGTTACATCAAAATGTGTCACAACATTCACCTTTTTCTGCTCAGGCGACTGCGACATGGCCATCTGTGGTGGGACAAATTACCTGACATTGCCCGACATCTTTGTCTTCCTGAGCAAGGCCAGGATGATCTCCCCTGGCGGCCAGTGCCGTCCCTTTTCTGCTGATGCAGATGGCTATGCGCGCGGGGAAGGCTGTGGTATCGTCATTCTTAAGCGCCTGTGTGATGTAAGCCATAGGGAATACACGAGTATTTTTAGACATTCTTTTTTGTAGCGTGCGTAAGATATTGCAAACAGGAGAAACGTACATGTATCTCGCACGAATGCCGATTTTCGGTTCATGTGCATTTCGTCTTTGCGTAGACGCACAATCTCGGGCTCTGTACGTTACAGTTTAAGACTAAAAGGTTAATGGTTGTTTGTTGGCATACCGCTGAAAACGATGTTCGATGACAGAAGGATTCCATAAGCTGCCGTTAAACCTACCCATCCCACCATGTGTTATCAAAATTATATCAGGACCTACAAAAATTTCAAGTCTGTTCTTCCATTGCTGCTGAGACAGAACCTACAAGTAGCACTCTTGCCAAGTCCATGAAGTTTTGTTAAAATCCAGGTTTAATGAATGCAATAATCAAATCTTCGATCTGGTCATCTATTAAGAACAAATTCATGTCCTTAGTACTAACAGCATTGCCATGCTAGAAATTAAGGAGAATGATAACGTAATTTCCGATTACAAAGCCCCGGAAATCTTAAACTCTGTCTTACCCTAAAGGCGGAGCGTGACGGAGACAACATCTGGGGCACCATCAGCACTGCCTGCAACCAGGATGGCCACACAGTGGCTCCCCTGATCGCTCCCTCTGGACAACAGCAGCAGCAGCTACTTCGCGACATGTACAGCAGCCTTGGTGACGAGGTGGACAGGATCGATTACATAGAGGCACATGGTAACATTTTATTGTTTACCTGTTCATCCGTTCACCTGCTCACCTTTTCCTCTGTCAAGCGTTCTGCCGCTCACACACATGTCTTCTTGCAGGTACAGGCACACCTGCTGGAGATCCTGTAGAAGCTGAGGCCCTAGGCACCGTATTTAAATTGTGTGGCGCCGAGGCGAGGGAGCGCTTTGTGGGCTCCGTGAAGTCCAACATCGGGCACCTGGAGCCAGCGGCAGGTGTGATGGGCGTCATCAAGGTGCTGCTGATGATGAAGCACAGCAAGATTGTGCCCTCGCTTTTCTTCTCTCAGCCCAATCCCCGGTCAGCCTTCACTCGCTTTTTAAACAGTATAGTCACTGTGGACTCTTGTCACGTTTTGATCTCATACGACTATATCGGGTTTTTTTTTCAATTTGTAGACAAACATTTAGATTCAAGAAATTTAAATAACTTTGAGATATTCGGCAGAGGGTCGGACAGCTATGGGCTTCCCCCCCGCCCCCCCATCCCATTTTCCCGACTGTACATTTTCTGACTGGGACATGTCACATTACACTGCCGTAAAAAATGGCTTTTTAGAGAGGGACGCATGTACACCAATGCACAAATGCCGAATTGTTTTCAACATTTACACAGGTTTTAGGCCTTACGTACTCCTTCGTGTAAAAGCAAATTTTTATGAAACAATTGGTATGAACTTTAAGAATAGGCAAATAAAAACTTGCTGCTCCGAGGTGCTTGCGAGAGTTTCCAGTGACAACCGGGGGCGAGGTAGCGCGACGTTCTAACGACTTTCCTTGTGTTTGATTTGCAACGTTTGTCTCTCAGGATCGATTTCTCCGCACTTCATCTCAAGGTGCCCACTCGAGTCCACGAGTGGAAAGGCAGGCAGAAAGTAGCCGTGTGCAACTCTTTTGGCTTTGGAGGCAGCAACTGCCACGCCGTTCTTACAGAGTACAGCGCCCCTGCTACCTCCGTGTCCCCTGGAGTACCGAAGAAACACTGTATTGTTTGCTTCACGGCCAACTCAGAAAAGTCGCTGTTAGGGTCTGTGAAGGATTTTCTGGAAGAACCAGATGTCCATTTGATGAATGTTCATGACATCTCCTACACCTCAACTGTCAGGCGACACCACTTTGCCTTCCGGTAGGTGTAGCTCCTTTTATTTATTTTTCTGTCGGCTGTCACCATTTCTGAAATATTTCATTGATAGCAGAATTTAAATAATTTCTTTTTTCGCGAAAGGGGTTTTAGGACAGGAAATGTTTATGAATAGGGAGTCGCCCGGTGTCCAATTTCTATCTTTTACAACCACCGGATTCGGAAAAGAACATTTGTGTCTGTGGGGATGTTATACCAAAAGCACGAAAGTGTTCTTTTTCTCTTGTTATGATTCTTGCGAACTGTCGAGGTTTACCCATGATAAACCTCTGTGTCGAATCCTCTTTGTGTCAATACACATCATTCGCGCAGTGTTGCTGCTGCTGAAGTCTTGCTGACTGATGATAACAGGCTGAGCAAGGTCGTGGACAACGTGCAGGAACTGCTTAGCGGACTGGAAGACCCCAGCCGGGTCAAGGCCGCGGTCACGCACACAATGAAACGGCCCAGCGTGGTGCTCGTGTTTTGCGGGATGGGCACGTCGTGGCCCGGCATGTGTCTCGACCTCGCGCGCCACCTGCCGGTGTTCCGGGACAAGCTGCTGGAGATTGACAGGCTACTCTCCGAGCACGTGACCTGGTCCTTGATGAGGCGACTGGAGGACGAAAACGCCGTGAAACATCCAGAATTTTCTCCCATAGCGATTTTTGCTTGCCAGGTAAGTCCGTCCTGGCCAGTTACAACGCTGACAGCAGCCATTGACTGCACACATAATTCTTAGTCGAGCCACGAGCCATTTTTAAGTAGGCAAGAGTTATGGACTCAGAATGTTTGCGAAAATATTTCTCAAGCTTTCGCTATTCCCTTAAACTTTTCTTGTTTGCAATAAATGTCACAATTGTCTCTAGAACAGGCAACATGACAATCCAATACGTATGACAATATAAAACTAGATAAAACCCGATACGCAGAGACCCAGCGTCCCGTAACTGCTGGAGCGTAGTTCACTACTGTTGTTTATGGGCTTTGAAGTCATAAAACACCCAGCTTATTACTGCTGAGGAGAAAGGAGTAAAGCCTTATGGTCACGGCTTGCAAGCGAGTTCTACCGCACTCGTTTTTTGCAAGGCTCAAACGCTTCGTAAAGTTCTTTCCTGAATACCCCGTCCCCTTTGCTCCTCTGTCTGTCCGATTATTTATTCATAGGCACACACACACACGCACACACACACACACACACACACACACACACACACACACACACCACACACCACACACACACACACACACGCACAGGTTGTTTCGCCAGAATGTCAATATGGGTCCATCCAGCTGTTTTCAAGATTATCAGTTAAAGAGACGCGTATACGTATTGACGTTTTTACTGTTCCAGCTTTTGCACCCACCATATAAATAATAGTTGTCTTGCATTCACTAGGTGGCGCTCACAGCTCTCTGGCGGAGCCTGGGTGTGGAGGCGGATTGCGTTGTTGGCCAGAGCGTTGGGGAGGTAGCTGCAGCCCACGAAGCGGGTTGCCTTGACCTTCAGGAGGCCGTAAAGGTCGTGTATCACCGCACGCAGCTCCTTGCTCAGGCCACAGGGGGATCCATGCTCATCGTTCGCAACTGTGAAGTGGAGAAAGTAAAGAAGGTCAGAAAGAATATGACCTTGACCACCATCGAGGTCCCTGACCTTTAATCTAGAGATCTTTGAAACCATTGGTTTAAAATCTAGCTCCTATAAGCTTTTATGAACCTGTAACGACAATCCTTCTGAAGTGTTAATTAACAATCACACAAACACACACATCTTTTGTTTTAGATCATAAAGGAGGCCGGAGACAGCGTGTCTGTTTCTTTACAATACAGTCCTCGCGCATGCGCACTTAGTGGAGATGACGAAAACTTGTCCAAAATACGTCACTTGCTAACGTCAGAAGCAACGTCAGAGACGGCGGCGATAGTAACGAGTTTGGACGTTCCAGTGGCGTATCACAGTCGTCACGTGGACAGCTGCAGGCAGCCATTGGCACAGTTGCTACGCGGCCTGTCTTCAGCGCCACCTAAGGTTCCTTTCGTGTCCAGCGTTACAGGAACCAAAATCACTACGGAACTTCCCGTCGAGTACTGGGTACAAAAACATGTGATGAGGTGTTCTTAAAATGTAATACCTTTGTCCGTTAAAAATTAACTGATGTTGTTCATAAGACGCACGCGATTTTAAATGAAACAAACACATATACAGAGTGGACCAATTCGAAATTTTTTGAATGCATTAATTTAATTCAACGGTTTATTTGAAAGTGTGAATGAAGGACAAAAATTGTTGGTGTGCCGACTTGTTATTCTGCAAACTCTCTAACTTTTAAAAGATTTTACAGATATTGCTTGTACGAATAACAAAAACAATTTTTGTCACCTGATAACAGGTCAGAAATCTGAGGGAGCCAGTTTTGTTCTATCAAGCAGTGAAAACTGCTCAGGACAGCAAGGGGAAAACCATTTTTCTGGAAATTGGCCCCAAACCGGTACTGCGAGCTCATCTCCAAGACATATTTCCTGACGGCAGAACCAAGTGTGTGACGTCAATGTACAAGGAACCGGAGCTGAAAATTTTCTTGGAAGCTGTGTCAGCGTTATATGATCAGGGAGTGGACATCCTCTGGGACAGGTACAAATAGGCGCCTGCTAGTTCTTGTCAATAAAATAATCATGTCGTCGACATAACGGCATTCAGGGGACCTCAGAGAGGGAGCGGACGCGATCAGATGGCTCAGATAAATTTGACATACAACTTACCTCCTGGAACCAAAATTGAAGTAATTTTATTGTGTCTGGCAATGTCAGTAACCTCACCTCCAACGGATTAGTGGAGTAGAATAAGCTGGTCAAGAACTAAACTATAAAACCATCGCAAAACAAATCCAAAAATTAATCCAAGAATTTCCGCTATGCTGCAGTTGGAATTTTGTAGACAGCCTGTGGCAGTATGTGTGTGGTGGGGTGGGGGTAGCGTTGTTTGTAGTGACAACTGACTCCAGTTTGGACTAAATTTAAATTGAATTTCTATTGAAGACGTTCAGTTTATTTGTTTACTACGCGGCTAAGGGTACTAAGTTGTGTTTGTCTACCACTAGACTACCTAGGGCAGGGTCAAAAGTCACATCGGTGCCTCGCTACGTGTTCGACACGCGGCCTCTGCTGCCCAGAGGCGAAGGCGCTGCTCTTATTCTCAATGGCGTAACGATGCAGCGTCAGCAACACCCCTGGGTGTGGCAGGTGAATGAGCCTGGGCGGTACCTGCTCGTGATCAGTTGTCGCGACCATCGTTCTGTGTACGATCACGTCATGTCTGGCAGGGTCATCATACCGGGCTCCTTGTATGCAGAGGTTAGAAGATTATTATACTGAAAATTATTCTGTCTCTCTTCTTAGTGTACGACTTTGTAACATAAGGCTTAATATATTTAAAAGAATCTCTTGTCAAGTTACCGCTCTTTGACTTTGTTTGAAAATACTTGCCTGGTTGTTCAGGTAACAATGTTTGTGTCATTTTACAGGTTGGTTTTGCCATCGCTTTGGCTGAGCTGAAGACAAAAGCCGTATCTGTGGCGCTGGATTTTGTAGAACCCCTCCCAATCGAGAAGAATAAAGTGGAGGAAATTGAGATTAGAACTACGCGACCAGGAACTGCTAGCTTCCAGAAGCAGAATTGTAGTCCTGCTGTGATGGCTGCAGACTGCACGTCAACAACCGTCTTGGCGAGTGTTTTGAGGGGAACTCACACCACTGCTAAAATCACCATCAAATCGCTTCCAGGCAAGTCAGGCGACTCTAGAAATCGTTGGGTTAACCTCGCCTATGTTCGTTCAAAATGCCCGGATCAGATTCCCCAAAATAAACTCTATGACTCGCTGAGTCGCAGCGGCTTTCAATACGGCGAGAACTTTAAGCTGCTGGAAGACATTCGTAAGGGTCCCAAAGATTGTGTGGCGAAAATACGAACCACACGGACAATACAGGAGGAATTTCAGTTGTGCACTATGCACTACTGTGTTCTCGACTGCATGCTGCATTCCACAGTCCTGATAGACGAAGGAAACGACATTCGACCCCTAATGCCAAAATCTGTGGCAAGACTAGTCGTCCGTGGAAAGATGGAAGCTGTCATGATCTCGCACGCAGTCAAGGTGTACCAGGACTCTGACGTGTCCAAGTACGACATCACACTCATGTCCGAGGATGGACTGGTGATTGCTGAGGTGACGGGTTTGGTTGTCGTGTTTCTCGATCGACAGACGTCGAACGCCACGCGAGACTTGTACGCTTCAGAGTGGCACGTCATTGAAGAGGACCTCCGGGAATTTGACGTCACGTCAAACGTTGGGGAGGATGACAGCGTCCTCTTGATCACCACGGACGACAGCGTGAACGAGTTCAGCGGCCGGATCGGAGCAAGTTCGCCCGCGCTGCCACACAGAGGGTTGACAGCCGACTGTGTGAGCCAGCTGAGGCAAAAGACTCACAGCGCTGTAGCAGTTGTTTGTTCGGGGTCACTGACGGAGCAGGACGAGGCAAGCCAGGTGCAAGAGTCGGTCCTTTCCTCGTGCCTGCTGATCAAGAATCTTCTGTCCCAGGCGGTGGATCTGTCTCTTGCGGTCCCCATCTTTGTCTGCACTCAGAAAGCTTGGCCGACCCCAGAAGCTTGTGAAAAACATGGACGTGACTTAGGAAGCAAAGCTGTGGAAAACGTTAACCCCGTTCAAACAGCCGTCTGGGGGCTAGTTCGTGTAACATTGCGAGAAAATATTTACCCCAGCCTTGTGGCTCTTGATATCCACAGCATAATGCCAGATGGGAACATTGACCTGAACCAGCTCCGTAGAATGATTACTTACCTGTGCACGGAGAGCAAATCTCGAGGTTACCCGGAAGTACTGGTCACCCCGCAGCGGGTCTTTGTGAACAGGGTGGTTGAAGTCAGCTCCAGAGTGGCAATACCTGCATACAGGATGCTGCACGTTGATCCCATGGATACACCTGTGTTTTTGTCAGATCATCCTACCAAAGCACATAACCAGGTAAAATTATTGGTATCAGAATGGGTGAGCCAAGGCTACACCACCACCGCCACCGCCACCACCACCACCACCACCACCACCACCACCACCACCACCACCACCACCACCACCACACACCAACCACAATCACCCGACCCAACAACAGTCATAAAATTTAGCTTTGTTCGTTAAGAAAAAAGATTATACAGACTCCTAGAACATTATTCCATTTTTCTTCTAAATGTTTAAACCAGATCGCTGTTGTACACGACAAAACATCGCAGTCCAAGGACCAAAGAACGGCAGAAATCACGACAGAGGTGTTTGCACTTCCAGGCAGCTCCTTGCTTGGTCTGACCCTCAACCCTGACGATGTCCAGCAGGCGTACGGCCTTGACATCGAAACAGACAGATACCCGATTATGGCGGTTGAGACACTGGGTACGGTGCTGGGAGACAGAGACAAGAAGGTTTGCTGCACCCCAGTGATGGCTGCATCACGCGTTACTGTTCCCGGCGATCTTCTGGTCTCCGCTAATGTCATTCCCGGTTATCAGCCGGGGGATCTCACTCGCCTTCTGTTACTCTGGATGCTTCAGAGTAAGGTCAAGACCAGTCACGTGACTATTTTGACTTCTCTGCCCACGCACGAAGTCGGGAAATTCCTTTCGTCTGTACTGCAAACTCGGAAAATCAACAAGAAGTCGATTGTCGTGAACCTCGTGCCTATCGACTCCCTGGACTGTCAAGCGGAAATAATTCACGAGACGGTTATCTCCCTCGTGCTGCTGGATTGGATGCTTGTTCAGAGCCTGATGCCTAAACTAGCTGACGTTCGCTGTCTAGTTGCGTTTTCAGCTCTCGTAGACAGCGACACTGTCACCAAACTGGTTCTGCAGCTTCCCAAAATGGCAGTCAAGCTTTTGACCATCAGCTGTCTTCTCCATTCTCGCACTGTTGGAAAGCACCTGCCTAACCTTGTTACCTGGATCAAGAGCAACCAGTCCCTTGCGAAACCGGCCATGGAGATTCTCCACGCCTGCATTCAAAGCGGGACGAACAAAGAAGGAGCTGAGGCAGAAACAGATTTACTTTCTGTTATCAGCCTTTTGCGCACGGAAACCATGCGCCTCACGTTGCCTCTAATCTGCGCAGGGCCGCGACACCTGTTCAGAAGAAGTGCCGTGTACCTGGTGGTGGGAGGCTTGACAGGACTCGGCTGGCTATGTGTGGAATACCTGGCGAGGAACGGGGCTGGAGGGGTGGCCATCGTCAACAGGCGGCAGCCATCTTCAGATCAGGTGGCTGACATCCGAGAGCTTTCTTTAGCAACATCCTGTGATGTGCATCCCTTCCAGGTAATAAACTGCTTCATTCTTATCCCTTTACCTCGCTGTTACAAACTCATTTGTTATGCTCTACAAAGTGATGTTTTGGAATAATAATAATAATAATAATAATAATAATAATAATAATAATAAGAAGAAGAAGAAGAAGAAGAAGAAGAAGAAGAAGAAGAAGAAGAAGAAAATTTGCTGTATGGCATCCCTTTCACCTTTCAGTGTCTCAGTTTCTGACAAACTGCTGTCAACAGCCTGGGCATGGATACAGGAATCACTGTAAATGTAATGTGTCCACTGGACCAGCCAGTAATTGGTTAGAGATCAGCATCAATGGCAGCAATTTCTCAGCAAAGAGATCAAAACGCAACGCAGTTCCTATGTTGGGTTGCATGACTGCATGTATGCCTCCTTCTGGCTATGAGTGGTCATGAGGGCAATGGCTGTCCACTATGTCTATTTTACTTGCAGCCTTACGAATGGAGAATAGATACGAACTCCTATGCAGTCCAGCCTTGGAATAGAGTCACAGCAAAGTGATTGCATGCATTAGAAGATTATGTTTACTTTAGTTGCTTTTAGTTGCTTTTTCTCCGTTACTTATTTAGGGCTTTTGTGTTGTCTTCGCTACTGTCAGGATATAACTATTTCGGGGCCTTTGGGTGCTGTCTCCATTACTGTCTGCACGTTATTTCGTTCGCAGGCTGACGTCACATCCCTGCAATCGCTGCGCAAGCTTATAGATGACGTACACGGGGTCTTCCAAGCACGTGCAGTGAAGGGCGTGGTTTACGGTGCTGCTGCAGTAGAGGACAGACCCCTGTTTAACCTAGGACGAGAAGAGTTCGAGAAGGTTCTAGCTCCCAAGGTGGAGGGCGCGTGGAACATGCACTGCATCACCAAGAACATCCCACTGGACTTTTTCGTGATGCATTCATCTATCGCCTCCGTCTTCGGGAACATCGCACAGTCAAATTACGCTGCAGGTAAATATAAAAAGATCCCAAGTAGATTTTGTGTTCTCGTGAAAACAAGACTCAAATTATCAAGATATTATTGAGATTTGATTGTCATATCCCCCCCCCTTAATGGATTGGCATGGCCGGCTTAGGAGATTGGACTGGCAGCCTGTGTTAGTGTTTGGACTTTCCTTTCATCTAAATCTATTCTTTTAAAGCTTGCCCAACTCCATCCTAGCGCGTCCTACGTGAAATGTAGCTGAGTGTGTAGCACATTTTTGGGATACCTACACGAATTGGGAGTGAAGATTTTGCGATCGTATTTTACCTGAAAAAATAAATATACCCATTAATCCTTACATGCATTTCCAGCTATATTTAAGCATACATAATAAGATTTAATGAACGCTTGCAGACCCAAACATAGACAAAATCCATCAATCCATCCATCCATCCATCAACAAACATAACGACGAGAACAGGAGAAACCGCCCCTAATCAATTCCTGATGCCCATCATATACCAGGGTCTCGCGCGTCAGCTGGACTGCAATAGTTGTAAATGAGCCGAAACAGTCGGGCGCACCTTAGCTGTGTCGCTGGACAATCTCGACCTTTGATCTTGGCGGGCAGTGACTTTTAGAGGACATGCGTTCCATATTACTTTATGTTTTCTGCGCAGGCAACGCCTTCATGGATGGCTTGGTGTACTACAGACGGAGCCAGGGGCTGCAGGCGCAGTGCATCAACTGGGGACCACTGGACCTGGGCATACTGGAGGGTAACACGAAAGTCAAGCAGAGGCTTGAGGCTCACGGACTTTCTCCACTGTCCCGAACAGCCATCGTGGAGAAACTGACCCCGTTGCTGATGCTGAACTGGGAGCAGATAACTCCTGTGGCTTTAGACAAAGTGAAGGTATGACTGTCTTCTTTGTTCAAATGCTGGCGCGCAGTACTGGGTACACCTAGTAGTTGAGTAAAAAGCAGGACAGACTGCAGAAGATCAATCAGGTTAAAATTAAGGACTACTCATCGCTTTTTGGTATACGTGCCTACGTGCGTAATTGCGTGCATGCATGAATGCGTACGTGCGAGCGAACGAGTGAGTGAGTGAGTTTCATAGATAAATCTGTTGACGTGTGAGCTTTCATGACACTGGTGGATGATAACCACACAGACTAAAATGGTATCCAGCATTGCCCGGACGCCTCTACAGATGTCGGTGCGACACACAGCTGGTCCAAGACTATTGATTCTTGATTGACGATGCCAGATATTAAGACTTCAAAAAAAACTGTTCAAGACTATTATTTCCTGAGTGAAACTGACACGTCAGATCATCAAACACATCAAAGACAATTTTCTTGACCAGTAAGACTGACAGAAGGTTTGATTTGGTTTGGTTTTCATTGCTTAACGTCACGTCGCAAACGAGATATAGGAAGGTATTGCTTGAGACAAGTGTAGTCTGTTCATTACGTCAAGAAAATCGCTGTTGGGAGTTTACGTAACTTGACGTTTTGGACGCTATTGACCGTTCGAAAGACGACTGTATCTACAACAGTGTTTTGTCCACACAGATGCAGCACGTGCACGCTGGTCGGCAACAAGTTGGCTTCCTGCGTCGCATGGAGCTGATCATAAAACCGAGAGCAGTGGCTGTGGAGGGAGGCGGACTGCAGGACTACAAGGAACACCTGTCCAATGCCAGGGCCTTGCCTCACGACCAGCGTCTCGTAATCCTGGAGAAGTACGTGTCTGGCATGGCCAGCCAGCTGCTCTGTGTCGATCCATCCACTGTGGCGCCCGACTCCAGCTTATACGACCTCGGCCTGGACTCAGTGGTTGCCATGTCCATGGTCTCCGCCATCTTGTCCGACACCGATGTCCGCCTTCCCATCGTGCTGTTCGTCAGCGGCGAGCCCACCGTGGCCATTATCGCCTGCGCGGTCAGCGAGGGCTTTGACGGGAAAAGGTGGGACGAGGTGCAGACAACGGACAGCCCAAGCGGGCCGACCATCACAGAAATTTCCGATCCCCTGGACAGCAAGGGAGAGAAGAGGGAGCCTACTGTAGATCCATCAGTTCCAGCCGCCAGCCCTTCGAATCCCGTCCCTAAGCTTTATCCAAACGCTGTTTTGATTGAAGATAAAGTGGTTGAGATTCAAGAATCTATAATCGACAATCAAAAGCAAAGAGAATGTTTGCAGGCAGGAGTGGAGTGGTTAAGCATCCCTTTTGTGACGTCCTATAGACAGTCTCCCAATAAGCCCCTACCTCACAGTATCGTAGACATCCCTCTGACACTTAACGTCTCCAGCCCTGGCAGAATCAAAGCGGTCATCGCTTCACTGGTAGACAGGCACGCCCTCTTGCGAAAATACTTCGAGAGCAGCGGCTCCTCCAGTGAAAAAGCTGGTGGAAGAGTTTCGTCAATTCAGTCCAAGATCTGCTTGCTCGAGATCGACGAAGGCCCAGAGGTGTCGCTGAGGCTGGAGAAGGAAACCATGAGAGGTGGCGAGTCATTCAACATCCGGGACTTTCCCCTCAAGTTCATCCTGATCCACTCCGGGAAGCCCGTGCTGCGAGTCTTGTTCAGCAAAGCTATGCTGGATACGAAGAGCGCAATCACTCTCTCTCAGCAGCTGGAAGCCTCGCTCGCTTCCCGACCAGTTATCGTCACAGGTCACGAGATCATCGAGTCGTCTGTTCCCTGTTTGGAAAATTCGCTGACCGCGAAAAACTTCGACGAGTGTCTCGCGTTTTGGAGAAACGTCCTTGACCGTTATGTACCCAACAATTTAGACACATCTCTGTTGGTCGTCAGAAAGAAACGGAAAGGAAAATTCCAGAACGGGTGCTGGGGCATCGGCAGCGAGACGATGGCCATGACCCCAGAGCTCCTTTCCAACGTCAAGGCCTTTTTGATGCGCCACGATGTATCTCTGCTGGCCTTGGTGGCCACTTGCTACCAGCTTCTGCTGTACGCCATCAGCGGGTGCCCCACCGTCGCCCTGACCTTTCCGATAGACATGCGGCCCTTCGTTGGGCGGAAGGCAGCCAGTCTGGGGACCTTGAGTCAGGATATTCCATTGGTTTTGGGAATCCCCCAGTCTGCTGGCAAGAAGATAAAAGGAAGAGGCCCACAACCTTTGACGGCTGTAGATTTCGTGAAGGGCTGCAACCGAATAATAAACACGTTTGTTGACCACAGTTTTGTGCAGTTCTCGCAGCTTTTAGAGGTCGGCGAGAGGCTGCGAGATCTGGTCGCCAGCAGCCCACATGGTGTCATTGCCGAACGGCTGCAGGGAGGACACCTGGTGCCTCCTCTCTCCACCGCTTCGTTGCTGCATGCGGCGGACGGAGAGACGTTGCTGTGCGTGTGGCACCACTTGCCCCAGCAGTGCGTGCACGTGCAGCTGAACTTCGCGGCGCGGGTGATGAGCGTACAGGCAGCGAGAGGCCTGCTGAGCATGCTGATGCACATGGTGGACCACGTGACCAGGGAGCCGGGTCTGACCTTGTCCAGGATGATTGGCAGGTCACGCAGGAAAGGGAGAAAACTTCTCAAGTCACGAGACTAAATGTCTTGTGTTTGATTCCTCTCCCTGCGCCACACTAGTGGCCAGTTAATAAATAAAGAGTACGAATCTCTGGCCAGTAGACAATATAAACATATAGATACTTGTTACCCATCTGTGCGCCAAATGTTTTTGTTCGATTTTTACGCAGGCATCAGATAAAGCTATAACATGGCAAACAAGTGCCAGATACAGAGTGAAAAGTTGTGTTGGAGACGCGATCTGAACCTATTGGTCACAATTCTTACTGTGTCAGTGGCTAGCCCTAACTGTTGCGCTGCTTGGACGCCTAGATGCCATAATGTGCTTGTTGTCTATCAATTAAGAATTCAAGAGAGTAAATGGATGGTACTTGGTCTAAGCTGTATGTTATAATATGTATTCATTTATTAATGAAAGGGAAGGAATTTCTTAGGTAAATCGAACAAATGCATGCAATGCTTGCTGTGAGTTTTTATGTTAGACACAACCTTGTGTGCATTTGTTTGATAAAGCAACTGAACCAAACTAGATAATGGACAGAGCTTGCGTTGCAGGGTATAAGTCTTTCTTCAGGACAGTAGTGGAATATAGAGTAGAAATGGATCCAGCATGAGATTTACAAATGAAATGTAAATAAAAATATAACACCAGGCAGAAGATATTGTAAAAAGAAATGAAATAATAACAAAATAGAAATAATCATGTGTATACTAGTTCTTGGTTCTCACTACACCTTCAGTGCCACAGCTGCAGTCATTGGTTGCAAGTTACGTATTTTATTGATCTTTGATGAAAACAAGTATGCATTCTCTTTCTAAAATTTAATGTCAGTTATTATGTATCATGTTTATATTGTTCAAAGTCAATTAACCTGAAGCGTTGCGTTTCTCGGAAACTTGATTGGCGGTATAGATATATCAAAATTATGCTAAGCCACTTAACTGTACATGTTTGTGGAAATGATGTGTATGTGCGTGCATGCGTGCGCGTGTGTGCGTGCATGCATGCTTTTGTGTCGTATCCTCTTTAAGCTCTCTCTCTCTCAGTGTACTGCCTTCCTTATTGGTATAGACCTAATATTGTTTCTAGATTTTCCGTTCCCTATTTCTGTCTACGACTTGAATTGGTAATATTTTCTGACATCTCTTACTGTACGTAATGTAGGGTGTTTTTCAGACAGAAATGGAAAGTAAATAAATGGAAGAAAATAAAAACACTAGAACTATGTGCACATCCATTCTGCATTCACCTCTTCTGTGGCAGAATGATAAAGATTTCCACACAAGTGTCAAACGCGACAGTCCGACTTCAAAGATAGTGTGTCCACGCTTATCACCATGACGATGTTATGAACACAACGTGCTGTACTTGTCTCATCTTTTAAAGAACATCTCAAGCTTGTGACGAAGTGCTAAAACACCAAAGATATTGTTCAACGTTCCACGAGAGTAAACTTGCAGATTGATCCATATGTGCCAGTGGGAAGCCCTCCGCGGAGTGAGGATGTGACACCGTAACAAACGTTGCTTTCAAGGTGTGGCTTTCTGTATCATTGGCATAATCAGTCAAATCTGTATCTTTGGCATAATCAGTCAAAATCTGATTTACGTTTCGGGTAGATAACCAGCTGCACACATCCAACACACAATCAAAGTTTTCTTTTTTAAACGTTATTCATATGCTTGATTAATCAAGTTATTTAGCTTCCTCGAAGACTAGGTAGGTCCGACAGTCGAAGACGATTGATAAACTAGAGAGGAAGTGACGTTGTGCACAGGATGTGCGCAGGGGTCGACGGTCATAATAGGTCCCAACCAATGGTCGAGCAGATAAGCTGCAGCTGACCCCGTTGTCAGACCGAGGCTGTAGGACAAGGTCATGATGTTGCCTGGAAAAAGACACGCGTGAGCTTCTAAAGTATTTTTCTCAATTCTCTGTCAACAAACGTACTTTTTCTTTCGAAATAACTTAAGCTTCTCTGTCAACTGTACGATTTTCTTCTGTTGTTTCTGAGTTTTACTTTATTTTGAAGGATGCATATGACTGTTTTTAGCAGGTTTCTCAAGACGTTTGTTTGCTTTACATGTTCTAAAATTTTCAAACAAGACCAAACAATCTTGACTTTCAGGATACAAAAATTAAGAAGGCAGATTCCGTACCCATGGAGTAACTTTCACTATTTCTCATGGTCTTTCCGAACGTTGTTACCGATGAGAATGTTCCGTTTTCATGGTGTAGGGATGACAGGTTTTCATACTCACCACATATCTCGCGCTGCTCGTCGGGAACGTGATCCGGCGCGAGGATGATGGGAACGCTGCCAAAGTAGCCGTTGCTGAGCCCCAGTATCAGCGAGAAGACGATTGGCCACGCCTCGCCGGGAATGACGGGATGCATTCGGGGCGTGGCGCACAGCATGAGCATGGGGACGCACAGCACGCGACAGAACGTGCACACCAGCAGCCGGCCCGGCGGCCAGTCGTAGGGAATAGAGGCCAGAATCTGGGGAAGTTTCAACAGAATATCAAAGATTGTTTTGTTGGTTTTTTTTATTGGCGTGATGGTGTTTGGAAAGAAGGTGTCTTTACCTTGCGATGACTTCTTACTGTGGGGAAAACAGGAGGAGATTTGGGGAGAGGTTTCTGGTGTTGTGGTGTTCTGTGCTGGTAGTCCCTAGGTGAAGGTTCCCCGTTTTTTGTTGTCTTTTTTCTGGTACTCTGTAGTCGTTGGTGTCGGCTTGCCTTGTGTGCGGTGGAGTCCTTGCTGCTCGATCTACTGCCACTCTATTCTTACAATTCTATCTATTTCTACCAATTTCATGCGTTACTGTTTTAGTTTTATGTACACTTATTTTAGTTTTAGTTTTACTCTGCGGATATATTTTCATAAAACCTATTGGATATGTGTTAATTAGTTTACACCTAATTTTGAATTTTATATCATTTAGATACATCTGGATGGGCATTCACTACCTTCATTGTCAGTTACCTACCGACCTTTCCTACAGCTATTGCAACATAGATCTAAACTTGAGAGATATCTTAAAAATATGTTGTAAACCAATTTGACTTAATGTGGCTACCATATAGAACAATAATAGTTTAGGATACAATCTGTCAGTTGTAGCTTACAAATCACATTGTTTTTCTTTCTCATTAACCTCCTAGCCAGCTATACATGTGTGGGGGAGGGAGGGTGGGCTGCATTTTTTTGGATATATGTTTGTGTGTTGGTGTTACGGCAAAAAACCCTGTATCTTTATTCCCGAAAACACTAAACTACTACCCCTCCACTTAGCTTTATCTCCTTTAACCACCAGCTGACACAGTTAACTTTAGGGTGTAGAGCTGCAGACTAGTGGGTCGAAGGTTGCTGGTTCGAATCCAGCAGTAACCAAGAATTATTTCCTGCAATTTATCATTGTGCGGACTCAATTCCCCCATTCCCCAAATATAACTGCCTCGCGCGAAGTGGAAGCATTGTCCGTCTAAAATTACCTGCCTACCGCAGGTAAAACAATGTCACAAGGATTAACACCAACGTCTGATGACACATCTCGAACATCGACAACTGGAATCCGATGGCGCAATCATAGTCAATAAGCTTTACATCTGATGATGCAATTAAAACATTGTCATAAGATACAAGTCCAGCATCCAGCGCTGTGCTTTCTCTATTCCACTTATCTGAACCAGATGAGACAGGCGTAAGGAACTTCTCTCTCACCTTGCCAATGACGTCACTCAAGTTGAAGGCCGCCATCATGATGACGGGCATCCAAGTGCCCAGCGTGCAGCTGACCACTTCCGACTCGATCCCCGGGAACAGGCAGAGCGTGACAATGTAGGCCAGGCCGATGGACAGCATGTAGGGCCACACGCTGCGAGCCACTTCATACCGTGTCAGCAGGCCGCCTGCAGCCGACACAACGCCGTCACGTGCGTGTACAAATTCTGCGCGCGAGCAACACGTCACACCATCTTATTGACAAACATGCCTATGTGAAATCCGAAAATATGCGTTCGCGCAAAGAGCGAGCCGAGACCCACGGGCTCCTTCTGTGCGGAAGCGCATGACTTGGGACAGGGCGGGTGGATTCCTTCTCCCCGCGGGTGACTGATCAGAAACTGTGGCTGTTCTTGTTTAAAGAGTAATACTGTGTATCTGAATCAACGCCAGCTAAACTGGAACGTCCATGAATCTGTCTGGAAACGTATGATTGATTTTCGATGCCACAGGAACATAAATTTTGTATTTGTATCATACCCTGAAAAAATTTGAAAAAATGGGTTGAGCCTGTAAGTGAACTAGTGGAAAATTAAATAGTAACGGCAACACTTCTCGGCTAGAAATGCACCCGACCTCACCCAGGAAAGTTATCTTGTATTGGATCGACAGACTGACAAAAATTGGTTATTGGACCACTTGAATCTCGTACTGGTAAGAACCCCGGAAAAAAATCGCGAAAACGGATTGCATCTAAGTGAAACTCCTGAAAAGTGCGGAGCCGACAGCTTGAGACAAGTGATGAAAAAATCCGCTACAAGTCTACGTGTAAGCGTCATGCTGGAAACACACGTTTAATGGCCGACACTTTAGGCACGTGAATCTTGTAACCGTGCGACTGGCTGAAGGACACCTCGGACACGCGACTCAGGCAGGTCTCCTCGTCACAACCCGCTATGCTGGCGGTCTGCGAGGGGCGGTGGCCAGACCTGTCGCTTGGTCCTGACCCTTCTGGTGGTTGAAAAGCACGGTTGACTTCGCTGGGACTGTGGATGACAAGAACTCCGTACCTCTGGTTGGCCTCTTGGTCCTGGAAGTCTACCTGTGCAGGTAAAGAAGCTTCCTTCAATCGCTCCTTCGCTGAAATTGTGTCCAGAAATTTATTCTCAAATTCATTTACATGTAATATCAAAATAATTCTTTCTCGAATAGGTTCGTTGTCAGATACATTCGTGTTTTCAAATAATTATTGATCACATTCCTAGGAAAAGCCATTCATTCAGTCAGTCAGTCAATCAGCGAGCGAGTCATTCAGTCAGCCAGTCAGCCAGCCAGCCAGCCAACCGGTCAGTCAGTCAGTCAGCCAGCCAGCCAGTCACTGATGTATTCTCTCGTCCAGCTGTGACGTCCTCTTACTAAGCTTACGTCCTCTGTATAGGACAGCTGTGACGTCAGTTTCTTCTCCTTAGCGTCGTGGTTATCGCCGCTTGCTGCGCACAGCATGACGTAAAACTTGACGAAGTTGGAGCGCCGTGCGATGTGGAAGACGACGAAACAAGCCAGGAGGATGGCGATGGACACGCAGAAGAAAATGATGGTGTTGATTCGCTCATCGTTAAGCAAAGCCTTGGTCAATATTCTGTTGGCAGAGACCAGCACACCCGCAAGACCTGCGCACAAAGATCGAGATTTCGACCGTCTGGGCATTTGGGGGAGTTTCTCCGCTGCAGCTGTACGACTCGTGATCGCAAAACATGAATTTTGAAGCAATAACATCTTGTGATCAATCCTTAAAGGAACTATGTCAAATTACTAAATCAGACATCTCGTAAGATTTGTCCCCTTCCTCCCAGTAAGGCGCTCGCTAACAAGGTTCGTAGAACATACAGGGAAAATGTTCCGCTTATTTCCAGTAAGTGATGAAGAGATTCTTGACTGGACAGTCATCGTCTGGTTCCGAACTGTGATAAAAGAGGTCGGTGAGGTTGGGGGGGGGGGGTTATGAACGTATATTAAAATACAGTACAGTATTTGAATTAAGTTTTTGAGGCCTGCTTATGTCGAGACTTGTTTAAAGTGCATCGGGTGTATAAGGCGAGCATGTAGCGGGAAGGACGTCACAGAGAAAGCAGTCGATCAGCAGCATCAGGTGACGACAGCTACAAACAGTGACGTGCTCAGTCTGTACTCACTCTCGCCCGTCATGACGGCTTGTGTGTAGCGAGAGGGAAGCATGCTCGTGTAGCCATAGAAACTGGACTGCTGCACTAATGACCAAAACAAAAATTAATGATTAGAAGAAGAATCTAGAATAATCTATCTCACACACACACACACACACACACACACACGCACGCACGCACGCACGCACGCACGCACGCACGCACGCACGCACGCACACACACACACATTCCTCGACTATCCCTGTTAAATATTCTATTGCTAAATCCCCTCCACACACACACACATTTTAATGAGAAATTAGAACAAACCCGTGGAGCCAATGGCCACGACTCCCACGGCAGCGAGTGTGATCCTGTAGGCAATGTTTGCAGGGAACAGTTCGAACCACAGATCACAAAGGGCGATAAACAGGAGCGTGATGAACGACAGGATGTAACCGAACGTGATTCTCACGGGCATTTGTAGGACCTGTCACAGACAGACAGGAAAACTCGCCGTCAACGACTGCAAACCACAGAACACGTACGCACGCACAGCGACTTGAATTAGCAACGGGGGCGAACATTATAAGAACATATCACTTCGCCGCAGTGCTTGCAGATTAGACAAAGCGCCATCTTGCTGGGTGTGTGTTGTGGTGGCAGTCACGAAGCCCACCTCTCCACATCACGGACTTCCTACATCTTGTGCTGCCGTTTCGTCCGCTGGGTTCTCTTTTATACAACCATTACCCGGGATTTCTACACTTTAAAATGTTTGAGGACTGAGAAACTACAGTGACGGACGGACGGACGGACGGACAGAAGGACATGTGTCTGACAACCTAAAAGAAATTACAGGTGAAGACTACGTGACAAATACACCGAACAAATGAAATGCAGGGCTGTAGGGCTGCCTGCTGATGGAGAGACAACTTCACCTCCACTAGGGCGTTGTTGATGACGACGCTGACGAATGCAACGACGATGTAGGTGAGGCTCATGTCGAACACGATGGTGGTGGCCGGGTAGCGCCTCTGGTAGTAGTCCACGGCCGTGATGAAGCTGTTGTAGGGGAGGAGAAAGCCCGCTCCGGCCAGAACAAGGGCCAGATACACGCAGCTGCACGGGTCACGTGGGGGCGTGATGTGGTCACGTGGGCCCGAAGCTTTCGGCTTTCGCCTTCCGGGCGGGGGCGAGTTGAGCTGACAGTATCCCCGCGATAAATTTTCATCCATGTTGCAAGAGCCAAGAAGATCAAAAGGTTTCACGTTGAAAACTAAAGACAGTCGCTGTTGTGCGGATCAAATCATTGTTGCAGAAGTGATGACAGATGACGGTCCGAATATTTCTCTAGAGACACAAGCCTTACGCCTGACTTTCTGGATGAAAGCTCTAATCACAAGCTCAAACACGATCTTAGAAACAGATTTTTTAAAAATAGAAAGGACCTTATACGAACGTTTAGTACTCGCGGGGTTTCCTTTTAATTAGTGGAAAGTTTCTTCGCGTTTACTATTTATACGTGAATTTAATTTAGTTATTATTAGTAACGTAGATTTGACAGTGTATTATTGGTATCTGGTTCAGGAACGAGTCATTTGTTTGACGGATCACCAACTCCTTCGTCAGCTACATTTTTAAAACCAAGGTATTCCTTCTGACCCAAGATTTCACTCCCCTACAATCATTGCCAGCACACTGAGTTCAAACCTGCTCGAATGGATGGTTTAATTAGTTCTTGGTTTGCGAGCTGCAGGTCACAGTTGCAAGTGTGTTTGTGGGGGACACACGCCAGCCCAGAGTTTGGCTGTTGGGTACAGTCATGATCCCTGGAAGCTCTTGACTGTCAGGACGTCCTTTCGGCACACTCTTTGCCCGCTGCAACAAAGACAATGCTCACCTTCTGTGGGACTTCAGGTAAACGTGCCTGAAAGAGAGAAAAAGAACTGTTATACTTAAAATGCTGTTTTGTTATTGTTATTGACGAAAATCCTTGGTACATGACCATATCTGCATGGTTTCTATCTCCTATTCCAATCCCTACTTTACCATGGGTTTACGTAAGTATGCAGCAAGTATGTCGAGCTCACCCGGTAATAAATTTATGTGATCGCACCTCCTCCTGCGCGAGACAGACGTGCAGGAAGAACGGTGGAAAGAATGGACTATGAAACAGGCCAACAGAAAGAGAGAAAGAAAGAAAACCTCTTCGTCTCAGAGAAGTCCATCTGCTGCTGAGAACAGAATTTCTGAGCAGCAGGAAGACAGCCACTGATGATCGATTCTCCCTTCATTTTCTTCCTCCCAAAGAGATGCCCTGACATTTCGTAGCTCTTTGCTTCACAAACAGCCTCGTCTTGCCGCTCTATTCAATGCGGCAGCTGCGCAGGGGGCCGTCTGGTAATCGCGTTACCCCCTACCCCCACCAACCTTTTTCTTAAAAAAAAAGCACTTTCCCGCCCTTTCCTATGCAGTCAGTACAGCTCCAGTTATCGCAAATCTCCACGATCGTTTCAAACCATTCATTCCCCCAATTCCTCTCCACCCACGTGCACCACGATTCCCTCCCAATTGTTACGGCCAAACCCATTCCCTGACTTATTCCACCGTGAAAGTCATTTCCTATTCCATTCACCTACAAAAGTCATTTCCTGACCCATCTCACATCACACACACACACGCACAAGCACACGCACGCACACACACACACACATCAAATAAAAAACACAAACAGAATCCAAAACAAACGTTTCCCCTACCTATCCCGCTCATTTCAAGGCGAAAACCTTTATCCTACCAATCTAGCCCATGGGGCCAAAAAAGCCCTACTTCCTTCCCGTACCTTTCACACAGCAAAATTATAACTACGATAAAGGAAACCACTCGGCCCCTCCTATTCTTCCCCCCACCCTCCCAAGCCATCCTTATACTGCTGTTCAAATTTAAAAAAATTAAAACCCACTGCTCTCCTATCTCACGACAAAAACCAGAATCCCGTTCATCTCACACTGTTCTTTACCACGTACCGTGTCGCTTTTCCTCATTACTTTTTGTGTGTTTTGTATGACAGTAATGCTCCCATCACAGACCTTTCATTGATTACTTATTTCCAATTCAATACTCTCATTTACTTTTAACTGCCCTCTCCCTGCGCCGACCGGCTTTGACCTTCGTTCGCGTATGTATATATATAAACACTTCATGCGTTTTCATGTCATACACTTGCACATTCTGTTACAAGCTGAATTGTATACTAGAAGTTTCATTTAACGACAACAGTAATTAAGCTTTGCATCGCACGTTTCACCCGGACAAGGGGGATCTTGACTGACGCTTGGAAATTCTTGCGTTAAGACACTGAACTCGAAGTGCGCTGTGCGAACAGATTTCGTCCGGCTTGAGTTCCCTCAGCACGATATTGTATTAACACCTTAACAAGACTATCCCCCTCCCCACCCAACACACACTATTCTGCTGCATCTTTCGAAGGTATACCAACTGTCTGCGCTTGCGCAGTATTGGGTCCAACTCTAGATTGTGGAACTAGATTGTGCTTTCCTTTATTTTTAAGCACTCGGTGCAACCAGCTCACGACTACTCTCTTCATTCCACTTGATCAAACTATGTCAAACGCGGTCTAATGTACCACATTGTCAAACTCAGTCAAACATTCCACTTGATCAAACTATGCCAAACTCAAAACATTCCACTTAGTCAAACAAAGATGGCCCTACATTAACAGATGAGCTTTATAGTTGTTATTTATTAGTGTAGGAGTTCTCTCTCTCTCTCTCTCTAGTGGTGGGGTGGGGTTAGAAGATTTCAAATTATATTAGCACATGGCTTACTTCTGGCACGTAAAAACTAGAAGTTAAACCTTCTGGTTACTGGTGCATCAGTTTGTCAAGTGCATGCAGTCGTTCGAGCAAGACTTGGCCCAGGGCAAGATGTGTTGCCGTAGCAACAGCCCAGACCACAGTGACATCAGCCTTCACGAAATGGTGTGTACGGCAGACGGTACCTTGTACACACCCGGCGTTGGCAGACGGGATATTCCAGCATCGTCTGCGCTGCTCGAGACTGGCATTCGTCGAAGGTTTCCTGTCTTCCGGTCTTGCGCAATCGACAAATATGGAAACGTTGACCTTGACTCACGTCCAAGTGCAAACATCGACTTAACAGTCCTATATATTCTTCCCCTTGTGTCCCGACATCTCTGCTAGTCCGCCTTCAGCTAAAGATGGCTGACATAAACACCGGGGCTCCGAGTACGGATGGCGGTGAGAAAGTGTGTAATCGATTTTCACAGTTGCCTCTCTTCTCCAGCAAGCGTTTCTGTGTATCATTACCCTTCAACTTATGAACTGAGGCAGCCTCATCGTCTGCATTTCCGGACTGCCTGCAGGAAGCACCGAAAAAGTCGAGGGCTGTAGATCAATGTCAGGTTGCCCTGACGACGATGGCAAAGCATTTAATTTTTCTAATCCAGTGAGAGAAACAGACGCGAGAAATAAAAATACAGCCAGAGACACCAAATAAGTAAAATGAGTATCCTAACTTGAGAGATTTAAATAGAACACCACCACCACCAACTGTCCCGTAGCCTTGGAGACTGTTGAGGCATCATGCAGTGACTGCTGGCAGTCAGCTTCCTCCATTTCTCTATCCTCTGTCAGTCTCTGGGTTCATGCAAACGTTAGGTCAGTCCACTCTTGGATGTTGTTTTCCCATCGCTTCCTCCATCTGCCTCGTCTTTTTCCTCCCTCTACTGTATACCTTGCAGAATGAGTTTTGCAAGTTTTGATGATCTCATGGCTTGTATCCTTCTCTGCACGCCGGCTGTCGGAGTCCTTGTCTCGCATGATGCAGAAAGATGGAAATGACGAGGTCCTGCCTTAGTCTGATCTCGGAACTGAGGGTGATGTTGTCCTTTCAGACGGGCTTCAGTGTTCTAAGTTCTGTAGATGTCTGCGGTATTCTGGCAAGTACTTCTGGCTTTGAGCCTTCATCAGTGACAATAGGCCCAAGGCACTTGAAGGTGTGCCCAGGTTCCAGCTTGTCGTTGTTGATTCTGGTGTCAGCGATGCCATTGGTGTTGTTGGTCATCTGCACTGATCTCCATGCCGCAGGCTGTCGATGACGTGTTGAGACGTTCAGCCTGGTGTCAGCTCTTTTTTTTTATTACCAGCAAAGCCATCAATGTCGTCGGCGAAGCACAAGTGGGTTATTGTTCTGCCACCGATGCTAAACTGTTCCTTCATGACCTTCCAGGGCGTCGGTCATGAATCTTTCTAGGAAGATGTTGCACAGACTCCGACCGACCCAGTCCTGATCAGAGAACCAGTTCCCTGCACTACTCTTCAACGGTAGTACGGGCAGAAACATAAAAGAGAAATTTTTTAAAAGCGTGACAAAATAACGCTTTCGCGTCTCCTGTCACTTTTCTCACGTTGGCTGCAGCTGCTCCAAGTTTGATTACCCACTTGCACCAGCAGTCGCATGTATTATAAAGAGGTTCCCTTGCGCGCATGCGGACATAGACACACGTGCACATGCTTGCGCATGCACACGCTTTAAGTCATCCTTACAGAAGCGGGCTTTTAATGAATACAGT
The DNA here is from genome assembly GCA_004794575.1 of Lanistes nyassanus. Taxonomy (NCBI): domain Eukaryota; kingdom Metazoa; phylum Mollusca; class Gastropoda; order Architaenioglossa; family Ampullariidae; genus Lanistes; species Lanistes nyassanus. The sequence continues at coordinate 402,854 of SMGT01005556.1, forward strand.
CAAGAGACGCG
>SMGT01005556.1:410371-432192 GCA_004794575.1 Lanistes nyassanus
GTGATTCTTTGTAAATACTTTGTAGATATTTGATGTTGTCGAGCCAGTTAGTGTTTTGAAATATATGCTGAATAACAGTTCGCTGCAGTTGAGTGTTTTATGAGGGTGGGGGCTCTTGAGCTAGTAGTGTTTTGCCTGTGAGAGACTGAGCGAGCGTGTCGAAGTATGAGAATCTTTTCCCTCGGAAGATTGCTCTAGTTGTTCACATTATTTCACAGCATCGTCACCCTTTGGTTTAGAAACCACTGACCTAAAGCAGTAAAGGTTTTGGTGACGATTGCGAAATTAAATCTACATTTCCAAGATCGCCATAAACAGTTTGTTCAATAATTCTCAAAAGTCGAAGTCCAATAAGATAAGGTACCCGCCCGCCGTGACACTGTGCTGCACACGAAGATACAAAGCCATGATGCAGGGTCACTCATACCAAACTGTTCAAGTCTTTCTACTCTAGCATCATCCCTCGTCTTCCTTTGGTTGATAAAAATGTTAGCTCTAATACTTTAGAAGTGATTTTTAAAATTATGGTGTCTACTGCAGTCAGCCATACAATACAATGGTAAGAGAGACTGAATGTCATTACAATAACTGATTAAAAAAAACCCCACAATTTCGATAGAAGTATTCTTTCTAAAATATTCTAATTTATGTTTGCTGATGCTTTAACACCATGGTCCATCTGGGAGAGAATTTTTGTAAAAAAAAAAAAAAGGAAACTGTTGGTTTTTTTCAAAGGATTAGCTCCGCTTAACAAATGTGACCTATGTATACCAGGGCTGGAATTAAGCAGTCGCCAGTCACCAATGGCCCCCAGAAATCATTTAACACACTGCAATCACTGCTCAATATTTGGCGCCAACTTAAAACTTGAAAGTGGTTCACTGGCAATGGATGTCACTAGTGTTTTCCTATACAAGAATCATTTTTCTATAGATTTCCTTCCTTTAGATCACAAAATAGATGGGTTTTCAAAAATCTGCTCTCTTGAAGGTGCTACCTCGTTAGTGGACAAAAATGACCACCTGCCATATTCAAATGTCTACTGACAAAGCACTTGAAATGTTTGAAAATTTATTGTCAGAAGACAAAAATGATGTCCTCAAAAACCTCAGTGAGGAGTGGGAAGATGAAGAATTCACTTTTTTTTGTTTGGTATGGATTACAAGTGCTGCAGACGGCTGTAATATGCGATCAAGTGTTTGGTATCAATAAACACATTCTCTTTGGTTGCGTAATTCAACACAGTCTTCCACACAGCATTGGCAACGGACGGATTTTAGCTAGGAAAAGCTTTAGGCTTTATACACTTAAATTTATCTTTCCAACAACGTTTGAAGTATGTTTCCAACTTTAATAGGGTTTTTGTTACAATTTTTTGAAAATCAGTAAAAATTGGTAAATATCGCACCAAATGCTGCGAATTCAGCAATGTCACACACTGTAGGATGCACGATGCGATTGAGTTCACTTATTGAATGTTGTTCCCCATATGACTTCCGATTTTGGCCTTTTACAGTTTTAGTGTCACCGTCAGTTGAAAAAATGGAGGTCCATTAATTAACGGAACTCTGGCATGCCTGCTTATAATGGAAGAGTGGACTGTCAGCTGTACTGCTACAGCTTGCATTCAGCTGATCTGCGCCTTCAGGCTCACCTTTCCATACCCCCACCCCCCAAACATGAGTCAGCTTAGCGCCTTTGTTCTATGATTTTCTCTGACTGGTGAAATGACCTCTTCTATCGAACACAAGACCTTGCTCTCCCTCTCCCCTTCATTCTCCATTTTTGCCATCATGTTAGTGAAGCTGTCAGTAATTAGACCCTGGGGTTGGTAGGGTTCGGGTGGGAAGAACTTTGATGCAAGGTTCTAGCCTTGGCCTAGATACTTTGACATTGTGCATGTGAATCAGTCGCAACTGTTTGACATATCTTCTGGAGTTCAGGGTTCTGGCTTAAAAAAAAACCCAATGGTTGGTTGTTATTGCTTAATGTCCAGTGGCAGCTGATCGTTGAAGGGGTAGTGGAGAGAAAATGGAATGATAGAAGATTTATTTGGCGGGTGACCTCAAACTTGCCAGGTGGTAGCCTGGTTGGTGACTGCATGAAAATTTTTAATTCCAGTCCTTGTATGTGTATGATGATGGGATGTCTTATCAAGCAAAAAGTTTCTTACCGGTCCAGGATGAAGGCGAAAGCCAGAAAGTGCTGGGCCTGACAGCGGAATCAGCTCTTTGCCAAGAATAGGTGCTTTTTCGATCAGAGATCGAAGCGAGCTGCACGCATGATTATAAATTAAACATGTAACTTGTACGCTATTAATATTTTAGTAAGTGAGACTAATAGCAACATCAAATTAAACAGATCAATGAATATTCATCTCTGATATACAATTTTATCAGTAACCTCAAATCTAAGATCAACATAAATCAAATTGAATGTTGCTTTTGTTCTAACCTAAAAACACAAACAAGATCAATGTAATACTGACAAATGAGCATCTACTTTATTCACCTGTTGTCCTGATGACCAGGGGTGTCGATGTTACCTGGGAGGTGAGGTAGGAAAGCGGAAAGTTCCTCTTTGACCTTTTTACCAAAAAATTTGTTGTATGAATGTTCTAGTCCATACCGTGCCAGCAGGTTGTTACTGCCAGTGATGTCTGCAGGCTCTGTTCACAGCATTCAAAGTACTACAGGATCAGTGACCCGCATGCAATCAAAATAAAACCACCTATTGGCATTGCCTAATTTATTGTTTACAAAATTAAAAATGCAGATTTGAGTTGTATTTTTCATATAAAACTCTGATATAACTATGAATCATGACAACAAGGTTTACGTTTAAATGATATAGTACAAAAATGACAACGGGAACCGTTTTCTTAATTAACATTTATTTAATTTTGTTTTATTCATTTTAAGTTTTGTACCCGGTGTATCTCTCGTAAGATAGAAGGTGCCTGTCTGCGTTACAGATGGGTTCTTGCCAGGAATCAAACTAATGGTTGCTTTCAATGTTCCTGTAGAATCTTGCCGTGGATAAGCAGGCGATCTTGATCCCCTTTCACGGGGACTCGATCGCGGAGATGTCTGCATTGTCTTTTCTCTTGTCAAAAAACCCCACGATTCATGTTAGTGCAGGAAGTGAGTTACGGATGGTCTACTCTTTATTCTTTTAGAACAAAACTACCTGGGTATCGATCCACATTAGAACTGAACTAAACTTGGAGCAATTTGTTGTACGTCATCGCTATAGAAAACGTTACTTTGTAATTAATAAAGATAACTATTAAGATAAAATAAAATGATTACATTAAATTTAATAAGGCTTAAAACTAGAATCTTCTGAATAAGTTTGTCTTCCACGCATCTTTTTAATCACCATCTCATAAATTAAACTTTATAAATAATATAAAATATTCGAAGTTTGAACTATAAATTATTAGCTATGGTAAAATCTTTGGTTGATATTATTTTAAATATTGCTTAAGAAGTTAACGATATCACGAGAAGATGCCAACATGTTTTCGAGATCTAATATGGCCGAAATGGGTAACTTATGGGAAGGTAATGCATTTTCATTTACTGCTGACAGTGTAACTGTTGGAACGTTGAAATTTATCACAAACGCTGTGAGAGACTTCAAAAATTCTTATCAAAACGTGCCAGTTTTTATCTGATTTTCTTTGCACGCTGTTCGCGCGTTAACTTGCTTTAAGCCAGTGTTGACATTTACATTTTTAACAGACTATCATGAGACTATTCTATTGTATTAGAAATTACTAATTCTTTTCAGTATTACAACAATAGCACAGCTGAGTTAAGCTGGTCATACTAGGTAGAGTCAGAGATGAATATAATTTGAGTGCACTTAAGTACAGGAAATCTGTACAGACACCTTATTTCAATGGGTCGAACCGTCGAAATTTGCTTTAGAGTGTACAAAAACAAAGTAACACTTTTACTAACTAGTGTTAGTAACACTAACACTCAACGGTATTACGATATTACCACTGAAATTGCTTCAGCTTGAGACATGCATGCAGCATTGATTACACGAAGAGAAGTTGGTTAATGAAGACAGATATTAAGCAGAATCTTAATGAGAGACTCTCATTTTGTTGACTGGAAGAAATATATCATTATATGGTATACAAATGCTGGACACTGGACCGTGAATCCATCATGAAACCTCAGACATATGACTAACAGACGAATTTCATGTTTAAAAAATGACCAGGTGGTGTCATCTGTCATGTGATAACAGTATGGTTTGTTGATATTTTATTTTCAAGGGAAAGAAACTATTAACATTGATCAACAATGTGGTAATAGAACTGGTGGAGTTATGTACAACCAGACAGCGAAATAGCCACCTGTAATCAAAATGGTTATTAAAAACAGGCTAAAGTCATGACATCAAACCATGTGACAACACCTTACCAGCCACGTGTGCATGTTGTGTCCAGTGTTGTAAGAGTCTTTTCTGTTACATGTACATCCCTTGCACTAACTCTTCATTTATGAATATCTTTTATTGCACAGCATTGGTAATGTGTGCCCATAGCCCGCAGTCTTTCTAAAACGGGCCTGTGCACTTTTTTAACAGATCTACGCAAACAAGCGCGACAGCTGGAGAATGAAATAGACCTGAAACTTGTCTCCTTCAGCAAGCTTGGCACCAGCTACACATCCCACAGAGATGGACATGGAGACAGGTAGCATTTGGAGTGGAATATTAGAATCATTCATAATCTAGTTTTGGAATAAAATGCACCCTCCCCCAAGTACCAAACATTTCAAATGAGTGGGATTAGCTGAAAACAAGAAAGCAATTCTCAAATGTTCAATAAACTTAATTCTTTGTCAATCGAAAGCCAAGAGAGAACCATCAGATATTTAGAAAAGTCAAAACAGTAATTAATGTAATTTCACATTGGAACAGGGTACTATTATGTCATTGAGCTTGAGCTAATCGGAAAGCAGAAGCATATTCTAAAAAAAAATAATCCATTTCCATGCAACACTTATGGCAAAATGATTTTGACATTGTCTTGTTTTTGTGCTCGTGTGAATATAACAATGTCTGAAAGCTTACTGATAAACAGGTGGGAGATTTTCACTCACATTTTAGAACTCTGTTTCTTAGTTGTATTGATTTTCCACTTGGATGGGTCTTTAAAACGTATTCAGTTATTTTTGATTTCACTGCTAGTGCTAGAATGAACTTTTAGGTAGATATCTTTACCACCCTAAATTAGTATTTTTGAACAAATATTTAACTAGCATACGTGCTACAAACTTTGACGATCTTATTTTGTCCCCTTACAAATGCTTCCATTCAGAAGTAATGTGCCACAGGAGCAACCCAGGTAGTCCTCAATCATTTTCATGTGGGATACATGCTGTTGCTTCAATAATTTTCATGTGGGACACATACTGTTGCTTTACTTTGTTTTCTTTTGCCTGGTTGTGCTTTGTTCTTTTAATACCCAGAAGCCTTCCTATGGATATAAGATAGAAACCTAAAGTACAGATTTTTATTTTATCTAGAACATCCCCCCTCCACTCCTGTTTTTTGTAATCTTGAAATTAATATTTTGAATCTTTGGGTGGTTGTCAAATGTTTTTGTCAAAAGAAAAAAATCATGACTGCAGCTTGTGGTAAATAAGGTAACAACAAAGAGAACTTGACTAAGCAAAACTAGACAGACAAAACGTTAACATTTTGAGGCATTGCCCCTTCTTCAGGATTAAAAAACAGATGAATAAAACGGGTTAGCTGACAGAGACGATGGTCCACTGTGACCGCTGGGCAGGAAATGACGAGCAGAGCATGTTGTACGTCAATCAGTGGCAAGAAGGCCTACAGCCAATAGAATTTCGCGTTCTATAGGGGCTGGGGAAAGGTGGGGGTAAGGGAAGAGAAGGAAGGGGGTGTTACAAAAGTAAATGAGAGGGGGAAGGGGAGTATTGAAGTGGGTGGGAGGGAAGTTGGTGCTTTATGTTTAGTTCTGCTGGGGCCATGGCAACACGTTCAATTTCGCTGATGTAGAGTAGAGTGGGGCAGATGGTGCATGAGATGGCATAAATGATGTTTTTGTTAATGCAGGTGAAGTGACAATGTTAAAAGTGGTTTTCAGTGTGTAGAGTTGTATGGTGCTGTTGAGATGTGGGCATGTGTGACAGTGGGAAACATTGCATGGTGTGGTACCAAAGGATGGGGGGAAAGGGTGCACCTTTTCAGTTTAGAATGAACCAGAAGATGAGGCATCTTGGCAGGGTAAAAACCTATGAGATCTTCTGGTTCCTTCTGAAAATGTGCACCCTTTCCCCTTTTTCTTTTGGCACCACCCAATGCAATGTTTCTTCTCCACATTTCCCGTCCAGTAGCCATGGTGGACCATCGTCTCTGTCAACTAAGTAACCCATCTTATTTGTTATCTGTGTCATCCTGAAGAAGGGGAAATGCCATGAAAATTGATGTTTTGTTTAGTTTTGCTTTGGTTAAGTTTTCTTTGTTGTCACCAATTTTTTTGTATAAATGTTAATTTAGCCTCTTTTTTAAGCCAGTGTTGTAAACGAAACTGTCATGATAACTAATAATGGCACTTTTTCAAAAGATCTGAAGGAAGAAGAGTTTTTAGCACCATACTGTTTGGACAAGAAATTATAACTGTGACATATGTGCTAGTGTTTGACATGTTCTGCCCATGAGGATGCCACATGTGAAAGCTGCAGTTCCTTTCTTGTATGCACAGAATGAACTTTTGCTGTATCAACATATTTTAAGTTACTGTACCCTAGAGCAAGGTGTTCAGGTGCTCTTGCCCCTGAAACTTTTGTGGGTTGTTACCGACTACTTAGAGTTACAGCATAGTTAACTTACAGATGATTAATGTGAGATTTACTATTGGCCAATGACCTACCTTCAGCTGCACAATGTGCATTTTAAGAGACTTTGCCTGTGAAACAAAGTATTTAAATAATGTTTAATTAGAACATTGGTCATTTTTCATCATACCATGTGCATGCTAAGCACAGTGGCTGCATGTTTGTGGTGTTCACTGTGGTGGTGGTGGTGTGAATTACGATAAGTTGTGGAACATTGTCAACTTATTTGGGAGCCACATCTAGCACTAAAGCACTGGGCCCAGAAAACCCAGTTATGTCAAAGACTTAAATGATATTTTAGGCAACGTACCGTGAGTTTTGCTTAGCCTTTTAAATGTTATCATCTGGTTCACTCGCTGAGCCAATGGCACTGTGTAGAGTGCATCATCCAGGCAACTGGCCTTAAAGAAAATAACGTTAAATGGCATTGAGGAAACTAGCATGTCTGTGTTCTGTTCAAGATCACTATTTGAAGAAAGGAAAGTCACTATGACCTAAAAAAAATTATAATTTTCTCTCTTCATTTTGTTTGAACCAGATTTTGAGGTAACTGATTATGTCAGGCATGGTGTGTTGTACACGATTCAAAATGCCTTGTAAATGGAATGGTTGACCAAGTAAAATTGTTTGGTGTTGTGACTCAACATGGTTTGTTACTCTGGAAGTGGAAAGAGCAGGATGATGGATCAGAGCAGTCTTGGTGGCCGAACATGGCTGTTTCGCTTTGTGCTTGCTGTGTGGTTTATTCCCAGCCTGAAATCAGTGAAATGTTCATTTTTCTGAATTTGTGATAATGGGATTTTCCACTTGTTAAAGGCTAAGAGGATTGGTGGTGGTGGGCGTTCCGCTGTAAGTCACAGTGATAGCTGTGAATAAGTCATTATTCTAGAGAAGATTGTAATTTGTATCAATTGTCTCAATACTGCTGGAGCTTAAGAGAGATATTTCCTGTTAAATTTTGAACACATATTGTTCCTGTCATGTTTTAGTCTTTCTTTTTTATGGTTTGGCATGTGCACACTGAAAATTGTTTAAAACGTTCATTTTGGGGGTGAAATAATATTTGTATAAATAAATAAACATCTAAATTTTGTTTATAACTAAGACAATTTCCCTGACATTTCTTGAATGCCATTGATTGGTTCATTTCAATGATTTATTTAAATTTTATTACGATGTAGAATTATGCATGTTGACATGTGAAATTAGTATATTAGACAGATTTGTGGGTTTCAGTGACACATCTCCATTACTGAATAGGAGCAGCAGCGAGCACATGTTCGATACAATGGCCATGGAGATTGAGCAGTTGTTGACGAAGGTAAGGCATAAAGCCAGCTAGCATGTCAGTGTATTGAGTGAAAGTACTGACAATTTTTGCTTGTTAGCACAAAATTGACTTTTGACAATAACTGTTCGAAATTCACTCTGTATTCACCACTTCTGCTATTTGGCAGCTGACCCAGGTCAATGACCGCATGGTGGAATACACGCAGAATATATCTCTGAGCTCTCCCAGTGCTGCCCTCTTACATACTCTGCAGAGGCACCGTGATATTCTCCAAGACTACACTCATGAATTCCAGAAAACCCGGGCAAACATTACAGCTCTTAGAGAGCGTGAAGATCTCTTGGGCTCAGTTCGCAGGGAGATCAGGTGAGGACAGGTAAAAAGCAGTGTGCGTGCTCTAGTCTTTAGGAGTGGTGACTCTGAGGAAGTTGGCTGTCAGAGAGCAGCCCATGAGATGGTTTCATTTTTACAGAGTTCACTTTCATAAGCCAGGAAATTGAAGCCGCGTATTTACAACAACAAAAAAAATACCTTGTGCAAATATGTGAAATGCTTCTGAGCTGTTTTTATTATGGACGTACAGAATTATGACTGCAGTGGTTTTTTTCAAGATATTTGTATGCATTGTATTAGGATGGATTTTTAATCCTTCTATACACTTTTTTTTTATAAATCACAAATGAACAGAATTATGATTGGAATATTTGCAAAGTATTGTTTGTATATGCATTGAGTTGGAGTGAATTTTCACCCTTCAGTTTTTAAGGTTGTCAGCTGACAATTCTCTTTGCATATACGAGGAGTAAGATAGCACATAAACAAAGGTCACAAGGGTTACAAGGGTCTTTTTCTACAGTGGAGATGAAGGTTACTGTCTCTCTTTCAGCACGTACAAGAATTCAACCGGTTTAAACAGACGGACAGAGCTTTATCTGAAAGAGAATGACCACATCAGAAAGTAAGTTTTCTCCAATGTGTGGGTCCAGAAATGTAAGCAGGCTGTATTGTAGGTGAAGATTGGAGCCCCCCCCCCCACTCCAGTCTTCGTTTTGAATAAGCTGGATTCTACTGGATATGAGATTTTTGTAACCCTGCCAGCTTGTGCTGTTTAAAAATAAAATTATGCATAAGTTGTAGATCTTGCTTGAAGAATGTCTTTTGTAAAGGTATTAAATAGAATAAGATGGATTTAAGTACTAAAATCTTGATAGGTACAACAATTAGAGAACTTGATCAAGCGAGACTAGGACAGACAGGAAGTCAATGTTTCAAGGCATGGCCCCCACAGGAGTTAACTTGAAACATGAAACATTGACCTCTCCTCCACCCACTTTTTAAAGCTGTTGTGTATTTTGATTTATAAGCTTTTGTTTCTGTGTAGTATTGTCCCGTGTAAAAGAAGTCAATGTTCCATTTGTCTTTGACTAGACAACATTAGTAAAATGCTTTCCTGTTGCAGCTCAGAGAGACTGGTGGATGAACAGATAAGGTACTGCTTACTTAAACGGTGTATGGAAAGGTGTTTTGAGATTTTACATAACATGCAGCTGGTACAGAGATAAGGGCTAAGGGCATGACATTTCTGTGTGAAAATAAGAGGTACTGGCATAATGTTATGGTATGACTCTTTTGATGAATAAGATGTGGTCAACAGCTGAATTCCAGAATGCTGGTATTGAAAAAAGCTTGTTGTCATCTTCACACTAGTGAAGCCAAAAGTAGTTTGTCATCATCATTTTGACCTGGTGCTGGGTGCTGGGTATGTCTGTAGGATATATGGCAGGCTTGTCTTTGGAAATAACAGTGCAGTTGTAATTTATCAAAAGTGTTTTTGCATTTTCCTGCTGTCCAGCCTATGCGCCACATCTACTGAAGCTAAGTCTTTTTCTTCTGTTTTCGTTGTTGTCGTTTTTTCATCGTTTTTGTGTCGTCCTGATGAAGGGGTAGTGCCCGAAACATGTAGATTGTCTTTGTCTTTGTCATGTCTTAGCTTGGTCCAGTTCCCTTGTTTTACATTTAAGATAGATTTTACTCCAAGCGGCAGTCACCTGTTTTTCTTGCACTTTTCGAAATTGTAGTTGATAAAGTCAAGTTTCTGGCAAATGGCATACTGTCTAGAATAAACTAGGTCAGGCTGCAAGCGCCAAAGAGATTGACTGCCCATGCCTCCCCAGCAGGTAGTGCTTTTTGGTCCACAAACTTTGTGTTCTGGGCCTGGCGTTTGCATTTACTCTATGACGTATACTTTTAAATCAGAGCACTACGCCATGTTTATGTTGTACTGGAGACCCTATAATTCATTTCTTTCTTTTTCAGTATTGCCATAGCTACAAAGGAAAACTTGGCCAGTCAGAACAAAGTGTTGAGCACGATTACACAGCGAGTCAACAGCTTAGCCAGTATCCTTCATCCAAGCCTTTGTGTGTGTGTGTGCAGTTGCTCATAAAAAACAAAAGAAAGCTTGCATTCACAGTCAAGTTCCTTAACTGAAGCACAGATCGCTTTCCTGTCATAAACAGTCTGGTGCAGAGGATAAATCTGCGCAAACGTCGTGACACCATCATTCTTGGCTTTGTTGTCGGAGTGTGCACCATTCTTCTTCTGTTGTACATGTTCCACTGACTGGAAATATAACATTGGCTGTTTATGGCAGTAGCATATTGGGACTTAAAATGACAGGGTTGGCATAAACGCTAGGAAGTTCTTTGTGGAAAACAAAATGGTCATGTTACTGCTTTGGGAGGCACAAGATGTACCCCCCCCCCCAGAAATAGTAATCTTACAATCGGTGATATGGCTTGAACGTTATTTTCTTTTTGTTGGCCTTAAATCAGCATAGAACTGTTAGTCGGGGCCAAAAACTGAAAACTATGATCAGGTCTTATAAGTGAGACATACAAGTTAACCATAATGTTTACTTGCCTGAAAGTGGCAGTGCTTGGCATAAAAAGTGCTGTTTGGAAATACTGAATATTTACTTGTCCAGTTGGGCAAGTTGTCTGAAGTTTTGTTTGCTGGACAACTTGATGTACCTGTAGCTGGCAATTGAGCAACCATCAACATTAAGTCATGGGGCAATTCTACAGGTATTCTTTTGGAAGATTGCATTTCTGACTGCTGAGACTTCACAGTGTTGTCCAGTTTCCTGGTGATGTGAAAATGTTTGAAAAGTAATTTGCAGGAGTGTGGCATGTTGTAGCTATTTTAAGCACTTACCCACAAGCCACTAAGTTCAAGGTGTTACGACAGAAGATTATTGGTTTATGTTCGGCATAGCTTAACACAGCTGTCCATAGCTGAGCGATCACATTGCATTTGATGCAGGCAATCATCTTTGACATCCCATTCGATAAATTATGTTTGTGAGCTCTCAGGCTAGGCATAAACTGATCCCCTTGGTAAGAAAGCCTAAAATATACTTAATGAAGTTTTTCTTCATTTTGTAAAAAAGTGAACATCATGCCGATGGCAGTTGTTTTAAAAATGAGGTCTCCGGTTTTATTCACCTATGCTACATAATATCAAGTGATGGCTTACGATATGCTTGGTAGAGCTGTGGACTAGCAGGCGGAAGGTTGGTGATTAGAGATTCTAATCTTGGTGTGGCCAAGGATTATTTCCTGGAGTTATACATTGTGCAAACTCCACTTGGTAATTCTCCGTACATTAAGCTGCCTTTCTGCACTGATCATCTTACTGTAGCTTTCAGTCTGGTGGTTCTTTCAGTGCACAGCTTAGTAATAGGACCCCATCCCCCATATAGTCTACTGTCTTGCTATGCACTTAATTTGTGCCAGGACGTTAAGCGACCAACAACCAACCAACCTTATAAAAATAAGTCTTTAAAAATTCTCACTGCTTTGGTAGGGTTTCTTTGGGGGGTGGGGTGGGGGCATTTCTTCTGAAAGGAGCATCAGCTTAGCATTGTGAAAGCAGCAGCTGGGGCTATACAGTAATGTGATGTAGCCATTAAAGCTGGTATGCATCATTTTAAAATATAAATAATAGCTCAAACAGGCACACAGGTATAGGGTTTTGTGGTTCCAAGCGTGGTGGTTTTTGTCTGATAATAAGCTTAAATTCAGTTGGTGTTTGTATATACATGTATGTTGTTGCTGTTAAACCTGTGAAGCAAGGGAACGCTTTACCACACCCATGTGTGAATTTAACTACATGCACTTACAATAGCACACCAGCATTACTGTGGGATATCTGTAAATAATGTTATGGTAATATCTCCTCTTGTGATGAACATTTGTTGAAATATTTATTATTGTTAGTCTGCAAGTTGAAGTCGATTTTATTCCAGTTGAATCTGGTGGAGCATGCAGTTGCGAGTGCAAGTTTATGTTTGTACGATGTGCAAGTTTATGTTTGTACGATGTGCATGTTAATTGTACGATGTGCATGTTAATGTTTGTACGATGTGCAAGTTTATGTTTGTACGATGTGCATGTTAATAATTGTACGATGTGCATGTTAATGTTTGTACGATGTGCAAGTTTATGTTTGTACGATGTGCATGTTAATGCAGAGATGCCATAGATATTCGAGATCCAACAGAAATCAATTGGCCTTGTACAATTTTTTCTCGGAGGGAACAACTCATCATGTGTAAATAAAGTCACTGACATTCAAAAGTTTTGGACTTTGTACTCATTGCTGCATGGCTTTTTAATTTTGTGAGCATCTGTTTTTATTACACTATTGGCATGGTGTGCAAATGTAGATTCTATTTTCTTCCCCCCTCCCTCCCCACCTCACTGCCACATATATAACATGCATGCTATCAAAATGCATCCACTGTAGGATTTCCACACTTCGCATTCCAGTTGTCTTCAGTTGGTATGCATACCAAAAATATGTTAAAAAAGGCTGAATAATTTTTTCTTTCGATTGAAAATGTCAAAACTGATCACAACTGACAATTTGTCTGTTAAGTTTTGAACGTGTGGGGATGTTGGAATCAACAATGGCAGACTCCCAGTTATTGCCATCGAACTTGGAAATCCGCACCTCTTTCACTGTTCCCACATCCAGGCAGTGCGGCATCACCCCTAAAATCCAACAAGACAATAAGAGCTCAACCCATCTGCCCGGTAAACCAGCCACTGACCAAGTACTCGTAATAGAAAAGACGTGCCCATGCATACATCACATCTAACTATGAGATCACGCATGAGAAATTGATGTATGTGAAAACAATTTTCAAACTGCTTGCTCAGACTTGCAGATCTGCACAAATGTCAAATGCGTGTTTATGCATGCAATAAAGGAACATAAGTCTCACCATATCCATCAGGATTCGACCTCGGCCTGTAGAAACTCTGCACACCGCATGTCTTGCAGAACATGTGCTTAGCCACGCCTGTGTTGAAGGTGTATGTGGCTAGATTGTCAACACCCTATTATCAACAGTAATTGATGTTTTAGTTCCATTGGGAGTTCAGCATCAAAACATGCCAAAACCTAGTTGTCAATAATCTGTGATTTAATGCACAGGATCTGGCAGTGCAGATGTGTGCACAGAAGTGTACATGGACTGATGGATGCCTTTAAATGTGTAAACATGTATGTTTTATAACAGAAAAGCTAGCTTTTAACCTCTAAGCCTTGCCTTCAAAATCTTGAACTTTGACTCTGGAACAATGAAATGGATGTTTTGCTTCTTTACACAGATGCTACAACTGAAACAGGCCATACAGTCAACTGAGGTCAACCGCTCAGGTACAGGAAGCAACAAATTAGTGAATTAAGCTCATAAATAAAAATGGACCCAGTATATTAAAATAAATCTACAGCACAGTGTGGGGAATATCAGGAAAGAGTAAAAACGTATTTGGCAATATATAATACGGATGTATAGTAAGACTTTATAAACATACAGTTGTGGATTAAATAAGATGCAAAGAAATGGAAACAGTTGCAAGAAATAAGAAACTGCAGCCACTGGGAGCAGAACAAAAGGCGTGTCAGATGAAACGAACGCCTCGACTGGTGCATGGTTATGCTGGTGACCGCCGCTGGCAACGTTCTGAGCAGGTGACACTTACTTGCAGTCCACGGCCTCAATTACAGCAGGTGCCCACACCTGGTACCGCACAGCACCGCAGTGACAGCCTCCCGCATGGCACACTTCCTCTCCCATGATTAATGTTGCCTAGGAAGATCAACAAAGATCAGATAACAGTGTGGATAATACCTCATACACCTTTCTAAAAATGCTAGACCGTCGCTCTGCAACATCTCTCCCCGATCCCCTACCTCCTAGATAACTAAATCTGCAAGTTCGTTTCTTTCGGCCCTCTCTTTGCTACGTGTTTAGGTACGGTAAGCTCCCTTGGGCAGATACGTCTGCATACGGCTATGTTTGAGCGCTGCCACTACCTTTGTTGGAGTTATCTCTCGTCCTCATTTGTTCTTTATTGATCCCCTACCTCCTACTCATGCACGTCACTGAACGAAAACCAAAAACCTATTTGAGTATTTCTCGTTTGCGCACGAAACATTTCTCGTAGGCGAACAGTGGTCAAAGGCGATTTGAAGTACAAAAGCAGCATTACTGTGTCATATAAAGTAGCATTCACCAGCACAGACCTCCCTTACAAAGCGCCCTAGGGTTCTGGTAGACAACAGTAGCGAGCGACCTGTGCCGCAAGAAAACTGGTCTGGCATGCAGATTGGCCTGCGTGAAGCCTGTACGGCTTGGATTTGGGTTCGGTTTATTGATTCAACTAATAACTAGCGATTTTATTTTCAGGACTATTCATCTAACTCGAACTCTAACCCTGTCCCAAACTGTAATTGTAATCATGCGCAATCTTATGCCAGACCAGTTTTCTTGCCGGACCAAATTTGTTGTGACATCCGTAACGCTTGCTTAGCGGTACAGAGGCATGGAGACTCAATATGGCACATGTGCTTACTGGGCTGGAGGTAGGGGGACTTATCTGGATGCTCCGGTTTCCTCTCCTTCCTCACCCTCTCCCCTCCCCATGAGATACAGAACGTTTTAATAATAATAATAATAATAAAACCAGAGCAGGCAAGCAGCTGACAGTAGCTTGGCAAAGTTCAAGTAACCTATAAGCTGGCTACTTTCGATTCTAGGGTACGGACGCTGGCATTCTTCCCCCATTCCAATTAGAACTGATTTGCAAGTTATTGAACTATTGTGAAAACTCAGTGCTTAACTCTAAGAAAATTCCCTAGGTAGTCGACTTTTTCTCCAACTAGATAGGGTCCGACAAGGCTGCCTGCTGTCACCACTCTTCTTCAACCTCTTCCTTGAAAGATCATGCGAGACTGTCCAAAAACACCCATGTACCATCTCGGTAGCAGGAAGAGTCTTCAATCTGCTTCACTGACGATATCGACCTTCTGGGTGAAACAATCCAAGAACTGCAAGAACAGAACGCTTGCAGAGTGAGCAGGTGCTTATGGAGCAGAGGTGAGCTCTGAGAAATGCAGTGATGGTCAACACCACAAAAGCAACACCGTGCTGAGTTCATGGCGAATGAAGACAAGCTGGAAAACGTTAGTACCTATAAATTATATCTTGGCTCTTCCCTAACTAGAGATGCAAGATCGACTACACGTCAAGATTAGACTAATAAAGAACAATGTTGTGCAAACTCTTTTGGGATAGATCAGGTGTGTTGACTCCCAAAAGGCAATCATTCTATTTCTATAGAAAAACAAACACGACACACCTCCCATAGACACAACTTGGGAGGTTTTAGAAAGCATTAAAATGTTGCACATTTTATTGTTTCTGATGCCAGGATCACATCGTTCCATGAGTTTTACTCTGAATAACTAAACCTTCAGAAATACTCAAACATATTACCTGTCAGCAGACTTGCATTCCATATGGATACTGTCATAATGTACACTCAACATCTGAGAATTAAAAATTAATGCCGAAGTGGTGTATTCTTCCAGCAAATGAAGCTTTAAAAAAATTTCATACAGATCTCAGCTTGACAACACTTAAATGGATTTGCAGATTTGATTTGCTACAGCTGCTAGAATGGTGTGCGTCATTATTAAAATCCAGAATTCTCAGTGACGGAAAGTCACTGTTCCACTTACGTACGGTGTAAAGAAACCTGTAATGACCTCAAGTGGGAACAAATGCCTTGCGGTTTTTTTAAACAATACTGTAAGTTTCCCATTTCACTTTCTAACAACATGTATTTCTCAAGGAAGCAATGCACGAACACTCACTCAAACATAGGCATGTATACCCAGTGCTACACGTGCACAAGCACAGACATAAAAGTATCTCCTCACTCCACTTTAAACCTTTTATGAAGTGCATGCCATTTTAAATTCTTAAATAAATGGCCAGACAGTTCCAGATTCTGACATCATGAGGAACAGTTCAGGTCTGATGTGCAGTCGTTTCTACAATATGCTAGTCTCCCATTGCTTAAATGATCTAAATGAAAACTGATGTTTTAAAAAAACGTACTGAACTGTCTATAATACGATGAGTTCACCAACTGGTGGAAGATCAGAATTATTAGCTACTTTGAATATGTCCATTCTGTCTTCTTATGACATGTCGGGTTAACATAATTTCGAAAACATGACAAGGAAAAAAAACAGATGCTTGGTGGAAACACGAAAAGAAACTAGACTGAAGCCCTTATAAAACATTGGTCTCATAGTTGTGTGCTTCTGGGTTCTTTTTGAGCAACATCATGCTAAAAAAGATTACACAGGAGACAAAAAGATGTCTGATCAATTCATTGACAGAAGGTAGATAGCTAACTCCTCCCTAAACACTGCTTTTCTCACAGTCTTGTGTTTCTGTTGTGTTATGGTTTGATAAAATCACAATGAAAATATTTTACAAAGATAGATATTTGGTGACTAAAGACAAAAGGCCTGTCAAGGACTCATCACTTTTTTTTCCCCTTTACTTTGTCTCTGATGAGTTTGAATATATTCCTCATCCTCTCAAAAGTTCCCACTGAATCTGGCAGATTTTCAAAAGGTATGTGATCTTCAACGCCCTTGCTAAACTTCTCTGCAGAAGGCAAGACTTGAAAGCTCTTTTCCTTGATCGAGACTGGTGTACCATAGTCTTTTGATATTGAAGTGGCTGACTTGAAAGAAAAATTTGTTTGCCGCAGCATGTCTGCTTCTGAGATGGAATCATCAGCAGACAGGATGGCACTGCTGCTGCAGCCAGCATCCCTGGTGCTGTCGTCAGCAGACGATAATGGCGTGGAGCGTCCATTGGCAGAGGAAGGTGTGTTCGCGCCAGTGTTTTCCAGGCCCTCGTTGCCCAGTTCCTTCACCAGCTGAAGATACTTTTCCTGCAGCTTGTCCATGGTGGGGCTCTCGCTGCCATCGTCCAGTGTGGTGCTCTCCTTGCCATCAGTCTCAACAGCCTTGTCGTCTCCTGCCTCCGGCTTGTGGTGCGCTTCAACATCCACTGCACACCAGAGCCAGCACAGTTACAAGTTTTCTGAGGAATTTACTTTTGTCAGAAACAAGCTGTCTCGTGTTCTTTACGCCCTACTGCAGACTGGCATGAAAACTATTATCAGAAACACTCCATAGCTTTTCCTACTTTCCACTGCCTGCTTGCTTTTTTTCAAAAGCTTACAAAAATGCAATATTTTATCACACACACACACACACAAAAGCTGTAGATGGATATTTTAATCTTAATGGTTAATGGATGTTAGTGGGGAAACTGTAATCCCTAAAGTGCCACATTTTATGCTGTGAAATACGTACTGTCTTCCTCCAACTCCATATCTTCATCAGACTTCATGCGCTTCTTTTTCTCAACCTCTTCTTCCTCCAACCCACGCTTCTTTGTTGACTCCTCCTAACAGGAGATAAATAATTGACTCAGTAAATAAATGAATACATGAACAATATCTCTCCCACCCCAACCCCATAAACACACAATGCACCTCTTATTTATAATCTATCCACAGATATTTTACCTCAGAAATGGATGCTGTATCCTCAATCCTGTCGACTGGTCCACAGCACAATAGCCCTCTTGGTGTCCATTACTTTAACAAGGGTGCTAACTCTCATATTACCTTGCCATGACCTCCCTTACCTCAGAGAACAACTCACCTGGCCAATTCTCATCAGTTAATCCCTATATACACGTAACCTGTGCTAAATTTATATTTACACTAAATCTTAAGTAAATTTAACAGTTTTTGATCAAACAATCCTAACTTTTAGGGGCATGCTGTTGGAAGGTGTAGAATTTATGCACTGGACCAACTCAACCTCCTTTTCAGGACTAGTTTAATAAAGTTAGAAATGGACACTGCACAGAATCCATCCTTTCTCTCTGATTCGGAGGGTAAGGGAGGTAACACATAGGCGGCACAAAAGGACTGCTGCGTTGTCGACCAGCCGACCAAGCATACAGCTAAATATTTATAACTTTGCTGAAACTAATTTTGATATAGAGAAATTTACTTTTCACCTTGTTTCTCTAGCTCTTTTTTTTAAAATCTCATCTAAGTATTCGCTCTGTTTCGATCTGTGTAGTTCGGCACTAACAAATTTACAGACTGCATTTTCCACTGTTCAGCAACTGACCAGAAAAGTAACTCTATCTAAAGCTTTAGACTGACCCTATCCAATCAACAAGCTAATCTAACCTGCAACTCCAGGCTGTCCATTGGGTCTAACAATAACCACATCAGCTAACTAAACAATAACCATCCATGCAACTCCAGGCTGTCCATTGGGTCTAACAATAACCACATCAGCTAACTAAACAATAACCATCCATGCAACTCCAGGCTGTCCATTGGGTCTAACAATAACCACATCAGCTAACTAAACAATAACCATCCATGCAAATCAAGGCTGCCCATTATGTCTCAGCCAGCAATAACCACACTTACAACTCTCGGCTGTACATCACGTAGGATCAGCTAGCATATTTACATCATGCTGTCCATCTTGTCTGGTCATCCAGAAAAAAACTTATCTCCATCTCCAGGGTGTGTCATATCTGATCACCCAGCAATAATTTATATACAACTGTAGGGTGTTCGTCACGTCTGTGCATATTGTTGCCAGACTGACCTTAACGACTACGTTTTCCAGCAGCGTCTTCTTCAACTGGTGTTGTTGGATGGGTGGCATGCCCATACTGGAGCTTTCGTCCACAAAGCCCAGGGGAACAGGAACCGTGAAGCCTGGATACTCTATGATCTTTTGAATGTCATATGTCTCTGCACAAACACAGCAGAAGAAACTTGCTGTATGTTATAGGGGGACATGCAGAACATGAAAATTTGACTACAGGTGTATCACCAAACTTCCTGAACATTCTTAAGTTTTTACCAGTTAAAGAGATCTTAAAGCAATCCCTGTTAACATAAAAATCCAACACAGAAAAAGATGAACAGGTCTGATGTGATAGGCCATGATTCAGGTTTTTACGAGCTAAAACTTGACGGGAAAAAATTATGCTGATGCCATCCCTACATGTGTTGATGATACATTGTACTTTCTTTGACACTGTTTCAAGCATACACCGCAGCTAGAAACTTGATTTACTGCCCTTCCAGCAAAGCAGGGTTTCAACAATCTGCCATATTGCGCATTTGTCTGGCTGACCATGACATATCCCTGTGAAAAACCTTTATATTGATGTTCCCCAAAATGGTAGAATTGGAGTGTAATTAAAAGATTCACCTGCCACCTGAATAGCAACTTAGGATAGTTTAGCAAAATTCTAGGCCTAGTGAGTAGTTACAAAAACAGAAAGATTCAAACTGAAAGATGCTTCCCACTGACTTTGCATGCACAGCAGTCAACTAGTTGTGAACTGAGGCTTAACACAATCGCGCCGTGTGCGGGGAATAAACCCCTGCAGCATAGGCCACGCTTACGAGCGAATGCGGGAAATAAACCAAGCAACTTTGACAATTTATTTATGGAGAATCGCTAATCGTCTAAGGTAAAGAACTCTTACATTCGAAAGCTGAATCATTTCTTCATGAGTTGCTTCCCTTTTACTACGTTTAGATCGGTTTCGACCACAATTCCAAGCGAGTGAAAAATGGCTGTGTTGTGTTTATCCACGTGCTTTGTCTCTTGAGAAATGCTAGATTTACTCTTCAAATGATGCGCTGATGAGGAAAATGACATTGGTTTGGAAATTTACTGTGATAAAGTGGATGAAGACAAGATTATTTGTGCCTGAAAGACACAAGAGAGTGATTAGGAAGAGAAAAACGAGCGAGCACGTGTTATAAATAGTATTGAGACATAAGGAATGGCGAGGACTTTTTGATTTCTTCAACTTCAGTTGTGCTTCCATCAAACGATTTACAAAATTATGGAACTAGGTCCAAGATACACGGTAAGAAATGAGTTTTCTTTTATTATTGTAGTTAAATAGCTAGTTTAAATAATGTTTTTATTGTTTTGGGGGATTTTTTTATGAATTTTTGAAAAAAGGCTAAAAATGTCCCGTCACCCGAGGACTCTACTCTAGGTAGGATTCTACGTCACGACTGAGTTAAATTCAGCGTCACTACGTGTGGGTACTAAGTTGCACTCACCTTGACTACTGTAACTCTGTTCCCCCACCTCACCATCCTCCAAGCTCTCCCCTCGCATGTTAGTTTCTGAGCAAAACATTTGACATTGAAAAACAATAAGAACAAAAACAAAGCACAAATTTATATAATTATTAATAATACCTTCACATACGTAAGAGTTCCCTGACAGTTTCATTATGTTATTCTCCACAAGTTCCAAAGATAATCACTTGATACTGGTTTAGACTAAACACAGTACTTGATGTTGGTTTAGGGCTAAGGATTATTACTGGATGTTGGTTTAAAGATATTGCTTGGCATTGCTTTAGACTAAAGATTATCACATGATGCTAGTTTAAAGATATTACTTGGTGTTAGCTCTCTAAAATGGGCTTCATACTTCTGAGTATAAAATCTTCTCTAGGTCCTGACTGGAAAAGTGTGGGAATCCCATACAATGGGACAACTGGTAATTCTGACAACTGCTAGTACCGGTCACACTGATGGTGTGGTGCACGGTCATGCCCGAAAAGTTTTCTTTCATACCTCGACCATCTCTATCATACATGGCCAGGCTGGACATACTGCGGTTGGCCTCTATCAGCCAACCTGGTGGGTAGCCAAACAGCCGCATGTGGTAGATGTAGCTTGGCAATTGGTTGGGCTGTAGACCCATCGCTTCCCTCAGTTCATCACTGGAAAATCATGTACAAAAAAGACATGCAAAACATCTGCAGAATCACTACATTACCTTTGTTCAGCATTTTATATGTTATTGTTAATAAAAAAACATGAATCATGAAAGCAACACACCTAACCACACACCATCACATAATAGAAAAACTGATAAAACCTTTTTCATTCATGTTCTTAAATTGAGTGCAGCCACTCAGTATCTACAGACATACAAAATATACAGAGAATTTCTATCTACAGACATACAAAATAAAATAAAAACAGACACCTTGTATCATTCCAAAACTCTTCAGGATGAAATCTCAAAACATGAGGAAAGATTTTCAAGGAAGAAAAGAATTGGATTAATATAAAGCAAAGTCAAAAGACAAAATTATGTAAAATAACTGA
>SMGT01005556.1:433093-450864 GCA_004794575.1 Lanistes nyassanus
ATCTCATCACATTCAGAGCAAGAATTGGATTAATATAAAGCAAAGTCAAAACACAAAATTATGTAAAATAACTGAGATCTCATCAGATTCAGAGCAAGAATTAGATTAATATAAAGCAAAGTCAAAACACAAAATTATGTAAAATAACTGAGATCTCATCAGATTCAGAGCAAGAATTAGATTAATATAAAGCAAAGTCAAAACACAAAATTATGTAAAATAACTGAGATCTCATCAGGTTCAGAGCAATTGTATACCTGATTTTGCCTGGCTGAAATTTCTTCTTTGTAGGATCTAGTTCTCGGTCCTTGTGATACCGACCAGCATGGCTGAAATAGGAAGGCACATGTACAGACTGACTGCCAACAGTACATACTTTCATACACTCTTCATCTTGTTACAACCACAAAAGACATCCTCTTAATCTCACCATAATGCGCACAGCTTGGAAATGAAACCTGAACACCCCTCACCCCAACCCAACGAACAGCACAGCATTTCAGCATTGAATATTTTTTAGGGTTCAGGCTTTTCCAAATCCCATTTTTAACTCTTTCAATACCACGGGTCTTCGCAGCAATGACCACACAGTGCGCCAGGGTCTTCAAATTGAAGATCCAAGTTTTAAAAATTTCGGCACATCTTTCCAAAGAAAGTGGTTCAAGGGAAGAAACTGTATTAGTAGCTCAAGCAGTTCTGAAAGGTTGTCTCCCTTTGACCATGATTGCACGTTGGTTTAGAAAGATATGGGTTTTCCACTTGTATGTTCAGCGAACCACAATGGCGTATATAAGGCAGATTTGTGCTTAATGGATTTCAGTTACCTCATTTTTGCTGGATTTTAACGAACTTTGAGAAGATGGCAAAGATTTAGGCAAAAAAACAAAAGATTTTATTTAGCATTGTTGACATTTAAAGATCAGTTTGATTCTTGTTTGTTGGATCTTATGGTTATTTCTTAGGAGTTTTATACATGCTGCCTAGAACGTCCAGCCTTCAACGCTTACAGAGCCCAATATGGCAGCATTCATTGAGTTAAAAGGTGCAGGTGAACTACCAATGAGCAATGTATGCTGTATCAGATACAACTGCTAAAGCTTCTTAAACCACTATTTTCAATATCTTGTTATCTGTTTGTTTTGGGGAAAATGTTTTTTAAAACTCTGTGAAGATGCTGTAACTGTAACACACCCACAATACATTTTCACCCTCACACTGAAATGACATTAAGCACTCCACAATGCCAGACTTTAGGGCACAGACTTCTAGCCACTGGGACACACTTTCATACTAAAATCTAACTCTAATTCAAAAACCTAATTTGAACTATTCACAATCTAATTGTTGGAAGACGTGTACAGTCACTCCTTGAGCTATGCTTTGAGATATTTTATTAAGACTGATGACAGCCGGACTTTGGTCTCAAAATGAAGCAAATGGTTAACACTTAGCCGCCGCAGGGCTCCTAGCTCATGTCACCCCTGCTGACGCGACTTTTTAGCCTTTTTAAAAAATTCATTTAAAAAATCCCCCAAAACAATAGAAAAGTAATTGAAACTTGGTTGCAAACATCAATAAACAAAGAAAACTCATGTCTTACTGTGTTTCTTGGACCTTGTTCCGTAATTTATAAATCCTTTGATGGCAACACAACTGAAGTTGAAGTAGTCAAAAAGTCCTCACGATTCCTTATACACAGTCTGTTCGATACTGTTTACACCACGTGTTCGCTCGTTCTTCTCTTTGTAATAACTCTCTTGGGTCTTTTAGGCACAAATACTCTTGTCTTCATCCAATTTATCACAGTTAATTTGCAAAACAATGTCATTTTCCTCAGCGTGTAACTTGAAGACTAAATCTGGCATTTCTCAAGTGACAGTGCATGCGTGGATACGCACTTCACGACCATTTTTCATTTGCTTGGAATTGTGGTCGAAAACCGGTTTTAACACAGTGTAAGGGAAGTAACTCATAAAGAAATGATTCAGCTTTGGAATGTAAGAGTTCTTTACCTTAGACCATTAGCCATTCCCCGCAAATAAATCATAAAAACCACTGAATGCTAATCAAAGTTTGGTCTTGATTTTATTAAAGTGTCAGAGACCATAGACAAATAGCACTTTGTATACAATAAATCATCCCAAGGGATGCCTTCTGCAGCCCATACATTTGTTCTTTGAATTTTCTAATCTTGCAGAGCAAGTGTCCCAGTAGGCAACACTACTAACTTCCCCTTCTCCCCAGTGTGGAGACATGATTTCTCACCTGTAAGGAACATGAACCTGAACTCACCTGATGCTGGAAGCAGCAGACTTCTTCTGATGCTCCCTGCGATTCGTCCGAATTCTGTCCATGTCCTGAGCCGCCTTGCATTCACTGAGCCGGTGGTCACCACCACAATTAAAACATGTGTTCTTGGGCCTACATGCAAGAGGTCAACACACACTAAAATAAATACAATACCAACAAGGCTTTAAAAAAAGAGAAATAGAAAAAAAACTTCCATTAATTCTTGCATAGCTAGCTGGAAGACTGAATCTAAATATGAAACTGTTAGTCCATGCATGGACTAATTCTTCACCTAAACTTATTTGCTATCACTACATCATATCAAACCCCCCCCCCCAAAAAAAAACAAACAATAGCTGCTGTTTTACACTTGGAGAAACAAGATCTAAAAAGTGCTGTTCATCTAAACAGGCTGAGAGCTGGCCAAAATGGACAGCTAAACTCTCTTACTTTGCTGGTTTCAGGGGCGTACTTGAACTGACTGTGGTTCCTGGAGGGTAAACCTCATCAAACACCTGGTAATATCTTAGGCACGTCAAGAAAATGGCAGAAATTCTGGAATAAAACCACTGGCCTTATGGCAACTGTTAGATACATCCTTTCACCCTATTTATTCCTTACTAACAACTAATAGCAATATGTCAAGAAAATACTGAAATTCTGGAATAAAAGAACCGGCTTTGGGACAAGAGTTGTATCTATCCTTTCACTTTATTTGTTCCTATTCTTGGTTCCTGGTGAAGTTCAGAAATATGTTTAAAAAGGTTATAAATTCTCTTGCTTTTCTGAGCAGAATATTTTCCACATTGCCAAAGAGGATTTCCTTCTTAAATAGATGGTCTTTTCCTGGATATTTTCATAATGTGCTTGCAGAAAAAAAGACAATTTTGATGGAATAACAGATGAGAGAAACTAAGAAAAGGAGTTTTAAAAAAAGGAAACACAAGCGCACAACAGACTGGTCAGTTCAGAAACACAGCATAGTAGATATACAGCATACAGAAATGTACAGTTAGGATACTTGGGCACCTCCCAATTGTTGCACAAAGACGAATCCTGGGCCTCCAGCGGCCAGCCCCGGGTATCAATCATAAAACCATGGTGAAACTGTGCACAGCCAATCACCTGAAAACAACCCTGCATGTCAAATCACAGCTGATCACCTGAAAACAACCCTGCACATCAAATCATAGTAGTAATCACCTGAAAACAAGCACGAATATCAAATGAACTGTCTGCCTCTCAATTTCAACAGAAGGACCAGAGGCTGGATCACTGCACTAGTAAAACAATCTGTTTATAAAGGCTGTACGTTTAATTACCCATGACACTTGCATCAACAGATAGTTTGTACCTGCAAGATCAAAACGTAGGCTACATGTACATGGTGACAGAGGCATTACTAACTGAAAATGTGGTATAGAAAACAAAATAATAATTTTTTTACTTCTTGTCACTAAATGTTGATGAAATAACTGTCTGACATTTAAATGAGTATGAAGCAGCCCTGAACATGATCCAAGCAACATACCGCATGGGTCTGCCACATGTGGAGCGTCCGCTTCTCAGCTGGCAACCCTTTATTTAGATCTAAGCAAGAAGGTATGGCACTCTGAAAACAATCACCAATGTCTAATAATAGTCTACTTTGAACTGGGCAATTCCAAACATCAGCCATCAACTTCACAAAGCCTGACTTACAGTTGATGACATTCCAAATCTGAACCATACATGCGTATGGACACAACTGCCTACACAAATCCCAGTGCTCTTATCCATGTCAACTTAAACCGTATAGGGTTTGGCCAAACAGGTGCATGGGAAATTCACTTTTGGATCTATATGGCCATATCGCTCTTTCTATACAGTAAAAATCTCTTTATATGGCAAAATATAAATTTGTACACCTTCTTATTAAAAGAAAAAACTCTACAAAACTTGATTTTAGTGGGAAAAATCAAGAAGTGGTAGTGAAAATACCCCAAAAAGTAGAAGGCACCGTACGATAAGGAAGGTTCATTAGTCTAATAAAGGAGTCCACCAAAGGAGTCCACCAAAGGTTAGGACTACGCACATTGCGCCATTGCCCATGCATAAAAATAAAAACTTCTCAGCCTTCTAGTGTGTGCAATCTGCGTATACACTTTAATACAAGGCGACAAGCTAAACAAAGACAGTGTAATATGGTTTAGAAGCTTTAAAGCAGTAAATATGCTGTCTTCCGTTCACAAGGAGAAAGACAAGTCAAACACTACGTCTGTTGCCAGTTTTATGCAGAATACAATCTTGAGAATTTAGCACTTTGGGTCATGGTACAGTATTGTGACAAGAAATACAATCTTGAAAATGCTGTTAAACAAATCAGTGAACATGTTTTGGCTCTATCAGTTATCATATTTACATACCATCAAAGTATGAACCCAGATACGGTAATGCTGTGCAGTGCACTCCTTAAGTCTTAATCCCCTAGTAAATGGTTCCATAAACAGGCAAAATCAAGAAAGCTGTATATATATATATTTAGAAAGAGAGGGAGAAGTCTGCTGTACCCTGTTTGAATACTCCAGGCTAGATCTGGTGAACTCCTTCTTGTCTGCATGTTCTATCAAACTGATGATAAACTGCTCTATTCTTGCTCGGTATTTTCTGGTGGGAGAAACAAAACGTGCTTGGTTAGACAACACTGCACACCACACACACAACAAAAATAAAACTGGAAGTACTTAAAGTATTCGTAACTGATCATAAAATAAAACAACAATTCAGCACAGGAATACATGTACTTACAAATGGTGACAACTCACCGAGCAAATTTGTTGTTATGAAATATCATCTGGACTCCAGGACTCTGGTCATCAGGAACACACCTGTAAAAAAGGCAGAAAGACAGTTCAGTTTCATTCAGGTAAGTTTGCTGCAAAAAAAAAAAAAAAAAAAAAAAGGAGACATGAAACCAAATTGAAAGAATATCTGATAATGAACTCTGTAGCTGTGAGAGTGGCAGTGTTTGTGCTCCTGAATATCTGATCAAAATTTAGAAAGGGTTCAGAAAAATGTGTAAGCAAGTACATCTTTTGGGTCAAACAGACTCAAAGGTATGAGGTTCATGAACAATGCAAGAGGTATGCTGGCTTAATGGTTCAAGAACAAAAAATGCTAAACATGAAATAGGCAATATGGATCATTGAAAACTGACACCTTGACATGCTGATACAAATGTGATTTTGCAAACACAGTATTCCTTTTTACATGTTCCATTTGCCAGGTGGTTAAGAAGGAAATCTATAGTTTTTCCAACTGTATAAACTACATCCTATCCTTTATCTTCGGAAGGCAACAAACTTATAATCAGCTTAAATAAATGTGGTTAAAAAAACTATGAGGAAAATAATGTTTATCACACTACCTTACAGTTTACAAGTTCCACACTATGCATTTAACACAGTCCACTGAAAACGGATGACGGTTGGGGCTTTGTTTGCAGTGAAAAAAGCATTAAAGATAAAGAGTTTTTGAGAAAATATAGAGTTTACAACAAGGGTTGGCAAGACAGACACTCAAAGGATTGCTTTCAATAGAAAAATACTGTTGGGAGTATCAAGGGCCATGGTCTGCAGTAACTGCTATGAAAATAAGTTCATCAGGAGTGACATCTCTATATCTGACTTTTAGTTTTAGTTTAGGATTCTTTAAACTTGAGTTCCACTACAAATGAACAAAAGTGGCTCAGGCTGCATGCACAGTATCTGGATTATTCTGCACTGCTGAAATACTTGCTTGCTACACATATAGGTAAATATTATCACAGTTTACATTTACAGTAAAACCTCCAATATACGACTAAAAAAAGAAACCAAGCCCAAACCAGGTCTTATAGTGGAGGGGGTCTTACAAGGGAGTAGTTGCACTGAACCATTAGTACAACATTTAGGTACATGTACCGTGATAGATGGGGTGAGAAATAAAGACATATGCATATAGGTTATTATGGCAGCCAACTGCAACGTTTTTTGAAAATGTATTTTATTTACCACTAAACTATATGTGAAAATATTTTGTTCGCATCTCAATTACTAAACACGTAGTTTTATCATACATCAGACTTTATCTCATCATATCTAGTTTCATCCTACCACACATTATTAATAAAGCTTTCTTTCTTTCTGGTGTTGCCCATTAAAGAAATTGAAATTTTATAATATAAAAAGTAATCAAGTTGTGAACTGCATGATGCTGTAGATCACAGATCTCCGAGACTGGCGTATGTTGCGTCATGTCACATTTCTCACAACAAAGCACCGATACCCAATCCCTGCAGGCCACCGGCAACACATGAAAGACGTAAAGTGTGGACACCTGCTGCTAAATTAACTTTCACTAGGCTAGAAAGTGGGAACCAGACGTTACTGTTTCTACCTGACCTTGCAGTTACCTAATGCAACAAACCAGCTGAAAGAAAAGCTTAAACACAGAATGTGAAATAAGACTTTCATGAATGAATTACAACAAAATATGTGATATAAACTGTTTACCCTTCTGTGAAATGTTGAAAAGACACACAAGTCATATATTGTGCAAAATCATCACTTCCTTCAGTCTGTTAAAGTAAACGTAAAGCCATACATGGATGTCAGATGCAATATTTATTGCCGACTTCCCTTTGCTGTTTCTTTGTTAGGAGGACTTAAGGTCTTTTCTAGATTTAAAACAGTACTTTTGTGCTTCTTATGGGATTTGGGGTCTTATATGGGAGGTTTTACTGTTGTACATAATTATTAGTAAAAAGGGAGATCAAACACATACAAAATTAAATGTTTTATTCCTTTATTGTTACACTTAAGCGACAAAAATTTTCTTATATACAATCAAAGTATTAATCAACATCACATAAAAATTAACATCAATTTTTTTTAACAATGCATTGACTGCTTAACAAGGATTTTTTAAAAACTTGCTCTATACAAAAACTACTTTATCAGTATTACTATTACAGTACAACTAATTACAGTATGCAGTATTTAAAGTCCACTATTGCAGATGAGTGAAAACAGCTTCAGCTGTATGACTCTGTGTCATGCACCTCAGTAACAGTCCCCAGTTCTTTTTCAGTGTCTCATAAGAAGCCTGCAATAAACATTACACCTCTTTAGTCTTTTTTCCTTTTTTCACTTGTCCACAAAATATATATTTTTACATGTACAAACCAAAAATATAAAAACATAATTCTAAGCCAAGCCACTTAACACCTTTCACTCTTCAAAATAAAGTAAAAAGTAGACAGGCTGTTAAGTAGGCAACAAAAGGCACAGCATTTATCAAGTGAGCCAATTTGCAGCTTATCCCATGTTCCATGTGTTCCACATGAAAAAGCGTTACCCCATTCCGGCTTCTTTTCCTGGAAATGTGTCGAACACAGAACTGTAGCCTTATTATAGTATACAGATAGTCTGGCATTTGTGGCAACTCTATTTCCCCACCCCTGCCTAATAATATTAATAAAGCAGTACTTCCAGTTTCATACTTGTCTACACCAAAAAAGAAAAAAATGATAACTTTAGTTGAAATAAGTTTAAACAAAAATCATAGTGTCTATCGCTCTATCCATCACAAGATAAGTAAACTAGGAACATACTTTCTTTAACTGTTCTTCTATCATGTGCTCCTCTTCAGTCTTCTTTATCCGTTGCGCTGTTGCTCAAATACTATAGTAGCGTTTGGCCACAACTGTTCACAACAGCAGCATCTTCGGTGTGTTCACATGTGATCGGTGAAGATAGTATCCTTGAAGTCTTCTGCTTTACTTGTTCTTCAGTTCTTCTTTCAGAGAGTAATGATTGTTTTTAGCTGGGAACTCATCTGTTTCTAACAATCTAATATCATCTGCCTGTCTAGTGACAACAAATATAATGACTAATTAGAAAAAAAGGAGAAACCACTGAATAATGTTACCTTGTGGAATCTATTAGCCTGGTAAACTGACGCATCTTCTTCACTGTTTATAAATATAAGTTAAGGCGATAATAGCTTTGATATTATTTTAAAAGACCTCGGCACAGGTAGTTCATTAAAAAGGAAAAGATCAGGAACTCATAACCAGATACTGAATTAGATTTTGTGCTTTTATCACTGACGACTTTCACAAGTTTCAGATACAAAATTAGCCGACATCAGAATATCTTTGGTGGACCAACAGAAAGTCGAAAATCCCTCACTATGCCCCCCCCCCCCACACACACACAAGCCCACACTATAATATTCTTCCTTTGCAAGTCTTTATAATAATCTGCAGTACAATCTGTTTACAGCATAAGCAAAGGATACGTTCAAATTGTACTTGGTATTTGGTTGTCTGAGAACAAGTTTCATCTTCGCTTTCAAACCCATCTTCGTTGCTGCCAATCTGTTCCCTATACGAAGACTGACTTTCGCTGATTTCTAGTGCGTGACTTGAGATTTGTGGCGCACGATGAAGGGTTGCATCATTGCTGATCTTATCACTTTCACATGCCTCAGTTTGACCAGTTTTAGTTTCTGTGATCGGGAAAGAATGGTTGACTTCATCCGTTACGTCCTCCTCTTCACTGCTACACTCATCTGATTCAGTACCATGAAAAATAATGCGAGATCTATTTTCAGCTCCTTGTTCGTCCTTATCATAATGAATGAATATGTTCTGGGCATCGCGATCTTTTTCAAATTCGGAAAACAGGCTCTCGTCTCCAAAAATATCACCCGCCATGCTTATTTCGAAACTTCCTTAAATAATAGTTTCGCAGTTAATCAGACAGCTACTGTAGATTAGTTTCTTTAAAACAAACAGTTGCACAGATAAAATGAAAGTATCTTTTACAGATAACTTTTAATATTTATTTGTTTAATTTGTATTCTTTCAATGGCAAAACTCATGTGAACACAGCAGAAATGCAAAAACCCATAAACAATATGGCTGCGAAAAGAAAAGCAGACGATGTTAACCGAAAAGGATCCACACGCAGCTGTACCGAGCCTTTCCGTTTACCATCGATTGTTATAGATGATCGACGCATACGATTTCTTATGATGGGAAAGAACAGTGCATTTTACTTATCGGATAATCTTTTTCAGGTAAATGTGGTTTGTGAAAGAAAAGCATTATGATGGTGTTTACAGTTCGTGAACACGTTGCATATAAAAAAGATATAATAATACTAGCAGTGAGCACCACCCTAAAAGATCCTTCTAAATTAGTAGTAGTATGCTAATGATGTCACTAATGAACCTAATGAAACTTTGTAAACATTGCGACATCCAGATACGCACTGGTCAAATAGAGAGATAGAGAGAGCAACAGTACGTGCTACGAAAATTGCATCACCACTTTCAACTATATTTCCCTTCTGGTTATCTATTTTCTACAATCCAATCTTAATCTTTTATATCATTGTCATATATGCTTATAACAGAAGTGGGTTTTTTGTACAGGAAAGTCAGAAGCCATTGTTCCTAGGTACAGATGTCTTGGCAGGTATCAAGCAGGACACCAAAAATCATACCCGCATCCATTCCAGATATGCCACACAAGGACTTGCTGCAAAACTTGTTTTTACAGGTACCATATAATTTGTTTTCAAAATAATTGAGGGAAAAGGTTTGTGTGATTATTTTCTACTATATTCAGTCATGTGAAGTGCATGATAGATATTTATAGTGGTTGCTGGTGTGTAAGTGTACAGCCATGCATTTCTTGAATGCTGTGGAGAGACTTAAGTTATATCAATTTGTTTTGACAGTGAGTTATTTTAATGGCAACAATGTTTATATTTGTATAGTTCCTCTATTGTTAACTTAGGTTTTATTTCCAAGCTCCAGTCACGTGTTTCATTTGATCTATGTACTTTGCTTGATGACTATAAGATTCTGTTTACTATCTGATGGAACCTTGGTACTGAGGGATTTTCATTTTCACTTTGTGTACATTTATCAGTACAGCAGTAGTTCCTATATCATGTTTTATTTCTTATGCAGTCCACATCTGTGTCTTTGTAAACAGTGAGAGTGAAATCTTTTTCTTTCTGTTAGATATACGGATTGAGGGGATCAACAATAGTGGCACAGTCTGGTTCTACAGCATTCAAGGCATGTTTCAGGCTGTGTTTGAGTACCATTCTCTCAGCGTACAGCGCCACTGTCTTCAGCATCTTACGGTCAGAATCCCTTTTTACAAAATCTTGCAATCATACTTACATCATATCTTAAGGTCAGAGTCAGCTACACCATCTTGTGGTCAGATTCACTGCTTATGTCTTATGGTCAGACTCCCATCCTGAAGGCTCTTTAATTGTTGGTGATCCATTCTTATGCAGGGTGAATAAGATGTAAGGATATAAGCATCTGTAACATATATTTGTCTTCTATTACTTATTAATAAATAATTTTAAAGATGTGAAGATTTTATAGCTCAGGTAGGATCTGTTAAATGCATCACTGCCAAATTTATGATGAAGAAATTTGGTTGTTTAATGATCCTTTTGTTTGCACAGGATGTTTGGATGAAAACAAGCTCCGATGGGCTATTAGAGGAAATATACAGCATCTCCCCATCAAATATGAAACTTTCTGTGAATTTGGAAAATTCATGGAATTCAAAAACTCCGCCTTATATCTGCTCTCAATTTAAATCTGAAAACCAGTATTATACAGAGAACTCAAGAAAGGAACAATTGTTTGAAACGAGTGAACTACAGGTGTGTGATCTGGTTTCTCATTGGATAGAGAACGTCAGCAAACTAAGGGACGATGCACTAAAGAGTGAAGAAAAAGAAGAATCGGCTTGTGCCAGGATGCCTAGAAAAACTGCCCTTAGAACGTCCAGAGAGGAAGAGATTAGTGAAGATGGAGCAGAAGACAAATTGAGTG
Organism: Lanistes nyassanus; assembly: GCA_004794575.1. Taxonomy (NCBI): domain Eukaryota; kingdom Metazoa; phylum Mollusca; class Gastropoda; order Architaenioglossa; family Ampullariidae; genus Lanistes; species Lanistes nyassanus. The sequence goes on from SMGT01005556.1 coordinate 444,278, forward strand.
AAGGGGCTATTGCCCATGAAATACACAAGATTAATTTTATCACACTTGTTTTAGGGTTCTTGCATACTTCTCTGATGAGTCTTCAGGCCCCGAAGGATATATCCTTCATGTCTCAGCTTTTCCAATTGTTGACTTCTGCATTGGACAATAGCTTGGCTACAGATGGGGCATTAGATTGTTTTGGACTTGCCCCAGTGCAGTTAGCTGTGCTCACAAGTATTGCCAAATGGCTTGGGGAGGAATTCCACCATTTGGAAACATCCATCTTGGACAGAGTGACATCTTTCAAGCAACGAAACATCAACTCCATTGACAATCTCCCACCTGCAGAACAGCTGGTCAATGAAATTTTCCCACCATGCATGATTCATTTGGTCAGCACGTGGATTGGGCTGACAGAACTACAGTCGGCTGACTCTCTTCAGATGGACCATAATTATGGTCACAAAAAGGCTGTGGGAGAACGACCCACTGGGCTAAACAGAAACCTATATCCAGTCATTCAGCATATTCTTGAGTTAGCCAACAATTCTTTAATCAGTGGTGTTGCCCATGTGGTGTACTGCCAGCTTCGTCATGCATCATGACTACACCTTTGTCTTGCCTCAAAAAATTTCAAATTGATGTACATACAGAATTTTAAAAAGTCAGTATGAATAGGTAGAAAAGTGTGAATGATGATAAATATAAAAACTAAAAGAAAAAGTGAATATGGGCCAAAGTTAGATTTTATTAACAAAAAAAGATTGAAACTGAAAAAGTGTCTGGTTTTATACATTTTTGGTATTTCAGTTGTAGTATTTAGAACATATTTTATTACTGCATGTCTTAATTTTTGAAGTGTCGGGGCTTAACACAGCCTGTTGCCCATCTGCAGAGGGCAACAAATATAATTTGTTGGGGAAGTAAAAATTTTGTCTATTTGCCCAATGGCAAGTGAAAATCTTTGCAGCTGGGAAGTGCATATTTCACTTATTTGATCACACCTTGCATCTACTGGGACATGCGTAAGTCAGCACACAGCCACCCTTGAATTATCTATTGTCACTCGCCGCAAAGTTGTGCTAAGAGAACCTACTTCTAACATTTAATTGTTTCTTCTGCTAGAACAGTCATAAGTCAATGAACGTAGATTTTGATTGTACTTGGTGTCTGCTTTCTTGTGATACGACTGTAATTTTTATACAGATTAATATTTGTTGCAATCAATTTCATGATGATTATAACTTTTGAACTAATTTCTGCTTCTGTCTCATGGCATTCTCGTAGCAGCCTGCTCTCACCTTGTATAACTGTGTAAGAGATCATGTGAAGGCAACGAGAGTTTGGCAGAGATCCTGCGCCATCACCCTATCATGGAATTTCATTCATGTTGGACGATCATGACAGAGTAATGCCATGGAGTGATGGCCAAGCAACAATCAACATTGAGTTTCATCACTTCTCCAGCTGCATAGGTTGCATGCATGGTTGTGTCATTGCTTGTTTTTTGTTGGGGTGGGTGGGTGGGTAGGGGGTGAGATACATGAGAGTCAGGCCAGTGAAGGGTTCATGGATTCAGGCAAGTAGATTTTTTTTAACACTTGCTTGCCCTGCTGGGCAAGTCAAAATTTTAAGCCTGAAGGACTGGTTTTATCTCCAATATGATTCTTTTCCTCATAATGTGAAATGTTTAGGCAGCTTTCGATTATTACAAAATGCACTTTTTCCTCACTTTCTTCAGATTTTCTGTAATTATGATATTATACAATGTACTTACATTATTATTTCTAATTATTAGCAGGGGCAGATCATGGATCTCTTGAGAGTGGGGGGGGGGGAGGGGGTGTCCAAGAAAATGATAAAAATCAGTATACACCAGAGCACCAGTAAGGACTGCATGATTGTTCTGTGCACACAGACTTCATGTTGCAATTCCATTATAAAGGACCCTGCCTCCCAAACACTAGTTTCCTCAATCTATTTGCTCCTCTCTTTTGTTGATGTTGTTGTGTGTGGGGGGGGGCCCGCCCATAATCTGCCCCTGATTAGGGTTTATGGCCTAACTGCCCCATAAGCCTAGATATGATTTAAAACAGCAACTGATATTTGGGTGCTTCTGATCCTTTTAAAACAACACCGATCAACCTCACTGCCAAGAAACCATGTGGGTGGGACATGGAACAGAAAATGCTATGCATGGACAGAATATTATGCAAAATGTCAAGATTCAGGAAAGTCTTTTAAAGATTTTTCTTCAGTATTCAGACTTTGAAGAATGTCTTTGCCAGTTTGATTTTGTCGGTTAGTAACATGGACAAGGCATGGAGAAGGAAAAGACAAAAATGTGGAAAAGACAAATGAAAATAAAGCCATGTGTTGTAAGCAGTCTCTACAGCAGGAAACCATTTTAACAGTTTTAAAGATTTCAGTCTGACCAATTCATGAGGGGATCGATTTTAGAGTTAAAGGAAACAAAGCAGAGCAGATTGCTAAAATTTAATTTTTTGTGGTTGAGGGAGGACACAAAATAATAGAAGGATTGTAAAGCTTAATGATTTCTCTTGTTCCCCATCATCTTTGACAGCTAACCCAATTTGTTGCTCTGTTTCTATTATGACTAACAGCAGTCTTCAGAAGCATGTGCCACATAAAGGACAAATGTGCTTGTCTCAGGCACAGGCTTTGAATCCATCAGACACGATTCTCACCATACGTTATGACAAACACTTAACCATTGTGCCTTCAGGCCACTGGTATATGCAATGATAAGTTTTGAAAGATTTGTCAAACTTCATCAAATGCCGGAAAAAAATCATGAATAATGAAGCTGCCATTCATTGCTTAAATGCATTAAATATAATGTCTGTAATTAGCAGCTAGCCCAAAGCCAATATTCCATCCTTAGTTCTGCTTTGTGATATGACCAGGAAAGAAATTTATGTGCTTGTTTTTTCATCGTGATGCCCAGACTAAGAAGACGTAAATAAATAAGAAATAAAAAACTAAAATCTGCTTTATGCTTTCTCCGACTGATCAATGTTTGTATGCATGCACATGCTCAGTGCTTAGAGGCGCTGGCCATTGTTGTGGAGGTCAGCTATCTCGTGGTGCAAATGTGGTATTAGCAGTGGGCCATGCATTTACAAAGCATGGTAACCTCTTCCTTTTGGTCTTGTCATCGTTATTCTCATTATAGTCACTGTTCATCATCATTGTTGTCATTACCATCGTCATCCTCCTCCTTCTTCTCATCATCACCATTTCCTGTATGATTGCAGAAGTGGATAAAATATGCAGCATAAGACATTATAAAACTGTACATTGTGTGTTTTCCAGCCTTTCTCTCTCTCTTTTTCTCTCGTGTGAACGCGAATCCGACGTCTTCTGGAATATTTCATCTCATGTTTTCAGGCCAAGACAAACCGGAGAAACGAATCCACAAGAGGGTTCTGCTGCATTCTATATAAGAAAAGGGCTTATTATATCCATATTTAAGTGTCATTCTCCACTCCCTTCAATATCCAATGACCCATTTTTTCCCAAATTAAATATGTCGTGCAATCCTAAAGAGTTTTCTTATCTAAAAGGCTTCTTGCCAGTCTTCCTCTTATCTCTGAAACAACCTTGATTTTGTTGTATTTCTGGATGTTGCTATCAGTGCATGTTTGTCATAGTTTCATACATGGGGTGATATGTAAGTACGCGTCATCAGTTTCCCACCCAGAATTTCTACAGATTAAACTGTGGACATAGCTGGTCAGCGAACATTGCATTAACTGTAGATCATGGCAGTCTCACAAGAGGGTGACCTGGTGTGGTTCATGTTTACTTTACTGGTCACATCAGCCAGCATTCAGGGGGCAGATGTCCACTTGTATGTCAGTCCATCAGGCTCTGATTCTAATGATGGGTGCGTTGATACAATATTTTAGACTTACTTGACATTGGCATTTGACTAAACAGTGTGAAAATCAGTTCACAGGCAGAAACCAGTCTTGTTAATTGGCAGTGTGGAAAGTTAACCTAATTAGGTTAAAAAGTGAAGGTTATAAGTGATTTTTTATGTTTGCAATTTGCAAGAAGCAGTTTTGTATACCAGAACAGAAGATAAAGGATCCACTTAGGAAAGAATTTTGTTTTCTCTTATGGATCTGTCTACAACTACTCTGTTAAATTCTCACAATTTAGGTCTTTCTTGCACTATTATTTAAGACTATTTCAGCCGGCAGACAACCCAACCAATCAAAACACTTCAGCATGCTGTAAATCTCCTACAGGCTGATGGCTTTAGAGGCAACAGTAAGTAGCTTCATAGGGATGTTGGCTTGGGTATGGGAGGCTACTTGCATACCTTGTGAATGTATGAGGTGTGTGCACTGTGTGTGTGTGTGAGAGAGAGAGAGAGAGAGAGAGAATGCACACATATCTACACAGCATAAGTGCATACATAAATGACGGGAACAAGGAAATGGGGAGAAAGCTTTGAGTGTCCAGATGTGAGTCATGTTAGGCCTACAATATGGAACATATAGTTTTTTCATCAAATGTTGTAATTTACAGCATTTCTTTATCCTTTTAGATGCATTTGTATAGTCTTTTTTGTCATGTGTACACTTCAGTGTGTTTGTGATACTTTTGTTCACTTTTCCAGGGATTTTTGTGGAACTCATGCAGGGCTACTATGATTTGACCTCAACCTTGACATTCCCAACATCTCTTGGCAGTACAGTGGTTTTCCGAGCCTACCAGGGCCAGGAGGTACATGTGGTGAGTATGATAGATTCTCTTATAGAACTGCAACAGACTTGGCTGCTAGACAAAATAAATTCCATGTGCTGGTAAAATTAAAAAAGATGTACACACATTGGGAATATGTCATATGAACTTTTCCTGTGAGAAGACATGAATATATATATATATAGTTTTAGCTTTATCTCGGCATCATCTGCTGGGAGTTTGTGTATTGTGAGAGTTCCCTGTGGAACACTTTCATGGTTGGATATATGACTGAGTGTGAAGGCATCCACAAGCAGGGTTCTTCAAAGCACAATGAATTTAAGTGTGGCTGATTTGTCCAGTGAGCTTTTCAACATGAATGTGAAGGCATAATTGGCTGTGATAGTCCATTATCACAGATAAGTATTCCAAATAATTAACGTTTTCTACAGTTGCTGATGCGTTTGATTGTTGTGCTCTGCGACTTTCTTAACAGAGCGGGGGTAGGCGTATCCCTGGCAACCACTTTCGACATGTTACTGACCCAAGCGTGCAGCATCGGCTTCCCTCGGCCGCACAAGCTAAAGTGCTGGAGTTAGATTTCAGTGCAGAGGGGATCAGTGATTTGGGAACTCTAACGAGTTATGGATTCTACTATTACTGGACAGCACCTTTGGAAATTTTCATAAACGGGAAACCCTTACGTCTGGCACAATGGCCAAATGAAGTACGTGCTTTAAGTTGTTTTCTCATGTAATCTGACACATTGGTGCCCGAGTTTATCATGCACAAGAAGATGCTTATACCTTCAACGCTTGGTAAAAATTGTAGACCTATCCAGCAGAGTTTGGTGGGTAGAGATAGAGGTGAGGATTGAGGGTTAAGTGCTTAGATAGGTCGATTTCTCTTTTGACAACGTTCTAATTTCTCAATGAGAAAATAATCCTATTGTTGCTTGCTAGATGTAAACTTTCAAAGCTTTCAATGTGCAGAAGGAGATAAAAGCTGTGGTATAAGTCAGCTCCACAGCTAATGAAGCCTATATCGTAAGAAGTGTCTTATAAGACAAGAGGGCTAAGACTGTATATAGTGCTGTTTTCATATAATGCAACAGAGGTTTCATCTCCATTGAATTCTTGCAGCAGGCATCAGGCTTTCATCAGTGTAGTGGTAAATTGTTGCTAGTTGGCCTAGTGTGCATGGGCAATGTAAGCCATCTTTACATCATCTCATCTCAGTTGCGTGGCCTTAAGTGTCATAGAGGGATTTGAAGGATTCAACTTCCAACAATCTGCCACCCTGGTCTGCCTTGTGTAGCAGAGTGGGGATCCCAAGAGCTGACCGTTCCTTCATGTTGTCAAGCCAGCTTTTCCTTTGCCTTCCTCACCTGATCCTTCCACCTCCCAGTGTGTCTTGCAGGATGGTCTTAGCAAGTGTATTGTGACATGTTGTGTGGCCAAACCAAGCCAGCTTTTCCTTTGGCTCTTTCACCTGATCCTTCCACCTCCCAGTGTGTCTTGCAGGATGGTCTTAGCAAGTGTATTGTGACATGTTGTGTGGCCAAACCAAGCCAGCTTTTCCTCTGCCTTTCTCACCTCCTTCCACCTCCCAGTGTGGCTTGCAAGACGGTCTCAGTGTGTTATGACTTGTTGTGTGGACAAAAAAAAGCCAGGTACCTTTTCTTGATTGTGGCAAGGAAATGGTCCCAAACCAGCCAGTTTGTGTGCTTTGTTTCAGACATAGATGTTTGCTTTGTGTTCTATCCAGGAGATTCTCGAGGAGCTTGGGAAAGCATTTGGTGTTAAAGGCTTTGATATTTTCTAACTCAGATTTCAACATCCAGCTTTCACAGCCATACAGCAGTACAGAGGCGATTAGAGCTTTGTAGA
>SMGT01005557.1:0-17851 GCA_004794575.1 Lanistes nyassanus
CCCGTCTCCATGCTGACAGTCTGTTGCTTTCCTCACTCCTAAGTGAGTTCATTATCAAGAATGTACGCGCCTTGTCAGCAAAAGGTGAATATAATCTTTTTGTTTAACTTCAGATGCTTTTAAATGTAGCTACCGATCACAGCATCAAAGATGCAGACGGCATGGCGTAAGGGAAGTCATTCTTGTAACTTCATTTTGTCCGCGCTCTAAAGAGGAGCTACTCCAATAACTCGGTCCAGCAGTGTCAAAGTTCGAAGAACCATGGCGTCTGCTAGAGAAAGTGCAACTAACACAAGACAAGAAATGGACGAGTCAGAAGTTGATGGAGCAACAGTTCTGGCACGTGCGCTAAAAGAGCAGGTCTGATACTAAGTGCGAGAAGAATTCATACTGGCGAGGCTGCTTGTTTTTTTTAAAGTATCTAACGGAGTTGTGTTGTACTCGGTAGGGTAGTCTATACAATATCAATATCAATATCATAATAAATATATTATATAGTAAAAATTAGTATATAATACTTATACTATAGTCCATGAAAAAAGTCTTCCGTTTTGAGCAGTCAGTTGTATATGTTTTCAAACAGAACGAAGGTTCTCAGTCCAGCAACTATACTTGACTTTGTATATGTTGCAAAAATGATCGTCATCATGTGAGGTATTTTTGCGAAAACGTTTGTTCTAAACGGGAACATTCATTGTCATTTGTGAAATACAAAGGTTTTAAAACTTTGTATTAATGTATTAGATCTACATTTGATTTATTGGAAGCACAATTTACTGAGTTAGAGAAATGATAAATCGTACAGTCTTGATAATGATGATATTATAAAGGACGAAGAATCATGTGGGAATGGTGGAATGGGCATAACATGCGAACCAAAATGTGTTGCACAGGGTATTCTGTACATGTTTGGGATTGTCGGTGTGCCCGTGGTTGAGATCGCCGCAGCAGCTCAGGCCGAAGGCATCAGATTTGTTTCGATGCGCAATGAGCAAGCAGTAAGTCTTCATGCAGCAGTGTGTAATAAGCGAGTGATCAGCAGTGATTTGCATATAAAATTAAGTCCTCGCGTCAATGGCACTGGACGTGTAGTTGTCATGTAAAACTGACAGAAAATTAATTAGCAGCAGCAGCAATGTTTACTCAAAACTCCTGTGCATATAGAAGCATGCATGCACATGTGTGCTCACACACATGTATGCACATAAGTGCATGCACATGCATGCTCACACACATGTATGCACATGTGCATGCACATACATGCACGTGCACACACACATACTGATCTGTTTCAATGTTGCATACATGTATGCATGGACGTGCACCATCTCTCTCTCTCACACACACACACACACCCCTACTGATCCCTGTTGCATATCCATGCACACACACACTGATCAGAGATCACATTGATCACATGGCAGAGCAGTAAGAGCACATGTTAATTATAGAATGATAATACTGAAATTTTATCCAAAAAACTGAGGTGGGATTCAGGTTATGAGCAACACGCAACTTTATTTTTCATCGCTGAGCAGATCTTGGAGCGTTGGTCAGAAGGTAGTCGCAGAGAATCTGAGGGTTTCATGTGAAATGTACTAAATGCACAACTGCCTATTTTAAGAAAATATATTGTCAGACTTACAACCTATAGTTATTTAAAGCTTTAATTCTTTCTCGTGAATAAATAAAAGAGTTTAAAAATGCAGATTTGTTTTAAGTACACTTGTTTTAGGTACACTTGTTTTAAGTACAGAATGACTATTGCAGGCTTCCTATGCTGCCTCAGCTATTGGGTTCCTTACAAAAAGGTTAGTTAAAATTTTACTTCTGTAAACATTAAACAGTAACTTTTTTTTAATGTAGTCAGGTGGGGTGGAAGAAGAATCTGCATTTGCACATATTTTAAAACCCTTTTTCTTTTAGTGACTTACTTTAACAATTGTTTTTAGCCTAATTGCTAAGTTAGTTTTATGTACACATTGAGTAATTATTTAATATGGCATTTCTTCTGATATCCATTTTTCCCAAAAGTGAAATCAAGCCTGCCTCTCTCTCTGTGTGTGTGTGTACAGCTTACAATATTTATTATTTTGAATGCGTGTAGAAATATATTTACTTTTTCTCTTTATTTTATCTTTACTAGGCCAGCAGTGTGTTTAACAGTATCAGGTCCTGGGGTTGTCCATGCCTTTGCTGGGATGGCTAATGCACAAGAAAATTGCTGGTGACATATATTTTCTCTTATCTGATAATGATGTACTTGTACTCAGATTTGAAAATTGCTGTACATGTAAGGAGGTGTGAGTGCAATGTGTATGCAATTGTACATTCACGTGAAATGCATAACTTTGTAAGTGGTCCTGTGTATACATGTGTGCACACATTCTTGTTCATGCTTTGCAGGGTATTACCTGCAAGTACTTGATTGCAGAACTGTATATGTATGTGCTATTGACCACTAGCTAATGTTCACCAGTGAGGAAGTGAAAATAAGAGAGAAAAAAAGTACTGTAGAATATATTTTAATATCAACAATGATTGCTACAGTGACCTTTATGGTACACGGGAACACATGCATCAAAACAGTTGATGCTTGAGGCTGCAATGTCGCAGCAGAGGTTTGATTTGGGTCACAGAAACAATAAGTTAACAACATTAAACCATTGTCAAAGATTGTACACTTTGCAGTCCCAGGGGTAATAAGCTGTCTCACACTTGGTGCATATTCATACTGGAGTTCTAACCATGGGTTGTTTTGGTTTGGTTTTTTGGTGCAGGCCTTTAATTGTCATTGGGGGGTCCTGCGACAGAGATCAAGAGAATATGGGAGGATTCCAAGAATACCTTCAGGTTTGTTATGCGGTACCTAAAATATACTTTGTAGATTGAGTTGTTAGTTTGTTAACTATCACTGTTACATTTTGTTCCACAAATGTAAGAAAATTTGTGAGCTATTTTTTTCTTTTTTGAGGGGAGGGGGTGTTGTGAGTGCCTTTGTGTGTGTGCGTGACTGATTTGCCAATGCATTATAGTTTTTAATTCCTGGAAACATTGACACGCTTGTTTTTTTTTCCCAAACTGCAGGTGGAACAGGCTCGACCTTATTGTAAATTTGCTGCACGACCAAGCAGCATAAATAAAATTCCTTTCTGTGTTGAAAAGGTGGGTGCCAGAAATTCCTTGTAAAACCATTTTTCTCACTTTCTTTTAATTTTAGCATTATCTGGTCAATCTGTGGCTAAAAGTACTGCATGAAATTTCTGGGGTTTTGACTTAAGCTGAGATTTGTCTTGTAGACCAGGAAACACTTATCTTTCAAATCTTCCGAGGGGTGATTGGTATTATGCAAACATCTAGAGAACTGTCATCAAAATTATTATGACTCTTTGCATTTTTCTATTTCAGATTTTTAAAAATAAATTAGAAGTCCTTGCCTGATATTTTTTTGTTTGTTTTGTTTTGTGATGACAGTGAGAGGGTATTTTTTATCATTATCTGCTGGTTTGCATGCAAGCTGACAGTGTGCTATAAAACTTTATGAAACCACATGCATTGATAATGAATAAATGTGTTTTAGGCTGTGAGACTGAGCACATATGGGCGTCCAGGAGTGTCTTACATTGATATGCCTGGGGATATGATTGCTGGGAAAGTACTGGAGAAATCTGTAAGGTATGCATCTAGCTGTGTAAGCAATGCACGTATGTATATTAGCTTACTAAGAACGATGTGTATACATATTCACAAGGTTAACATTTGTGCTGCTTATATGGACATACAGACATTTCTAAACATCTAGTTTTAAAAACTTAACTGTGGCTAGTAAATTTGTAATCTAGATGTGCAAAGAAATGTAGTGTGTTTTCACACATGTAATAGAAACAAAAACTTACAGATCAGTCAATCAGTGCAAACATTCTTTTTGCTGTAATGGTTGGTTATGGTCTAGAATAAGTAGAAGAGAGGCAATCGTTTTCAGATTAGCAGGCCTTTGCCCTCCTGCACCTCCAATGTGCGCCACCATGAGCAACGTTGCCAAAGCTGTTGATGTGCTGATCAGTGCTAAGAAGCCTCTTATTATTATTGGCAAAGGTGAGCATACCTTTTAAAAAAAAAAAGCACAAATGCTAGGTTACGCTAACAATTAGTAACATGCTGCAGACAAATTTCATACTATAAAATGAATGAATAGTATAAATAACAGTCACTTTTTTGGGTGGTGTTTGGGAGAGTGGTGGAGATGTGCACATAATTACAAAGAAAATGTTCGTGTCCTGCACCCATCCCTCCCCTCCTCCAACCGGGGGGAGGGGGAAAAAGAGAAACATGGTTATGGCATCCCTAATAGTCATAGAACAGCTTGGTGTTTCACCTGGTAGGTGCTGCCTACTGTGGAGCAGAGTGGGTCATTCGGGATTTGGTGGACACAACCCGCCTCCCATTCCTTCCCACACCCATGGGCAAAGGTGTTGTGGCGGACAACCATCCCCTGTGTGTGGCAGCTGCACGCTCCAAGTGTGTGAGATGAGCAGTCTTTCTTGCCAAGACTTTAACAGAATAAGCATTATGCCAATCACAAGGTGCAGATTGGGTGGGGGGGGGGCATGGGTGGCAATGTCTTTGGTGGAGGAGATGGGGTGTTTGTACTGGCAGGTCTTTGTCAATTCAGGAAGGAGTTAAAGGGCACAATGGCCTTGGAATATCTGTCAGATTAAATAGAACTCTGCTTGTTCATTCTGAGAGTATGAGGATCTTAGATGCTTTGAGCTCTGTACTGAGTTCCTGCAAGTGCATGAGTGTTATTGGGCGCCAAGAAGGACAGGAGCCTGCATGCTTTTTCACACTTAACAAGCAAAATTTCCTCTGATCATACTGGTTTTATGTGTCTGTGTGTATGTGTATGTGTGCAGAGCATTGCAAGAGGCAGATGTTGTACTTCTGCTTGGAGCCAGGTTAAACTGGATTTTACATTTCGGGGCACCTCCTCGCTTTCAGCCCAATGTAAAGGTCATTCAGGTTGGTTATCCAAGTTTCCGTTTTCATAATATTTTGCTATACTGCTGAAAAGAATTGAAAACTCAGCTACCATTTGACAGGTCGATTTTGACTTTTTAGCACAAAAGCCTTCCTAAGACTATAAACTATCATACAGATGCAAAATTTTCCCTCAAATTTAAATATAATTAGGTCAAAATTAAGCATTTGTGTTGCTAAGGAAACTGGTACAGTGCTGCATGCTGAAACTTTGGAGCTCATTTTCTCAAAATGCCTGCCACCCACATTCTGACCTTCAACAGCCATATCTCTCTTACTAATTGAACTAGGGCATTGGTTCTTATATCAAAATGATCAGGAAAATGATCAAAAAATATATTTAACTTGAAACGCCCAATTTCTGACTTAAGACTGGTTTCGTGGTGAACATAATTCAGCCAGTATTGAGGGACTGGTGGCTATGGATGTGGTCAAAAGACAGTTGTTGCCATGTCTCCAAGACAACTTGGTGATGCTGATCATAGCAGGGGGACTGGGTGTCATTGTGACGTTGGCAGATGGCTACAACCACACAGGAAGTGTCAGCAAGCACAAACGACCAAGACGCCAATGATCAACGCCCCACATAGTCACAAGTTTGTCATCTTGTCGGCTTTATGGGACAGAACAGCCACCACCGACACACTCGGGGCAGCTGCAAGCAGCCACCAATGCCACCACCAGTGATTAGACAGTTAGAAAGCTTCTGTGTGAGGCGATCCTGCGTTCAAGGTGTCCTATAGTGTGACCTGTACTGAAGCTAGCTTATTGCACTTCTCAGCTGGCCTGGACACATCAACTCTGAATGTATCCTGCTTAGCCAGATCATTTGGTGATGGCAAAATTGGCATCTAGAGCCAGCAGGGTAAACATTGTCATGATGCCACCGTGAGGAAGTAAGAGCCCACAGGGATTAGGTGAGCACCACCTCCCTGCACCAGCACCAAGTGGCTGGCATGGACTGGCCAGCAATTAACGGACCATAACCCAATCAATCATCCGTGCAATGTGCTGTTCCCTCCCCTGGGGGCAAACCAACCACTGTCAGTTGACCTTAACTAGCTGTTCCTTTTGCTTCACCAGGAGTGGCTGGCGATCTCACAAATGACTTTGGGGATGTTGGTTCAGTCCCTGCAACAGTGGAGTCTTTCATGCAGGCAAAGGGAAGGCACACACGTTTTTGACATTGATTATTCCGTGCTGCACCTGCTTTGACTTTCGTATATATTGGTCATATCCTTCATGGCAGGGAATCTTGGTGTTGCAATGAAAATAACCCATTAAATCAGTTGTTAGTCGTTACATGAATGAATGAGGTACACTTCAGCTTTATTGTAGCTATATTTGGGGTTTGGCTTTACAGTTGCACTGGTCTTTCAATTCTTTTGAGCAGTACATATTTTAAGAATAAAGGGAGAAATCACTTTATATAAAATTATTCAAAAGCTATTTTAACTGTTTTATTTGGTAGTCTGACATTAAAATATATTAATCACTAGCCCATTGACCATTCAGTTTTGTTTTCATTCCGACTGCTGCAGACATTAATGTTAGTGCTTATGTACCTGATGGCAAGAATTCCTCATGCATCAACATATAGCAGCATTTGGGTCGCTGAAGGAAATATCTCTTCTTAAGACCTTTCCCAAATAAGACCAATTTTTTATATTTTTTTCTAGGTCTTAATTGCAGAGGTTTCACTGTACTTGGTTAATGTTGTATGCGGTCATAAAATTTTGTTTACCAAGAGAGATCGTCATTTAAAAAAAAGTACTTGGGTTTATGGAAATTTCCATGAGTTAGGGAATATCAAAATTCAGTGATCCACCAGAGTAGTGGAAAATTGCCCCGTCCTTGCCTGTACTGTGTCTTGCTCACACAGGTGGACATCTGTGCCGAGGAGATTGGGAACAACATTCATTCCATTGTTCCATTAGCAGGGGACATCAGCGCTGTTGTACAGCAGGTTTGTGTGCATCCCCCTGATTATACTCATGTGCCTGACTTTGTGTGGCTTTTAGTGAGTAAAAGAGAGAAAGGTGATGAGTCTACAATGTAGATGCGAACGCAGGTATAGTGAATAAGCATGTTTATCTTCAACCCATCATCGACTTGTGTGCGAATATTTTGCATGTTACATGCTGAAAATTGTTACTTTTTTCCCCTCCAGCTCCTAGATGAGTTCAGGAGACGCACAAGACAGTTCCAGTTCAGTTCTGCTTCCCCATGGTGGGAGATTTTAAATGCAAAAATTGCAGACAACCAAAAAAATGTAGAGGTATAACAAACTTGCATCTTAGCCTAAACATATTTGCATACCATTTTATGATGGCTAAATCAATGCCTGACACATTCATTGCTGGCACATTTTGACAGTTATTTCTTTTTGTTTGTTTGATTTTGTTTACAAAGCATGATTTGGCTCTTATGATCTTTTTTTCTGGAGAGTTGTTATGCTTATTCGATTTTTGCTTAGGTTTGGTTTTACTAGGCTTTACCTAATAGCTGGCATAACCAATGATCATCATTATATCACTGGTTTAACTTCTGTTCCAGGCTATGTCTGCTGATCATTCTGTACCACTCAACTACTACGCTGCTTTTGCAGAGGTTGTTGCTCAAAGTGCACAGTAATTTGAGTAAAGAATGTCTTTCAGATGATAGCATAACGTTTAAGCATACATAATTAGTTGCATGCCTCACACGTGCCTCACATCTTTCTAATCCCTGGCACAAATATTGGAGAAAACACACTTTTCTATTCCTGACCACAAACATCAGGACAAGCAAACACACCTGTCCAGTCCCTGCCACAAAAATCACAGTAGACCTTTCTAGTCCTTCCACAAAGAATGGCTCAAGATTTGTTTTCTGTTTCAACTGTACAGATACAGAAAGCTTTGCCTAAGGACTGCTTAATTGTTAATGAGGGATCCAACACCATGGACATTGGCCGCACCATGATGCCCAATGATTTGCCACGACACAGGTCAGCATAGCATCGGCAGATGGTCTGAGTCTGGCCTGCACTGTGAACATCAACTTCTTTAAAATTCTCTTTTACTGCGAAACATGATCAAAGTCAGAACTTTGCGAAAGGAATATGTCTAAACTTTGTGGTAGACTGATGCAAAGGCAAACATAGCAGTCACTGACTGAAGTGCTTGATGAAAGTCGTGCACAGGCTCATTGGGTCAGTCCTGGCAAAACTCTGAAAGACAAACTGGTGCATTAAACCATGCATCGAATAAAAAAGCTATAGCTGAACATTAAAATCATAGCTGATGATGATCAGACACCAGAATTGTATGTCACTCTGCATGTTTTAAATGGTTTTCCATCCCTTTCTTTTAAACGACCCTAGTCTTCACACGGCTAGCCCCTGGTGTACCACGTGTGCATACAGCGAATCCCTAATTTATATCGTCAGCTCGCTCACTAAGCGTAAACTAACAATTGGGATTCGACACAAACACAACATAGGACAATTACATGGAATCCTCAGGGTGCACAATATAATCAAACAAGAACAAATGAGGACAGAGCGCTATAAAATCGTCAAACGACAACCCCAACAATGTACTGGCAGCGCTAGACACAACCCTCTCTTTGCTACGTGTATGTGTACGATAGGCTCCCTTGATTGCATACGTCAGCATACGGTTGTGTCTAGCGCTGCCAGTACATTGTTGGGGTTGTCGTTTGACGATTTTATAGCGCTCTGTCCTCATTTGTTCTTGTTTGGTTTTCCATAATGAAATTGCCTTTATTTTTTTTGTTTCCTGCTCCAGACTGGATGCTGGCACATTTGGCACAATGGGAGTTGGAATCGGCTTTGCTGTGGCTGCCGCCCTGTGGTGTCGTGACTTTGCCCCGGGCAAGCGTGTGGTTTGTGTTGAAGGCGATAGCGCCTTTGGTTTCTCTGGAATGGAGATAGAGACATTGACCCGGTGGGCATTTCATTCATTCATCTGCTGTCCTAAAAACTGCTATCATCCTCAAGAGCTTTTTTTTTTTGTAACCCAGCCTGTAGGACTGGATTTGTCATTGTATTATAGATAATATGGGCACCCCTGGTTATTTCCCTTGACTTGGTTCGGAAACAAAAACCATGGTGGAGCAGAATGGGGATATGCTGTGGCACCATACTTGCTGGACTTCCTCATCAACACCATAAATACTCACTTTGTTTAGTGCATTCAGACCGACTAAATTCAGGGCCAGGTTCTGTTTATGACATCAGACCAACTTCCTATTGATTAGTAGTGTTGGCTGCTGAAAGTTCACATTTTCCACTGACATATCAAATCAGTGTTTTTTATTGGTTTGTTGTCGGGGTTTTCCCAGTCCTGTTATTTGGACAGAGATATGTGCATTATTGACTTAACATGGTTCTCTCTTAAGGTACAATCTTCCAGTGGTAATAATCATTCTCAACAACAATGGGATCTCTTTTGGACTGAATAATGAGGCATGGGATGCACTGGCCGCTGGTGATCGTACTCTCACGTATGCCAAAACTTTCTTATTTCTCTCTGCACACCGGTGTGTATGTACCTGTGTACATGGAGCGACCGAGTGAGGGTACTTGTATGTGTTTACATAAATGAATGTATTAGATACGCTTACATCTTACTAAAAGAATTGATGGTTCAGCTTCAGTAAATTTTCTCTCCTGTTCATTCCTTGTGTCCTCAGCATGCATGACCCAAGTGCACATGTGTTTGTGACAGAATTCCTGGAAATGCTCTTGCACCAAACACACGATATGAGAAACTTATTGAGGCATTTGGAGGCACTGGCTACCTGGCAAGAACTATTGACGAACTGCGCAGCAGTCTGAACGCAGCAATGGCTGATACCCAGAAGACCTCCATTATTAATGTCATGATCAATCCCATGGCGCAGCGCAAGACGCAGGTCAGAAACAGAGAATTTGTGTGTGAGCTTGTGCATATATTTTGTGCGAGATTGCTTGGTACCTTGCTAAACTGGCCATCGATTTCTACAACACTGGGATTAAGCGACAGTT
This sequence comes from Lanistes nyassanus, assembly GCA_004794575.1. Lineage (NCBI taxonomy): Eukaryota > Metazoa > Mollusca > Gastropoda > Architaenioglossa > Ampullariidae > Lanistes > Lanistes nyassanus. The sequence continues at coordinate 10,070 of SMGT01005557.1, forward strand.
GGTGGCTTTGATACTTACTAAGCATGATATGTACTTGTATAAGCTGTGTAAATATGATGAAAGAAGCATACTACCTTTTGGGAAAAGTTTCATTGTATTACTATTTTTAGATTAGACTAGTTTGAGTATTGCGATAAGGACAGTGAGATCTACCAACATAGTCTTACCAACAGATCAACAGATTTGTTTGTGCAGATTTCCCAATATACTCTACCCAGTGTACTTTCCAGTTATTGTTCACCTTTTGTGTCAAATTTCAGGAATTCTTTTGGCTTACGAAGTCCAGCCTGTGAAGTGAGATTTCTATACAAGGGTAATTCATTCAACATTTAGCTGCTGATGGAGTTTTCACAATTCACTGTACTGAAAGAATAGTTTTAACCTACCAGAGATAATACAGGGCACATATGACAGCATGAAATCATGTTTACCAAATTGGCACCAAGACCAGGGCTAAAATATATGCCTTGATTTGCTGTGTCTCAATATGCTGTTTTAACATTCCTGCAACTAATTAGCCAGTGTCTGGAAGTGCAGGCATGGTGATGCATGTACCATTTCTCTGGGCACTTTTTATGCAGGTTGCCTTGTGATAATGTCGGCTTATAAAATGATTTCATGTATCTGGATATTTTCAGAACTTAAGGTTTTATATGCTTCAATTTTTTTTTCAAACATCGATTAATTGGGTGACTCGATCTTTACTGGACAATTTATTCAGTGTTGTGATTGTTAATTTTTGTTGTTGTTCCTTTAGGGATGAAAAGAAGTTTACCTTGTTACATGCCCAGTAAGCAAATGTTGATATTAATGTATGAATGCACACAGACTTATAGCAGGATGCATGCTTGTGTGTGTGTGTGTGCACGTGCATGCCACCATATATGTGCATAAAATATTAAGAAAATCCAGAACATTCTTATTTTCTGCCATATTTTTCAAAATAATACAGAAATAAACAGATTGGCATATAAAAGCTTTGATATTTTCTATTAAGCTTGTTATGTGGAAAACAGTAAGGTTGTTCAGGACAATTCATCAGATCTGGGAACAGCTTATTTCACCAAGAGCTGTTGCTCACAAATCCTACTGTTTATGTATGCTTATATATAGATATATTTTATTTCCAAAAAATGTCCAATTGTTTATGTCTGCACATGTGCATAAGCATGCATGCGCTAACACGCGTGTGCACACACATACACACAGACCCAGTCCCACGCTTCATCAACTGCCTTCCGTCGTTTTAAATCCACGTACTGATAGCTATCATAAAACACGACATATGAGATGGGGGTTGGGGTGCAGCACCGTTTCACAACTTGACATAGCCAGAACGGTTTGGCCGTTCAGGCTTGTCGAAGCGCCGATGGAATTTCCGGAAAAAGATGGCGTAGAGGACCCAGCCAAGACAGATGAAGGCGTAGGAGGAGATGATGAGAAAGCCAAATGTTTCCATGTCGGGTACGGCCACAACCAGCAGGAACTTCAGAACGTCCATGAGCTTGTTGAGCGAATTCTGAACTCCACTGACAATACCCCGCTCACTCTCTTCCACCTCTTCCAGAAACAGCTGTGTGATGGACAGGTCTGCCATCCACAGGCCTGCGTAAGGGAGAAGGGGAGAGAACCGCAGTATAAAAATTGTTTGCTACAACTAATCATTTCATAAGTCACACACACACGCAGGTCAGCAGCGTACGGCCTAGTGCTAAGCATTCGGCAAGGCCTTCCTGCTGTCTGACTAAAGCATGTTAACCTGATCAATTAGGTGTCACCACGGTACCACTACGTAGTGCTGTCGCCCATGGACACATTAAAAAAGAGGATTCTGGTCAGGCCAAAGCATCTGTGACGTAGGCACCCATTTTTTTTTATCAGACAACGCATCGTAAAAAGTTAAAAATTTACAACCATCTAAAAATGCATTACCAAATCTTGCCAGAACGATTCCAGCCATTAGGAAGATGACGGACAGATAGGAGCTGGGACTGCTAGCAGCTTCTGGCTCTGACGTCGTCATGTTCCACAGGCCGGAAGTGGACACGTCATAGCTTTCGTTCGCGACATCGGCCAAGATCAGGCTCGCGACGAAAGCGTCGGGTGTCGGCAAGGCGCCTGCTGGGGACGCTTCGCTGGAACTGTCTAGGGGAGCGAATGTTGAGGCAGAAAGGCTTCCTCGTGAGGTGCTGGAGTTCGCTGCAGCCGTTTGCTCAATTGCTACTCTTACCTCAGTCGTGGGGTACGACGGCAGAATATCTGTGACGACTATAGCTTTTGTCCAGCTGACTCCCTCCATCTGCACGGAAACCCATCCATAGTTGTTAACATAACGCCATGCGTTTCTTCTTTTTTTTTCTTCTCGCATGCATCTTATGCACAGATCCAGCGACTCCACAACATATTTTCTTACCCCCACCCCTCACCTCCGGCTTTGCTTCCATCCCCACCCCCGCGTTCGCCCTGTCCCAACTCCATCTGATTGAAATTTGATTTGTTATACAAGGTATCGCCGATGTAGGACTCGTTCCAAAGTGTTGTTATCGTTGGTTTTAAAGACTTGTAGCGTCAGTGACCTATGCGACCTTGTGCGAAATCACCGCGAGGTTGAACCACTTTCCTTTCCAAATCATCATCATCATCATCATCATCATCATCATCATCATCATCATCATCATCTACTACTACTACTACTACTACAACAGCAGCAGCAGCGACCTAAATGCTACGAACCCAGGCTGGTGTGCTGTTGAGCGCCGACGAAGTCCTGCTGCGGTACAGAGGGTCGAAGGGGCTTCCAGGCATCCAGATGGAGACGACGCACAGCGTCAGACAGCTCACCTGGCAGGTGAGGGCGATGATGCCAATGCGTGCAAGCCCCACCCGTCGTCGCAAAGGGGGGTACACGCACGTGCCGATGAGGCCGAACACGGGTGACGCGCCCATCAGCACGCCTGTGATGGACTCCGACAGGCCTTGCGTCACAGCATATGCTTGGCATCAAGGGAAAGATGTGAAGCGCGTATCAGCAGTTGTAGCCGGCGGATGAAAGAACTTTTTAAACTGACCGATCTTGCCCATTTTCGTTTATGGAACCCCCCTCCCCGCAGAAAAAGGAAGAAAGAAAAAAGACGAAAACATAGCATAATGCTGTGTCTGATTCTGTTTTGACAGATGTTTCGTTGGAATTTTTCAGCATGTGAGTGTCAAATTTAGACCCAAGAGCGTGTACGTGGATCTCAGTATGCAAATCACTTGCAGAAACTCAATGACTGATAGAGGATAGAGAAATGGAGGAACTATAAGCTGTTTAGGCTGCCAGGGCGTCAGTGGTGCTCCAACAGTCTCCAAAACTTATGGGAAAGATGAAGATGATTATGAGTATGTAAAGTGAAATGGCATCAAAATTAACCCAAGTGAGCCCATTAATGAAATATTCAGCCAAGTGCAATCTCAGATGAAGTCGATTATGTGCCAAACATGTCTTCAGACGCTATATACTTTTACAGAAAACTAACCGTTGTCTATCCCAAGAGCTCTTACGTAACAGGCCATTATCGCTCGTGTCCATAAAGCTTGCCTGGTATCGAAACAACCAGATGGAAAGATTCAAGGGGTTTCTACCCGTGAGCTGCCACAGGGCGGGTAAATAGGTGTCCTCATGCACGTGTGAGTGTTGGCACGTGCTTGTGTTAGCGCGCGTCCTGAAGATGCCAAAGATGATGGACCCTTACCAATCGTAATGTTGTCGAAGCCCAGGACCGTCATGTACAGGGATGCCAGGGCTAGCCCCGCCAGGGCCACGCTGTAGTGCATATATGTACGCCAGCCCCGGTATAACGTGATGATTTGATACAGCAGGCGGGTGCAGCACGTGCAGTCCCGGAAGTGCACGCGATTGTCTTTGCTGTCGTCTCCGAGCTGCACCTAAAATACATTTCAGAAGTGGCGGGTTGAGTTTGGTGGATGGCGTGGATGGCGGTAAGACGTGAGTGTAACCCGCAAAGAATAATTATAGGGCAGGAGAATCGCCACAATGGGGAAATGATATAAAGAGCGTGAGCAGTGTTCAGAACAATTAAAGAAGAGTTGTAAATGGTGTTGGTATTCTTATCGAAGACCAAAAGACGACACTGGGAACGAGACGGCCTGCCAGAGATAAGAACGAATGAACACAAAACGAACTTTGGAAAGAACGAGCGAACAACAGACAGACGGAGGCAGAAACAGAAAGAGACGTAAAGACGCCCAGACAGGCAGACATAAATACAAAGACAGATAAGTCTATACAGAATGAATAGACGAATCCGAAAACCGTTTGCTGGAGATGATGATTTGAATTTGAAATAAACAGAAATGAAAACAAAAACAAAATAAACACACAAAATACATGATACGTCATACAACTGACTTCGTCAAGCAGAGGGCTAGTTTCGCCGTTGTTTACGTAGTCAGTTTTGGTCGTCTGCTGGCGTCGGGAATTTTGCTGCAGCAGAGGAGGGACATCCGAGTATCCAGCGATGCTTTGGGCCGCTGCATGATCAGGTAAAGATGCGGTGGGCGACCCCGAGAAGGACGTCTCGAGCGGCAGCTTGTCCTTTGTCCTGGTGCTTTCAACATGGCGGCTTCGGTCCTCGTGGCCTTCATGAACAGTACAGACGGCCATGTTTTGGCGACTTTTCCGTTTCTCGGATGTAATTTAGCTTAATTAAGGGAATACAAGAAGAAAGGATGGAAGGAAAAGTTGAGTGGTGGATGGTGCACAAGTGTCACCGTTGGTACAGAGTAGCACTTCGTTGCTACATCTACATCTGCAATGTGGCCTAGTCCGTCACTATTTAACACATTCACGCTTGCATCTGAACGATTTTGACTGGATAACTGATTTGATTACTGATTGGTAAGTGATGCTTAAATTTCGTGAATAAATAGTCGTTTTGTTTCAAAAGGACGGTCGGTCACTGAGTCGTCGCTTGATTGATCGCTCGATCCCTGGGTCGGTCGGTGGGTTGGTTGAAACACATCTTTTCTTCTTTGCCAAGAGTTTCGCATGCGGTCAGAAAAAGCACAGTTCAAAGGAGTTCAGAAAGAAGGTAGACCAGTCACGTGCGTCTGTCCTCTCACTGTCAGACTACTGAATCTGTCCCGTTCCACCAACCTTTCTTGTCGACGCTCAGTGCGGGCACTGTGGTGTACACCTTCCACACGAGGTAGTACTCGACCCCCACTGACGCCAAGTTCCAGCCGGCGATGAACAGCGCGCCGTTTTCCAGCCCTGCATACGTCATCACCTGCCCCGTGGCAACGGGCGCCAGGATTAAGGTGGTCTGGTCAATGCGCCGCAACACGGCAGTCATCTCTGGGACGAACAAGATGACACAGATGGCCAATGGAGTCTGCACAACACTTTATTTCCAGGATATAATCCTTCGCCCTGGGCTGGATTCGAAAACACACCCTCGACGCAAGAGTCCAATTAATGCTCTACCAATAACCAATCCAGGTCCCCTCGGCCATTAAAAAGATCAGAATGTGGTCAACGAGAAGTTTCAACTAAATTTGGCATTGTATGAAAATACATTTTTCAGCTAAATATAGAAGTCTATTAAGACATTAGTAAAAGGCTTGTCTATTTTGTTTTTCTTGAGGTCCCTGACACTAAAACCCATCTATATTTCGCGGCCCCCACCTCCTTCCGTGAGGACTGTGAGGTAAACAACGCTGACGACGATATGCAATAACGGGAGATCACCTACTAGCCAGCAAATCGCTGTCGGAACCACATATCTTCACGATCCAGTCTCTCTCCACGGCGATGACGCCAGCCAGGCTGGCGAGGTCCGACAGGATGGCGATCGTGATGACGACGGCGTGACACAGGGGGGTGGCCCACCCGCCCTCCACCCCCGCCAGGACGCCTTCCAGCTGTATGTAGGCGTACACCACGCCGGCACACAGCACCACGCAGCAGTTCTGCACGACCAGTGACACCTGAGCGGCTAAGACAATGAGAGAGAAAAAGAGGGACTGCTGGGTTTTTGTGGGTTTTTTTTCTTCTTCTTTAAGCGGGTTTGTATCGATATGACGGAGGCTGAGGTTAGTTAAAGCTGAGCGGCAATATGTCTGCTCGGATGAACTGAAAGAAAGAAATATTAAAAAAAGAAAGAAAAGAAAGAATGAAAGAAAGACGACATTGCAACCCGCATCATTCACAAGGCGATGGCGATGACGATGCGATAATTTTAAAACTATCGGATGCATCGTCTTGCTCCCTGGGACAATCTTTTTGGACGCGCGCAGAAGCTAAGCTTTTCCTGGAAGAGATCATAGGGTTGTGCGCAGTGTACAGGTCTTCATAATTGCCTCCTTTGAACTGTTTACTAACATTTCCACTCTATTCAGCAAGGTAAATAGCCGCAGGTGAAACTGCATGTATACAGACGAAGTGGAATACGGTGATTGTAGTGCCAGACCTTTCAGTCTGGGCGTGGAATCCACCCAGTCTCCAACAAGAGCGCCCAAGAGGAAAATGGTTAGTCCGGACGCTAGGCCATAGGCTGCAGGCAACTGTAGGTTTTCGGACGCAATCCTCACAAGAAACAGGCCTACTCCAAATGACCACATACGGTCACCCTGCAAAAACGCCACACGCACACACACACACACGCACGCACATGCACGCACGCACGCACGCGCACGAACACACATACATGCACACGCACACCCACGCAGATTGGATCTGTACCATATAGATGTTCATGGTCGCAGATCTGACCCTGCGTCTAGCTAAAGAACTTTCTTTTCCGTAGCACGTGGCGAAAAGTTTGGCCTTCCTTTTCCCTCCTTTCCCCCAGCCCTTCATCACCCTTAATTTGTCTCCCTATTCCCGTCACGAAACAGCCTTCGTTTGCTGACTAGATAAAACAGTAGCCAACGAACGAGAGAGGGGGAGAGAGGTGGAGAGAGATGAATCCAGGAATACCCAGATGAACACATAATTTCTCCTTGGTGTCCTCTTAGACCTAACCGTCCTCCTCTTTGGAGATTTATAAGCAAAGAGCGAATTTCAGACTATAGCAAGTGTCTACCAGTTGTATTGCCACGATGCTGATTTCCTTTAAGTTTGGAGGAAGGGCCCTGCGGTTGCAGCGGTGTTAGGGAAGGTAGGCGCTGTTGACCTGACTTTGAACTTTTTTTATTGTTTACAGCTGGGCGGGACTTTGTATGTGTACAACCCCCTCTGAAAAGATTGTTGTAAATACTTTTCATGGAGTTGTACTAGGAAATATTGTGTATAAGAAATAGTGTATTGTGTAATTAAAATTGTAAGTCTCGCGAGACCGCGACCGGAAGTCTCGTGAGAACGCGACCGGTAACATTTCCGATTGCGCGGGAAACATGTGTTGGGGTCATTTTCATTTGACGTCCTGTGCCTGTTAACATCAGCTGTGCAGTTTCCACTCACAGCTTGTGGTCTTGTTTGTACAGGCAAGTACATTTACTTTGTCTTTCAGTTGTAACCGGTCTTGGTACATTGAAAGGTTTTGAGAATACAAGCGGTACTACAATGATTGTAGGGAACTGATTATTGATGCTTTCAATATATGAATACTTCGGTTTTGATTTAAGATCTAACATTCAGCTTTGTGTAACAGTAACTGGCTAGGTGGAGAGTTAGTAAATTGTGACGTCCTACAGTCACGAGAATTTATGTGGAATCTTGCATTTGATTGCAGGGCCACGTTTTCTGGTTCTTTTCCCTTCCTCGGTTTATTCTTTATT
>SMGT01005557.1:17905-38150 GCA_004794575.1 Lanistes nyassanus
TTCCTTTAAGTTTGGAGGAAGGGCCCTGCGGTTGCAGCGGTGTTAGGGAAGGTAGGCGCTGTTGACCTGACTTTGAACTTTTTTTATTGTTTACAGCTGGGCGGGACTTTGTATTAAACAAATGACGTACGTGCAAAGGGTGTGAAAAACACAAAGGGTGTGAAAACCACTGGTCAGCTGTTGGACAGAGAGATAAAGAAGGAAGCAAGCGGACGGAGGGACAGACAAGACAGGCAAATCAGAAGCTGGCATGCAGTGTGATATACAAATGTAAAGTAATCGATTCGTTAATTTTGTACGCATCTAGATAAGCTGTGTTGTGCGCGATTCATATTTTGCAAACACTTACCCAAGCTGATAAGAAGTGGCTGGAGTAGACATACAGGTTTGTCCTCCGTGCCATCATATATCCTCTGCGAATAATGAAAGAAGCGACCCTTATATCTCTATCACAGTGGTGCTTTTCTGCACACAGACTGCCTAGCACACTTACATTTTAGACTCATCATTTAAGCAGCAGTTTACTTGTATTGCGATTCTGTCTGAATAACCGCCATATAGAAATCTTCCCTCTCAAATGTCCTAAGCTGTCAAGATATTATCTTTGTATTTAATTAAATAGTAAGAAGTGAGTTACTAGTCCCATTTGAAGGACTAGTACATGTTAGTTCGCCAGTTCCGCTTGTTCTCACTGACTGATTGTGCATTAATCGGAAGCGATCCCGAGGCTAACTGTTGAAACCGACACCCACTCTATGAGCCGACCCTCCAGGGTACGTTCGTTAGGTCAGCATCACACGTGGGGGCGATTTCTGCATATCAAGTAGTGAAACACAACTAAATTCGTGCATTTGCACAACCAACAATTATATAATTTTACCACGTTGAAGGAGCGCAGCTTCTGTGCATACTTGTATACGTGAACATGCAGTGGGAGGAATTCAAGAGGCGGGGAGGAGGAAAGGAAGGTGATTGAGGAGGAAGGAGGAGGAATTAAAGAAAGGAACGTGCACCGCAGTCCGTCCAAATGTACGAACGAAGCAGCCCACTATACATCGCCGACCTACCTCTATCCACTGTGACTTGGGTTAGTTTTGTCACCAGCGACCATTTCTCGTCACGTAGATTCGTCAAAATCCCTTTGGAGCTCACTGGAATGCGTTTATTAGCCCGCCTCCCGGAAAAATATTGATGTGGGATTAGGATGCATGCAGGAGCTTAATTGCTTCCGTCTTGTTTATGTTCTACAATGTGTGACGTCACAATAGCCACGTGACAGGGGTGTATCTGTGAGAAAGGGAGGGAGAGAGAGAAGTGGGGGGGGGGGGAAAGGAAAAGATGATCGGAATTCACCCTGGCTAACCCTTAAGAAACAAAACACCAGCCTGAGGCAAAGATAGCTAAGATATCTGAATCTCTTGTCTAGAATAGATGGTGTTCCGTAAACAAAACACCTATCCGCTCTTACAAAATTCATAGATATATATCATATTCACAGAGGAAGATTACACAGCACAGAAAGAGGATAGATGGTCGTGTGCACTACATCCATTAAAAGACTACACAGTATGTTCAAATGCTTTGTGTGAACTATGACAACGTCCAGCCACGCAGCGCTTCCTGTAGATGTACACAGGAACAATAGAAACGATCTTCGAAACAAAGAACCCTGAAAACAACGCGCTGGAAACACAGACATGATGGAAACAAATGTTGGAAAAACAAGAACACAGGAAATGAACAATGCTGGAGACAAAAAATGACAAACAAAACATTATAACATGTGGAGAGGCTTTTAACGGCACCACACACGCCGACATGTTGAAGCAGTTATCGGCATCACCTAACGACACATGTAACATTGTCAGGTCTCAAGGTTTTTTAATCATCACTGTGTTCCATGGCGCGACGGTTGACAAGGAGTTTGACCATTCTAGACTGGTGGTCTCCCTGCAATCTGTTCAAGTCTACAATCATCTCCTATATCTCTTCTCAGTCTGCCTTCTAACCTATCCATTTCCAGCCGTCCCCCACTGGTCCTACCAGGGCTCAAATATCTAACCTAGATGTCAAATGTCAAATTCCTGTAATCTGCAGGTGTGGCTGTGACATGGCGGCTAGTGCTCTCGATGACTTCAGTGGACAGTGAATCTTTTGCGTTATGCCGTCTCTGCACATGGATGACTGAGTGCTGTGTGCCTTAAAATAGTGTTTCTGACATTGCACCAATGTCTGCCATGTAGTCTGTTCAGTGCATTGGAGGTCAATTCCCAGACCTGTCCTACGTGGGAAAGCCCTGTGATGATCTGCACTGCTTCTATCCCCCTAAGTAGAACAGATGTAGTATACAACCTAACATGCATAGTGTTATATACATGTAATATACACCCTAACATGCATAGTGTTATATACATGAAATAAACACCATAACATGCATATTGTTATAAAATGCTGGAACCACCACAATGCTGGGAACACAAAAATACAGGAAACACAAAAACTCTGAAAACAATGAACGCTGGAAACAGAAGAATGCCAGAAATAATACATATAATAGTGCCATAAAAAGTGTTTAAAATCTGGTCTGAATCTGCATCAGATTTCATAGTTATTTTGGTCAACTTAGAACCACAGAAAATGGCTCCAAATAAAATTGCTGTTCCAAGTTGAGACACAAATATTTCAAACATCTAGCAATATTTTCAAACAGGTCCAGTACAAATATCTACTTTGATATGGCCATGAAAATCAAAACTGATATCAAAAATACATTATAATATCATTCTCTTGTAAAACTGTACAGCCATTATTAACTAACATGTATCACAGCATTTTACAAAATTTCCAAAGTGCTTTGGGGGAATAACAAACTAGAAACATGTATTTTTTTTCAAATAAATGATGGATACTGGGGCGAATATACCACCTTGTGCAAAAACACAAGTGCTTTCATTTAAAATGTATGGTCCTCCAGCAAGTTTCACTGCAAGCTTTATAATGGCTTAAAAGTATGTATGCTAAAGACCATTAAAAAACTTTTAAAACAACTTTTTGTGACCTGAACATGGATGGCTTAGAAACAAGCTGCATACTAACTCCCCTCCTCCCAATGCAGGATTGCTTTTCCATCCCTTCTGCAAACCTGTATGTCCAAAACAGAAGCATGGAATGTCTCCACACTAGAGAACCATATTCTCTTTAGGAATGGCTGGAGTAATTTGGAGTTATATGTTTAGAGTACAATAGGTAGGAACTAAAACATTTAGTAGCTCTATGCCCATCAAGTTAATGTGCTTTAAAAACTCTGGTGCCAAAGGAAATTTATATTTTTAAAATGGATATATATATACACAAATAAATCCATCCTTCATGTATACCTTCTTTACCTAATCACAGCATATTCCAGAAAGGCTATTCATAACAGCAAATACACTTTCAACATTGTAACAATGTCCTTTACACAACAGACACAATCTATGATTCACAAAACCTTTTGTCATGTAGATGCCCTTTGTACCAAGCAATCAACACAACCTCTTATGCAATCTCTGTATTTTCAGTTTGGGCTGCACCATTCTTCACACATTTTTCAAAATGGAAAAAGTGTCCTCGATTTCTACGCAGGAAAATGGCATACAGAAGCCAGCCCATACAAATGAAACAAAAAGAGATGATGATGAGAAAGCCAAATGTTTCTGTATCAGGCACTGCTACCACAAGCAGAAACTTGAGGACGTCCATCAGCTTGTTCACGGAGCTCTGGACGCCGTTGACAATGCCACGTTCCTTCTCCTGCACTTCCTCCAGAAAAAGCTGAGTGATCGTCAGGTCTGCAATCCACAGCCCTGAAACACAACAACACACTAAAGTAAGATTCATCCTTCACAGCACAATTTAATACATGCATTTTCCTCCAGATCTATCCTTCCTGGGGTAGCGGATGGGCGAGTGGTTAGAGCACAGGCCTCCAAATCCAAAAGCGTGGGTTCCATATATGTGCACTGCAGCACACTTTCCCCATCACCCACCTGTGAGTGCTGTGACTCCGTACCTTACCTATGGGGGTTAGGGAAGGAAAGGAGGTGAGGGAGAAGAGATGGATACTGGCTTCATGATGCTTCACCCTCCTTAAGATCTGTCGTTCCCAGCACAAGTTACTCCTGTTCTTTTCCTAAAGATCCATCCTTCCCAGCACTAGCTAACTTTTCATATAAATGTTTTTCCAATAAGTTCATAAGCACCATGGTTTATCAACTACTTCAGGAAACGGAAGCTTTTATCACTTTAGGCCATCAACAGTTTGTTTTCCCTGTTCCTTAATCTACTGTTTGTTCTTTTTAAGACTTGCATTTATGAATAAGGAAAAACGGAGATGTCAAGATGCAGCTTTTGTCTTCTGCGGTCATGCTCAAACCACATAGATAAACTCCCAGAATCTTCCCAGAGTTGCACCTCCAATACTCATAGTTACAAATGCATTCACCAGATCTTGCCAGAACAGTTTGAGTTTCTCCTGTCAAGATGCCTACAAATACGGTACACTCACCAAATCTTGCAGGAACAATGGGTCCTATATGTGTGGCTACAAATACATTCACCAAATCTTGCCAGAACAATGCTTCCTGTAAGGATGCCTACAAACATGCTAACCAGATCTTGCCAGAACAATGCTTCTGATATGTATGCCTACAAATACACTCACCAAATCTTGCCAGAACAATGCTTCTGATATGTATGCCTACAAATACACTCACCAAATCTTGCCAGAACAATGCTTCTGATATGTATGCCTACAAATACACTCACCAAATCTTGCCAGAACAATGCCTCCTATAAGCATGCCGACAGATATGTAGGAGCTGTGCTCAGGAGCTTTCAACACACAGTCTGTTTCATTGCCAATCCTGGATGTGTTATGACTTTGAAAATCAAAGGCTGGTGAAGACATCTGGTTATCAAGAGACCAGTGACTGAATAGGCTGCTATTATCTTCCGCCTAGAAGCAAAAAAAAAAAAAAGACATTTTCATGCAATGAAAATTCATCAACATCTGCAAAGAACTGTGTTTTCTGGGGTTGTCTTAACTGAAAAACTGTTTACAACTTAAACGCAATTGTAATGATCTGTTTATATCATCACAATCTGTCCTCATAAATAAACACAAGAAAATGGATAATCTTTTATGCACACAATTTTACTTAACAAAAACAACAAAGGCCTTTACCGTAGATGGTAAAGTTGTACTAGAATTGCAACTAGGCAATTCATGAACTTTGCTGCGGTAAAACGGGTCAAATGGACTTCCTGGCATCCAGATGGAGACAACACAGGGAACCAAGCAGGAAACTTGTGCTGACAAGGCAAAGATTCCTGTACGGACCAGTCCCAACCTACGGCGCAGAAGGGGATAAGCGAATGTGCCAAGTATGCCAAACACTGCTGACACACCCATAAGAATTCCCAAGATGGATTCTGACACACCTTGTGTCACAGCGTATGCTGAAACATGCAAGTTCCACTACAATTATACAGTTTCCATCACCAGCTTCCATATTTCTTGCACCTCTGCTAAGACCATCAAACCACTTTGATGTTTGCACGATAATCATTCAGGTCACCATGCCTGATTTTTAAAAATTGTTTATTCCGATGAAAGTTTAAAATAAGATCAGCAAAATGCCAAGGACATCCACACTTACCCACAGTGATATTGTCAAAGCCCAGTACTGTCATGTACAGGCAGGCAAGTGCCAGACCGGCCAAAGCCACACTGTAATGCATGTAGGTCCGCCAGCCTCGGTACAGGGTTATGAAGCGAGAAAATATTTTTTCCACTGTGCTTTTGTGGGACTTTCTCTCGGCCTGGCTCTTCTCTTTGGAGCTTTGGTTCTGCAGTTCTTTCTCTGGTGGCAGGCTGCCATCCCTTCCTTCAGCTGCTGATATCTTTGATTTTTCTTCAGCCTCGAGTGGACTGGTTGTGTCAACTGCCAGGTCTTTAGTCGCTGTTTCTTCTTCTTGTCTGCCTTCGCTTTCTCCTTTCAGTTCTTGCTCTGCTTCAGCATGTCCAGAATCTGTGGATGTATTCACAGCAACAGACAAATTTTAACTTTTTTTCCCTCACCTTTAAAAGGCCTTTTTCCAGATAATGCGTTCTGCCTAACACCATGCATAGATTCTGCTGTAAAGAAAGTTTTAGTACTAAAAGGAAAAGAGTGACTGCATCTCTGGAAATGGGTTTTGTAGCTGAGTCCTATCAACATTCCAAGCCTCCAAATTAGGATCTACATGCATTATAGATATATATATATTTTTAAATATCACTTTAAAGCAATTCAGCACAAACAGTACATTCTTTAGTTATAATACTAATCAAATTCATGACACTGACTGTCACTACGCCTCAAGTCTTTCTTCGCCCGCAGTGCTGGCACTGTGTTATACACTTTCCACATAAGATAGTACTCTACGAAGACCGACACCACATTCCATGCACCAATGAAGATGGCTCCGTTTTCCAGTCCAGCATAAGTCATTATTTGGCCCGTGGCGATGGGAGCCAGAATTAAAGTTGCTTGGTCAATTCTGCGCAAAGACGCTGTCATGACTGCAACAAAACTATCCTCTTTGTTGAACCCATTCACCCACAGATGTTCAGTCAAAGAAAGTCTGCATATGAACAGTACATGTCTGAGAAGACAATGTGAAAGGACCACAAAATAAAGAAGACAACTCAAAATGCATCAAGGTGCTTGCATATACACGTATAGCTATGACTGTATTGTGCAGACTTGAGACATAATGTGATTCACATCTACAATTTTCCATTAGTACAATGTAACTGTCTAAACAGTTCAAATTATTCTTTCTTTGGTTTGGTTGAAAAAACCCCCAGCAGGTTTGTGGATTAGATCTGTTTTAGGGCGAGTAACAACGCTAAATTTTCTGGGGGGGGGGGGTTTGTCACCCCCCCACCCACCACCACCCCCATGCTGTTGTCCAACATCACACTACAGGTGATTAGCTACACCTCATAAAAGCTACTTTAAAATTAAAATTCACATTCTTACATCCTTCTAGCGTCAACTGCGTAGCTTGGCATTGCAACTGGATCATACCTAAAACCTCTTTTCCTGCAAAACTCATGACAAGTGACAGCAGTGGTATTCTGCTCTATGTGTTCTTCCTGCCATAATAGTTCACCTTGACCTGATAATTTGACATCTCTACCTGCCAACATATCCTTGTCTTTGCCACAGATCTCAACAATCCAGTCTCGTTCCACAGCAATCGTTCTTGCCAGACTGGCCACGTTGGAGAAAATGGCGAGTATGATGATGGCAGCATGGCACAGATGCATCAGCCAGTCACCTTCTTGTGCCTTGATCTCGGTTTCAAACCACAAGTAGGCAAAGACACCAGCAGCACAAACCAGCACAAAGACATTCTGCGTCACCAGTGAAAGCTGGGCAGCTGAAACCCAGGCAAATCATGGTCTGCAGTGGCAAAAATATTTATTCACACTCAACTATATCTCATGCTGTCCAGCATAGCGAAAGTTTTTCAACTTGAAAAACATGTTAATTACCTCCAACATCTTAAAATGACTTTAACAGAAAATTTGTCTTTAAGCTATTACAGAAGACAAGGAAAATATGAAGACAATCTTACAGTGTAGAGCAGCAATGCACCCACCTTTCAGCCTGGGTGTGGTATCAACCCAGTCGCCCACAAGGGCACCAAGCAAAAATATTGTCAGGCCATTGGAAAGTCCATAGATGGCTGTAAGTTGTAAGTTTTCTGATGCTATGTTCACCAGGAACAGACCAACACCAAAGGCCCACATGCGATCTCCCTGAAAGAAAGCAAACTACCATAAGAAAACTAGCAAAACAGACCACCACACTAAAACACTTAAAGGAATCACAAAAACTGCAGGTGGACCTCAGGTTAGAAAAACAGCTGAAACCTCCCAAATCTTTCCTGCACTGGATTCTAATCCCAGTCAAGCAAACTCCTCCATAACAGACACAACAAAGCTACCCTGATTTAACTGCTGTTCTTTATTCTTTTGCAATCTACATGTCACTGCTATAGCCAGGCAAGTGATCTGGATAAGTTTTTTTCTGTTTCATTAGTTCTGTGGCTCAGTATGGACCATCCTTAGTATGCCAGCAAGATCAACATGGGTACAACTTCCAAGACTCAGAAGAATGTAAACCTAGGCACAAAATATCCCTAGCATGTTGACATGAAATCACAGATGCCTCAGCATTAGATTTAGCAGTGAATATTCACAAGTTCCATAGTATCTTCTCCATTATTTTATTTCCACAAACCTCTTATTTGTCTCCAAGAAACTGATTACATTACTCTTGCAAAAAAAAAACCTTGTATTATATTAACATGGAGGCCCCTGGCCCCTATCATAGCAAAATATTTAGGACTGCATTTGGCAAAAATATGGACTCACCCATGCTGACAAAAAGTGGCTTACATAGACCAGAAAATTTGCGCCAGTCACCCATTTCTTCAGGGAGTCTATAACAAGAACAAGACATAACAGTACTTGTGATTCTAGACTGAGAAATGTAGACATATCACATCATGTGAGATCAAGAACCATAAGCACAGATTTTATAAAGGTAAGATAAAGATGAAGATTGAAATATGCCAGCAAGAGAAAGAAGTTCTAGGTTTCTAGCTCCTACTCACAGAATCACTAAAAAAAAGTAATGAAGAAGAAACACGATGCAGATTATACTCACCATGTAATACAAAGACTGTATTGCCTACGAATAAGGATTTAAAGGAATTTCTTTTTTCATTTACAGCAACACCTAATGAGTAAATATAGTGGATCTATTTCTGACTCATACCTTTACCTCTAAACTCTGTGCAACTCAAAAATAAAACTAACCTTAGCCAAATCAGCAATTAACCCTTGCACTGCTGGATATAATGAAATACAGAAGCAAAAATCACACTTAAAATTGAAGGATGCACAGCTGTCACGAGCTATACTGTGCTTGACAGGCAAAGCCATGATCTAGCCCCATCATGCTATTAGGGTTAATACACTTACACTGAGATTAAACGCACTACATGTACCAATCAATAACACCAATAACCATGGTAGAGACATTGCTTAAAACACTGGGTTTTCCTCAAGACTGATGTTTTTTTTAAAAAAAGAATTGAGTTATTCTAATCAAAAGTAAAATGACAATAAATCACCATTAAAGCGTTTTCCTTGTTTTCTTTAGAAACCTTTCAATAATTATTCAGTTCCTTTTAAAGTGTTGGGGTCTTAAAAACAATCAAAACAATCTGCTTGTGTGTATTGCAACAAAAGTTTTGTCATTATGAGTAAGCGTTTCTCCAACAGCCACAGATACCATCTGGGGAGAAACAGTTCAGACAAGGGTGAGGGGTGGGGTGGGGGGATGGAATAGAAGTGGTCTGGAAAGAAGCTTAAGATTGTAACAACCCCATGACCTTCTTCACGAAGCTCCTGGGCTGTGCTGAACACTGACAACACAATGTCAAGTTAATTAATCATCATGCAGCAAATGACTAAGCTTAAATGTGCCATAAATTGGACATGATGCAGGTCACAGGATTAAATATATGTGGAGAGTAGGGGACAGATGGATATGGAGGGGTGGAAAAACGCAAAGAGAGGAGTCAGACCTGTATGTACAAAACATAAATCATGAATGCATTATGGTCATATTTTTGTCAGCATATCCAATAAGAATGCTGCTTGCATACCTTGTTCTGACACTCATTCACTGATTCAGTCTTATACTCTTTCATCAAGCAAGTAAAACATACTGTGATTCACAGTGCAAACCACACATAAAATCTGAAATTGTGTTGAGAAACTGCTGTACACAAACTTTCTCCATATCCACACAAACATGACTGCATGTCTTCACACAAAAAAAACCCTGCCCCCAAACAAACACATCCCCATTATAAGCATGCTTATGCAGTATATTAGAAAATATTAGGTACTCACAAAACTACAGGCAGACAGTCTTTTAAACCTGTAGGGTGAGTTAACATCCCTATGTATCACAAGAACAATATTTAGTGACCATTCATGATATTAGCAAAATATTTAAATGGTTCTGGTGCTAGGTCTATGCATTGCACACTATATATAAATGAGTTTGCATCCTTTCCACTATTGCATCTGCTCTTTTAATTCTACAAGAAAACTTCCTGCTGTCTTTTACTTTGCCTCCAAATGCTATCCAAACAAGCTGAAATATGTCCGAGGACCTCTCTGAGCAGCAATGAATAAGTTATTTGCCCAAACACTCCAGACACTCTTCTTAAACTGCAAATCATGCATAAGCCACTGATTCACCAGCAACTGAATATTTGTACAGCATCTTAATAGCTAAAGAGTTTTCTCTCTTAGATTTAAATATGACCAACAGCAAATCGCAGGTTTTCACCAGAATTAAAAGTTCTTTGTGTTTATCACACTGTGCGTGTTTGTGTGTGTGTGTGGGGGGGGGGGGGGGGGGTGGATGCACACACTGCATGGAGGCATGTGCACATGTATTATGCATGTATGTTACCACATATGCTGGTCTAAAAAACGCTGTCAGTACTTAGGGAATATCTAAATACCAGTTCAAAAAAATCTCATGGCTGAATTGTTACAACAAAAGTTGAACGTTATTAATCTTTGTTCAAAGATCACTGAGGTAAGGTAGAAGGGCCTGAGGTCTTTCTGTGCCCAGCAGATTATCAGAAAAAAACTTTTTTTTAAATTTAAGACTTAGACCAATGGGCTGTTGGCCTTTATTCCCTCTGTGATCCATTTGGTAAACAAATGATCATCCTGTCGCCTCATTTCTTCCTACCTTGATGTTGATTTTCACTTACTTTCCTCTGTGCAGCGTTTCACCACTATTTGTCTTAGCAATGTATGTTTATTCCCAAGCAAATGAATATATGCATAAATGTTCAAACTGTTTTATTTTGTTTACATTAATTGAATTGGTCACACAATGTTGTAGTGTATCGATGCATGAAAGATACACTTCACTTAAAAGCAAACCAGTCACATCAAGCAGTCTATTTACAAGTGTAATGATTGAATCTAATTAAGTACTTATCTACCATATACTGTATTAAGAGATGTAACATACAGATACAAAATATACTTTTCTTGAAAAAAATGCATCTGTCATCAGTGCCTTGCATTACATGTATACATTCAATAACAAGATGATCATGAAAGAAGCTTATTCTAAACGTTAGTGCAGTTGCAGTTTAAAAATTATCAGCTAATAGTATTGTATGACTATTCCCCTCCCCCTCAGAAATAATAGTCTGTGGGTTTCATCAATTTACTCGGATGTCCATAGTGCTGTAAAAAAAAAAAAATGCTAGTTGTGATGTGGAATGTGTTCTTAAGAGTAATGCTGACAATGACCTACACCAACATTTGCTTTATCAGACCATTACTCTGGCAAAAAGTGATTAACTGTAATTTCAAATTCAGAAGTTGTGCACAGTCTATTTCACCCCTGCCCCTACTTTCTAAAGCTATATTACAATGATGATTTAAATTACAAATTGCAAACAAAAATGTGAGATATAGTTTCCATAACACTAACTGGACAAGAATAAGTCAAACAGTGACTTTCTCTGACTTTTAACTGCTGACACCAGCGAGAAGCTTTAAAACAAACTTCTCACAGCCACTACATGGCTACAAGAAGAAACACAAAAGACATATTTAGTAATTTACACTCAGACGACACACCAAGAACAAATAGTCTACCCCAACACACAACATCCTGTCTTTTATTCCTCCCTCTCTCCTTCCTTCCCTCACAAACGCATATGCACACATGCACACAGAGCTAAATGTGAAAAATATGTATACTGTTACCCAAAAGGAAACATGAAGAATGGCACGTTATGATTTGAAATGCTGGATTTAAGACTTACTTTCTACCTTCTCTTTCTGAAGGGATTCATTAACTTCTACATTAGAACTGGCGGGTTCTTGATCGAAACCAAGAGTTGCAACGTCCACCTTCTTGCATGAAGTTCCATTCTGATGTTCACTGCAACTGCAGGATGTAATAGCCACCACTGAAAAAAGTCCTTCAGGAGTGCCACTTGCATCTGGCCTTTTACTGTCAAAAGCTTCTTCTGTAAATGCAGCATTGACAACGCCACTGCTTTGTATTTTGTTCCTATAATCCATTTCAAATGTTCCACTACCTTATAGTTCAGAACTGATTTTCTTTAAACCAGCTGGAATCAACCGCTCAGCCGTTTATGATGTTCAGTGTTTCTGACCCACACTTTCAGCATCATATTTACTATATGTTCCTCACCACATTTTTTCTCAAGTAAATAGCTTTAAAACACATTGCACATGGACACTAACTCCTTCCATTTAAGCTGGCATGTCCATGGTCTTAGCACAACTTCACAACGCTTAGCATTATAAACTCTAGCCAGCAAACTGCAAAGATACAAAACTTGTGGCCAGCAAACATTTTTTGCTGGCTCTCCTCACCTCCCCAAGGCTTTATTTGCTGAGTGGACGGAAACACCCTTCCTCAGCAACTCCTCCCCTCCCTCCCTCCCTACCCCCCCCCCACCCACCACACACACACAGACAGAGAAGAGTCAGAGATGTTAGGAAAGGTTTGGCGGTGGGGTTGGGAATGCAGGGGGAACAGAAGCGCAACAGTAAAGGCAATTCAGTAATTCACAAAAATTTACAACAGCAGCTAGACACCCCTCTAATTTTAGTAACACTACAGTAGATAACAATTTAAGATAACAGTAGATTGCCTCACTACTTATTACACTATTTTTGTAGTCGTTACATCAGATATTCATCAAGTGCTAGATTCGTATCTAAGAAGCACACATCAGACTGAAAAGTTTTTCTTTTTTAAGCTATATATAAATATATTTATTTAACTCCTTAATTCACAACAGTAAAGCACTGCTTCGAAGGCAGCCTCCGGCCTTTCGTGCTTTTTCCGCTAAGAACAAACCTTTGCGGCAATGGCAAATTCACGATATTGCAGTCACATGATGAACTTTCGACTAAAGGAAATCGAAAGAATATGCATGAAAATATGGTGTGTTTAAATCGAGGATATCAAAGGAGTTGCTGGAACTGTCAATTTGGGCTCTTTTTTTTTTGTCTTAATTGTTTGCGTGACGGTATTCGCATGTGATGTTCATTTACTCACTGATTTGAAAAAAAGATACAACATACTAGTATAGCGACCTCACGCCCTCGCTGTAAAGCCATTTTGGTAATAAAGAAAAAAAGGCAGAAGACGTATCTCTGAACTGGTCTGCTTTTCTACGAAGTAGTAATTTAAAGACAAGTTTAATCAACAATCTTACAGCACATCGCTTGTATTGAAGCTTGGTACAGACGCACTGAGCGTTTAGTTCGAGCTCAGTGTGCAGAAGTGAGTGGGTGGTTTCCCTTGCCTGGTTCAGGTGCTTGAGTAGCGTTTCCTTGGACTAGTTGCTATGCTCGTGGTGCAAGTGCAGTGGAACTCCAAATGCATCTTCTCAGTCCGACCAGTTTTTATTTCGGTCGCAGACAGAAGACAGTGAAAATTGTGATTGAAAACAACACCAGCTGTGGATGTCATTAAGAGTAGATAAGTTTTCTTTCGACGCAAACCTCCCTATGCTATAGACTATAGAGGTGCTCCCTACTTCATGCGCGTGTCGTCCATTACTGCTGGTTGGATGACTACTGGCTGCAAGGCGTCGCCTCCACAAGCCATATAACTTTTTTGGTTTCTTGTTTATGTCTGGGTTCGGCTCACATGTGCAAATCTAAGGCTTTATATATAAATTCCAAAACCCAACCCCCATCCCTACGCCTACCCCCTCGCCCCTGTATCCATATGAAAAACACGAAATCGTAAAAATGGAAAAGCTAGGATTCGAACCAGTATATAAACGTTTCAGATGAAAAATGAACGCCTTCAACACACGGCTACGACACACTACGTTAAAAAAAAAAAGTTTGGCTGTGACGTCTCGACCGAAGTCGGAAAGATGGTCAAAAATACGTACAGTGACTCGCTTATGAGCTACAGGTGATGTGAAAACCTTCACCTGTCTGTGAGACGAAACCATCAAATGTATGCAGTTTTTCAGGACATTCTTCTACTGCTACAGATTAGGTACGCAGAATCTACAATAATTAGTTCTCAACTCAACTAAAGAGATTTAGCGAAAATGATTGTCACTACAATATATAACAATAGGAATGACCACGTCATTATTTATTCCAATTGGCTGCTGAATAGCCAGATCTTGTAGGTTTTATATCGCGTACTATCTATAATTCAGTGGGTTGAATGTGTACACGGTGCATATTAACCAGAAGGGAAACTGCATATGCAAAACCCAGGATTGGATGGATTGCGTGAGCGTTCGATCCTATCTGCACTTTCAGTCATAGAGCGGTCGTGAGGTTTGTTCGCCGTGTATATATATTTTTTTTCCTGCACCTTTATATGCAAGTAACAGGGTTGGTGTTACTTTAACAGGGCTGGTTTGCATGGGCATTAATTTGCATCTCTTGTCCAAACATAAAGGTGAAAGTAAAATATACCGGGTGAATGGGCCTAACTACAGCCGTTCTTATGACCAACTCCAACTAGCGTGATAGATACGAATGTCCATGCAACCTTATCCAGGAGCAGAAAGCATTGCTCGGTAGGCGACGTGCGTACACACAACCCGACCTACTTTTATTCTAAAGAGTTATTTGTTTCAGTTTAAATCCTGTCAGCTAAAAGTTGATCAATCTTTGGCGAAATGCATGTTTATGCAAAGTGGAACTGCGCATATATCTCGCGCGATGTCGAAATGCTTGCGCGGAATACCGCATCGTACAAGCATCCTAGCCCAAGAGAATTAATGTACGTGATTGGATAACTATTTAAATGTGAATATAGTCATGCCGTAAAGGCCCTTATTAACACGTCCAGCGACAGAACATATATTTAGAGCCGCATTTTACGCAACACACAACTCTAGGTACATTGATTAAAAAAAACATTGATTATAATTCCATTTGAAAAACCATTTATTGATTGGAATCACGTATATGTAGGCGCACAACCTTTTATGGAGATACATAGAAATAAACGGCTTACATGCGTGCAAACGTGTAGTTTGCTTACTGAATATGTCACATAAGGTTGAAGAATTATTGCTGACGACAGCAAAGAATAACTTATAATATGACTTGTATGCTGTGATGATGACAATAATGACGATTATGGCAATAATGACGATGATAGAGAGATTGCAGGGTGCTGAAGAATCCTTAATTCTCAAATGCTGGACTCACGCACGCACATATTCACCCATGCGGTAAACAAATGCACGAATGCCCCCAGATACATGCCAAAAGTGTGTGAAAAAATTCACAAAAGCCTTGCCCGATACAGAAGTAGTGCAGCGCATGATCATCTTAAAAATGCCTGTGATGAAGATCCGTGATTTGTACAAGAGTCCGCAGCAATGCAGATCGTGTAAATGCCAGTTCGACTAGATAACAGCGTTTATAACCAGATCAAGTCTCTTTGAATTTTGGACAAGAGGGCAGGCAAAGGATTCGGCATGGTTCACGGCTGTTGCAGGTCACGTGACGGGGGTAGGGGAGGTGGGAGGCACAGGCACGCCCCGGTCTGGCGCCTGACGAAGATGGCGTACAGAAGCCAGCCGCTGAAGACGCTGATGAAGGAGATGAGGATGAGGAAGCCAAAGGTCTCGGTGGCGGGCAGGGCGACCACCAGGGCGAACTTGAGGAGGTCCATCAGCTGGTTGAGCGAGCTCTGCACACCGTTCACCAGCCCGCGTTCCGCCTCCTCCACGTGCTCGAGGAACAGCTGCGTGATACTCAGGTCCGCCATCCACACGCCTGCACACGAAACAAAGCACGGGCGCCGGGGACTCGTTGAGCGAGGACCACAGACCCTGCTGTTCAGAGCTAAGAGGTCCGTTAAGGATGTTAAGGAAGACACTGCATCGGAGATACTCGGACAGTATTAGCATAGTAATATATCTCTATGGTATACGGAAGTACAAGAGGAGGGGGATGAAGAGGAGAAGAAGATTTTTTTTTAATTACGAGCACAGTGAAAATTCCGTGGTTCCTACTAACATTCGTTTTAACACCTTAACTGCCTGCATGGACAGTAGTCGCTAGGCCTGCGCAGGCTCAGGGCTGGTATGGCGAGCAATGGGCTTCCTTAAGTCACCAAGTTTAATTCGGGAGAGAGGAGTTTGAATGAGCCTTCGGGTCTGCTTTCCTTACTTTAGAAACGCCCGTAAATTCGAGAGGATGAACGTGCCTGAGGAGACGAACACGCATCTATCAAACTGCAAAATATTTACAATTCATTGCACCGGGTTGCAGAAGTCAAATGTCACAGCAATTGCTTGATATGTGTGTGTAACTATCATGTTCATGCGACGCCTTTTATCCGCACGTTCGATGAAGACCACCATGCAGTCACCCCGGACCAAACGTAACCCCTTCCTAGCCCGTGGATGGCTTTGTCCGTTTCAAATACAGCAGGTTAACGTTATAATTATGTGTGAAATGGATTGTAATGGACACCCATTATTTGTGTTTTCCCCACCTTACTTTTATCACTTTTACCCAGCTGAGACACTGTGCTTTGATGCCCAGAAATGCCATGAATTAAGAAATTATAAGCGATGTCTGGCACCCGTGCGACTTTGTGTTGCCTGCAATAGCATGCCGTGGATTGATAGCATGATAAGTTCACCTAACCCATATTTCACCTCATTTCCAGGGAACGAAGCCTAGACGGCCTACGGAAGTATCGGTTGTGCATCAACTGAGAAAATCAAGGAGAAAAACTATTTTACTTTTGGCTGCTTCATACTCAATAAATCTTGTTAGCTTCCGGTGATGGATCGATAAGGTATACCTGCTTGTCTTGTTGAGGGAATTCCACTGCTAAAATTAAATTTTTTTAAAATGAGTTAATGCTGTGCCTGCTGTTGTATGCTGGGGCTGTTCTTGATGGGGAAGACCGAGGGTAGGCTTACCAAATCGTCCCAGAAATATTCCGGCCATCAGGAATATGACTGAGACATAGGAATCAAGACCTTGGCTCGCCGAGTTTGCGCAGTCCATGATGTCTGTGACGTTGATTGAGACGGTGGCAGTAGAGAATACTGTGAGGTCACTATTGCTGGTTGTTAGGCTGTTCAAAGCGTTAGCGTCCTTTCACAACAACCAACAAACAAAAACAAATACAAACAAGAAACAAATACCGACATAGCTATACCTATACTTTCTTCTTTTCTATTGTCAATCAGCAATTAGCTTGCATTGTTTTTATACAGAAAACAAAAAATATTTAATGTTGTGAATTAATAAACAACAACAGCAAACCTATTAAAAACAGTTCGAACCAGAAGCAAGGCGACTGTTAAAGGGTTAACCGACCATTTTAATTCCGGAAATACCCGGCTTCCACCAGGGGCAGCGTGCTGTTTTTTAAAACTGCACCATTAGCATTTTCCGTATAAGAGCATATGAGAGAAGACGAACACTTGTGTACTGGACACAGAAGAAATGTCACATCCAGCTGTGTTATACATGCAGTTCAAGAATAGGATTACGCCCCTCCACCCTTCTTAGACCTAACACATACATGCTTAAATGCACATATTATCCCCCTCTCCCACCTTCCCCCTCTCTCCCCCCCTCTCTCTCTCTCTCACAAACACACATGCACAAATACAGAGGAAAAAGAGATAGGCATGCGTGCAGGCACCTAACCAGTTGAACACATGGAGGCAAGCGTGCAGTCAAGAACATGCTCGTACACTCACGCGTCCTGGCCACCCATGGTCAAGATGTACAGGAAATGGGCCTTAACGTAACCAAAACAACGGCAGTGGAGGCGCTTGCAATAAATAAATGAATAAATAAATACATAAATAAATTCACCTTCAACTATTTCCTCTGCTTCTAACGGAACTAACCTCAGCGCTGACGGCTGCTGCGGTAGTTATGCTGGCCATGACAGCACAAGACGGGGTGACCTTGCCCTTGAGGTAGAAAGGATCAAAAGGGCTTCCTGGCATCCAGATGGACACGACACACAGGGTCAGAGAGGATACCTGACAGGACAGCGCGATGATGCCAGTGCGCACGAGGCCCACGTTACGCCGGATGACCGGGTAGGCGAACGTGCCAAGGATTCCAAAGACTGCAGAGCTCCCAGACAGGATGCCCAGGATAGACTCGGAAAGCCCCTGCGTTGTAGCATATCCTGAAAAAGATACATCGTATAGACGGCAGAGCTTATACATTGTGCATTGTTATTCAAAAATACCCGCCTGTCTGAAACAGCGGAAGAAAGAACGAGAATGTGAATACGTCTCGTCTGAAAAACACAAGAAAAAACCGCAAAGAATCCCTTACCAGCCAAGACCGCCACTGGGTTGATGTAAGTTTACAAGAACATGACGTTGTTTGAGAAGGCGTCTGAAACTTCCTCAAAAAGCTTTTAGTCTGAAATAACTTCAAAGCGCTGTGCAAGGTTATTCTGAAGTTCTCCAAAGAGATTATTGTGAGATTTGTTGTCTGTCTCAAAATCCCTTTTTCAATACCGTCATACGTTACCCAGACTCAAAGTGATAAATTTCCCATTGAGCGAACCCTAACCGTACCTCCAAAAAAAAGATAATGTTCCCAACCCTGGTTACAGGGATAGTTACAGTGAAGAGGCCAATCAGTGGTGATCTATAGCCGAGTGGTAAGGTAATTGCATTTCATGGTTATGTCGCAAGTTCAAAACCCGTATTAGCTTACTATTGTTTTTGAAGGAGAGGGGGTTAGGGTTAGAGTTAGGGTGTGGTATTAGGTAGGGCTTCTGTTTTCATGTATAAGTTCAAGTCTGTGTCTTTGCGCTAAACGGGATGAAAGGTGGCCTGCGCATGCATCCTGGCTGGGGCAGAACTCAATTGGGAAAAAGAATTTCGCGAGCTGGACCTCTTGTTTCTTTAGCCGAAAAAAATGTGTACAGAAGATATGGGAAAGTTGGAAAAATGTGAATTTCATTTGACAAACCTGATTATGTGCATCAAGAAGGACCACGACAGGGACATAGAAAATATATGTAGATGCTAGTTCTGACAAATATCTGCGACCGTATATGGCCGCTGGTTAAGCCTAAACCGATCACGATCACGTGACAAACTATCGGTATATACAGCTATCTTTCTTGAAGAATCAACGAGACTGTTAAGGCGTTAATCGACCATCTTATATTTTAAGTCCGGAAATACCCAAGTTTCCACCAACCTTACACTGACTTGACCAACGGCCATGAATACGGCTCGAGGAGGGTTGTTTTCTTACCTATGGTGATGCTGTCAAATCCGAGCACTGTCAGATACAGGCAGGCCAGCGCCATCCCAGGCAGCGCCACGCTATAGCGAACGTACCTCTTCCAGCCTCGGTACAGAGTCACGAACTGGCTCAGCACTTGCAGTCGGGTCCACCATTTTTCCCCTTCCTTGCTCCTCATTTCTCCCACTGGACGTCCATTGTCTTGCATTTCTGAGACTTGTAGTTCCGCCATGTTCTGTTTTAACCCATCCGAAGTGATGCTCGGGTCCTGTGAGCTGTCTGAATCTAAAATTCCCCCAGGGGAATCACTCTTTGTGAGACATGAGCTGTCCATGTGTGTAACCTGTTCTGGAGAAGTGCTTTTCATTGAGAACTTCAGCTCGTTCTCGTAGGGGTCGGCTAAACGACAGACCAACAAAGCGATAATTATACACAACTCTTCACACCGGCTCTTCGACGTTTGTCATGAGCAAACTTTCAGACAAACTACAGCGACAGACAAGAAGCCGGTTTTCTCTTTGCGTAAACGCGCATTTTGGCACAGTGACAAAATACAGACGCAGACACAGACACAAATCACAGGCCAATTAATACGGATTGAAAAGGAAAAGTAAGAACAGATAGGACAAGACAGAGATAAGACAGAAGACGTGATAAGACGTGAAAGACGACATAAGACATCGGGAAGAGAAGACACGATCAAGACAAGTCACAAGGAAGACAAAATAGGAAAGACGAGACAAGAAAAACAAAATGCAGGGAGGACAAGACACAGGGAGGACAAGACACAGGGAGGACAAGACACAGGGA
>SMGT01005557.1:38738-74711 GCA_004794575.1 Lanistes nyassanus
GACGCAGGGAGGACAAGACACAGGGAGGACAAGACGCAGAAAGGACAAGACGCAGGAGGGCCAAGACACAGGGAGGACAAGACGCAGGGAGGACAAGACGTAGGGAGGACAAGAAGCAGGGAGGACAAGACACAGGGCGGACAAGACGTAGGGAGGACAAGAAGCAGGGAGGACAAGACACAGAGCGGACAAGACACAGGGAGGAAAAGACGCAGGGAGGACAAGAAGCAGGGAGGACAAGACACAGGGCGGACAAGACGTAGGGAGGACAAGAAGCAGGGAGGACAAGACACAGAGCGGACAAGACACAGGGAGGACAAGACGCAGGGAGGACAAGAAGCAGGGATGACAAGGGAAGACGAGACCCAGGGAACAGCAAAGAAAAGAGTGACAAAGACCAAAGGTTCAGAGCGAAAGACCAAATAGGAAGCCGAGGACGAAGGCGAAGATGAAAATGAAGATGGCAAATGCAAAGATGAAGACAAAAACAAAGACACATGACTACCGGAGCTTACCAGGGACACGTCTTTCGTGTTTCTTTGCTTTCAAAGCCGGAACGGTGTCGTACACCTTCCACATGAGGTAGAACTCCACAAACACAGACACGGCATTCCACCCCCCGATGAGCACCGCTCCATATTTAAGACCCGTGTAGGTCATGACCTGGCCCGTTGCCATGGGGGCCAAAATGCCGCTCACTTGATCGATACGCCTCAACATTGCTGTCATCGCTGAAGCGAAAGAGACAAAAAAGTGAGTGAGAAAATTTTAAGGAAAGTTTGTGTGAAACACGCTATCACGCAGGGTACACGTTTTATAGTGCTGACAGAACAAAAATCGTGTCACGTCTAACAGCCGACAGACAGTAGGGAGCAGGATAAGAACCTTGACAGGCATAGGCCACAACGAAAGAGTTCACAGGGTGCAAGCAGTGAGTTGTGAATCAGGTCCATCGGATAAACTGCGATGAACAAATGACAGATGAAAATTCTAATCGGTTGGTGGGGTTGAGCGGGGGAAGATTTGGTAGTTGAAGGCTGCGCATGTACCCTAAAGAAAGAAAGAAGGAAAGAAAGAAGGAAAGAAAGAAGAAGAAAGAGAAGATGATGGTGATCTTGAGTGACAAACTGCCTCGTCCCAGGGAACCAAAGAAAGCCCACACGCCAGCATGTCGGAGTCTTTGCCACAGATCTCGACTATCCAGTCTCGCTCCACTGCCAGCAGCCGGGCCTGGGCGGACAGCGCGGCCAGCACTCCCAGCAGCACCAGCACGGCCTTGAGCAGCAGCGACAGCCAGGGCGGCGAGGCGGCGATCTGGTCTTGGTGCCAGAGATAAGCGAAGATGACTGCCGCCGTTACCAGGGTGATGGCGTCTTGCAGAACCAGAGACAGCTGAGCCGCTGGCAGTCGAGATCGAAGGGAACAGAACGGAGAATCAGTTAAGGCCGTGTGTGAAGTATATCAGCCTCACGGCTGTTATATATTAGAAAAAGCACCAACAACTGCAACGAAAACCTTCCGTTATCATCTGTAGCTTATATCGGATGTTTCTCTCTCTCCTACTTTTCCCCCCTTTCTTCTTTTCATTGCCTCCTCTTCTTCTTTCTTTCTTTCTTGTCCGTCCGTCCGTCTGTCTGTCTTTCTGTATTTGTTACTTTTTTCTTTCTTTGTGCAGCTTGCATTGCTTGATTCCATGAAAATAGATTCCCAAAGACGCATATAAATACTCAAAGCTAAACTATAGCAGTATGTACTTTTCAGCGAGTTCTTATAAGATTAAAATCGCGAGGTCAAGGAACTGTCCTTGACCCCTTTGTTTTCAAAGGAAACGCTACTTATGAGATGCGACTCAAGAGATGCGGGGTCACGTAAATATTGCAGGTGGCTTGAATATGAACCGAAGCCCATCTTTTTCTTTCCCCGAAAAAAACCACCACCCTACCCACCACCACCACCACCACCACCAACAACAACAACAACAACAACAGCAACAACAACACAACAAAAACTGACCTTTAAAGCGGGGAGTAGAGTCAACCCAGTGGCCAACGAGTGCTCCCAAGAAGAAAATGGCGAACCCTGTGGCCAGCCCACTTGTAGCGGCCAGTTGCAAATCGTTTGAGATCCTCACCAAAAACATCCCCATGCCGAAGTACCACATGCGGTTGCCCTGCGGAATGCGATAAAGACAACGTTTGTGGTGACGACGCTGGGGGATACAGTGTTATCGTTACTGTAGTCGTTGTCACCGAGCCTTTTTTTAAGCGCGTTAATCATTCCTGTTTACTGGAATCTATACTGTAAGCAAGAAGTGTACAAGTTAGTACACTTATTTTGTTACCGAAATAGAACACATTTTATTTGAGCTAGAACTCTTTAGATGTGTTGGTGCTAAACTAGTGTAAAAAGTGTTTTGGTCTGTGTTCTCGAAAGTGTTCAAATGGGCGGGAAATATATAAACGGTGTTTGATAATGTTCCAAATGTCTGCCAGCAGCAAGTGTTCAATCAAGTAGGGGCATGCTGAGAACACTTAGAACACATGTAGCACACATCTTACATACTATTTATACACGCAACACATATTTTGCACCTGTTCTAACACTGTTTACATGTAGTTAGTGCTAAAACATTTAGACTGTAATAAGCAAAACACTTGCTTGAAGTAATGAGTCCTCTTAAATTCTAGAAAACGAATACTGGAAAAAGTCTTTGGGCACCAGATGGACAAACCGAGTTAACGGGTTAACTTTCAGAATTTGGCTTCAGAGATGGTAAATAGGTTTCCTAGGGTCTGCTTCACGAGAAACAGTCTTTTTAATGGAATTTTGCGGTCTTCCGTTTAGGCAGAGAAGTCATAAAAGTAGGTGGTGAATGAATTCCTTTAATGTGTGTCCGGTTTCCAGTGTGTAAAGAAGTCCCTTAAACAAACGACCAGACTGCTTGTTGTTAATGACAGTCTGGGATTTTACTGCGTGTAATGGCGTCTTGACACACCATTCTTTCCCGAAGCACAAAGGACAGTAAATAGAAGAGCCACTCGCACGAGACAAGGGAACTCTCTTACTATCTAGGACAGCTCTGAAGCAAAAAAAATGCTAGTCTCTACTAAATGTTCAGCATCTTTTGTACATGTAATGCTGTCTAAAAGAACGTTAATATACAACAAAAGAGGACGGAGCGCTTAATTTATCAAATACAACAAGAGTTACTTGAAATGCTCAAAGTGACTCAAGTAACTCTTGTTGTAAAAGAACGTTCTTATTTTTTTCTTTTAAATTCAATTTACTGACTAACCTTTCGTCAGTAATGTAGAAGATCGCTTGAAAACAGTTTTCAGAACATGCGATAACGAGTAACACAAAACAGTCAGGCGGCAACTTCAGCAAAACTTCATGGTCAATTATGTGATGTAATATGGCAAGCTGAGAGTCTTAGGTCGTTGACAAGGTTAGTTACGTTTAGAAACCCACTTTATGCAGACATTATTTTTAAGCCGCTGACGATGGTATTTGACTTATCATCTGTTCTACTTTAAAAGATTGAGAATGTTCTTACTCAGATTACTTCAGCCTGACGGGAAATTTGAGACCATAATTTTTGAACCCACTGCTGAGATTCACGCAAGTATACCGAATAAATATAAATAATGAAACATTTCAAGATGCTTTATCTTCGTTTATAGCATATTTGAGAGTGGGTTTTACAATGGCTGTGGCCGCCTTACTGGCTGTGCATGCTAGGTCAACAGCAATGTCAAGAGAGAGAGAGAGAACAATGAAAATACCAAGAGGGAGAGAGGTAGGTAGACCAAAAGAACGCTCTGGATGGGGAGTGGAAGTCTAAAATCAGCGGAGACCAGTTCTTTCTTTGCGCTTCAGATTGATAGTACAGTCAAAAACGGAGCTAAAATCTTGCAATGTTGCTGACTGCAGCATCAGTCATGCAAGTCCGCATCAGATGAGGCTATGCTGGTTTGGTGCTAGTGCGGGCAGTCAACCAACTGTGGTTAAAAGCGCTCCAGCGGACGTCACACACTTACCAAAGGTCAAATGCAAAGCCAGTGATTTTTTTCCCTGTAATGTTAGCTGGCATGTCCTTAAAGGCTTCCGACCGCAAAAGACCGATTACCGACACGCTCGAGGAAAAAAAATCTGCCGAGATGGAATGCACGTGTACCCTTAGCTCCTATGTACACATGAAAGTGTAGATGCTATTAAATACACAGCGTCAGCGGACCTCATGACCTTTGTTAATAATGGTAGAACATATACTACAAGAACGTTCACGCAGAAAAGCTATATGATTTTATATTTTCTAAACGCGATTTCGGCTGCCCGATAATCACATCAGTTAGAGGTAGGCAGGGAAGATTTTTTTATTGAATCTCCCTGAAAGTAACCCTGGAAGGTACATTATTGCTAAGGCAGCCTGCTGGACGAGAAGACTTCAGGTCAGTTCCCGCCGGTCTTTTCGACATGCTGCTGGCAGTGGACGTGCTCCAAAAGGGACAGAAATGCTGACGAACTGTTTAACCTGGACGTACCTGTCATGGGAATTTTGGCAAGAGCCATGATAGCCTAGTTTTCTTAAGTCTAGATAGTAACTAGTGAGGCAGAGGCCACTCAGTTTGCATAATTGTGGTCGGAGGGCAAGGGGTAGAAAGAGATCGGTTACAGAGGTTTCACTAACAGTTCCTGGTCGTCTCTCCATGGGTATCAAGGGCTGTCGCAGTCGATTTATGGGGCTGGCACCGGAGCTGCCTGCGTCCTGTAAGGAGGTTTCGCTAACACTTCCTGGTCATCGGGTGGGGCTGGCAGATGTATGAGTTTGTACCAGCGCAGCCTGACAGCCGATCATGGATGAGAGGAGAGGGGCGATGTTGCCTGGACAGGTTTATGGTCCGGAGATGTGGCTCATACCCTGGGTTGACCAGATTTCCTAACCGCCTGCTGACGAAGCAGCTGCTGCTAGGTGGTCCTCTAGACCAATATAGGGTAGGGGTTTCGCGACCCTTGTGGTCTTTCTCTGGAACTCGGCTAGTGCAGCGTCGTGGTGGCTTGTCTCTTTGTGTACCAAGTCTCCGGCTGTAAGTTCCGACTGGTCGAGGAGTGGACCCTGTTCTGTGTGAGCAGTAGAGGAGCGACGGGAGAGAAGAATCCGTGTAGCGCCAAGTCCTGTGTGTGTCTTCGGCCTTGGAATTTCTGTCTCCACATTCCAACGGACAGCGCAGCGTTACCCAGTTAAGTACCTGATAGCTGGTTGTGCTGTAGCCCCGTTAGGAATAGTATACCGTAACCTGCAGCTGCCTCGTAGTGTAGGTATAGCTACGTGCAACGTTGGTATCTGTTGCGTATGACTTAATGCATGTGTTGCGCAAGTTAACAGAAACAGTACCATAAGCAAGTAGTCAGTTGTAGGCCGGTAAAACCCTAGAAATAGTACTTATACACGTAACGTAGGCCATTGTATCAGAGCGATAGATTGTTGATAGTTCTTTTTTTGTGTCTTATTTGACTAGCACACTTACTTGCATCGCATTAAATTCTTCTTTGTTATTGTTCACGCCAGGTGTTGTCTTTCATTGTGTAGTAGTCGGGGAAAGGCTAGTGGGTGGGGGCTGAGCCATTAGACAAGCGGTAGCTGGTTGTTTACTATTTGTGTTGACCTGGTGTGACGTGTTCCCACTAGCGAAAGTGTGGCTGGCCGAGTGTGCGGGTCTTGCGTGAGTGACCCGACGCGCGATCAGTGCCCCGCAGCTAGGTGACGGACGATTGTGCGTGTGGCTGTGTGCGCCGGACAACTGGCGGCCCAGTGAGCGAGGTCAGTGCGCGTGCCACGAAGGTTTGCATCCCTCCCTCTCCTTTAGATCAGAGGTTAAGTTACCCCAGCACTCTCTCCATCCCTTAGCTCACCACAGTACCATGGACTTAAAAAATAACTGGAACAACTATAAGCCTTAGAATGAGTCCCCAAAGATCCGCCATTTTACGTGGATCAGAGGGAGTAAAACTTGGTTTAATTCTAGACCTAATCGCAGAAAAGCAAGCGAGTGTATGACGGAATAGAGATCAGGATGGTCTGTTGCGTCGCATGGAACGGCTATACCAATCGATATACTAAAAGAAAATTACCACAGTGAGAGATCTGGTTATATTAATATCATTAATAATACTCTAAATGAAAACGCTAAAATATAACTAATTATATATTACAATATCTGTAATATTTAAAAATATCACTGAAAGAAGTAATTCAACAAACAACAAAAACAAATGAGCCGACACGCTGTGATTTGGTTGCATAGCCTGCCGCGCCCTGTGCTATCCTTTTACTGCACAGGGGGGGGGGGGGGGGGGGGCACGTAACATGGCGGCTAGGCGGAGCCACTGAAGCTCAATGTATGCCTTGTGCGGGCTCCTTGGAACACACTCGTAACTGCAAAATTTGGCTCCTTCAGTCTGATGTCGCAAGTTGGTAACTTCGCCACGTTCTAGAGTTTTTTTGCCGCATTTGATTAAAGTCAAAGATAAGTGTCTATATGTAATTATCTCTTTATGTTCGTTTTGTTTTGTATGCTTCCTTTTTTGTCTTTCTGTCTCTGGCAATGCCCCCAAACGTAGACTTTGTCTAACCTGTTACAGACAATCTGTTATTCCGTCCCTTTTCACTCCAAGTAGTAGTCATTTGTTCTTGTATAAGGTCAAAGGTTAACTGATTCAATGAGTGACCTCTGATAGAAAAGGGCGCTCATTTTCGGTATACAAATGTAAACGGATTATTCTGGGTGGAGAAGAAGTTGGGAAATGGGATTTTGGGAGGAGAGAGAGAGAATCACTAGGAAAGACAGGATGTTGAGTACAGAGGTGGACAGTAACTGAAAAGATTGGAGAAATACCAAAAATAGCAAAGCGTGCTAGCATACAGAGACAACCAATTAGCTAACGGTTAATGCAACGTAAAAAGCACGAGACGTTTATAACACAATCTGCTTGTCATGAAACATTAGCACCACTCGAAAGTTTACAGGATACAAGGAATGTCAAAATGAAATTCATAAATACATAACCATCAAATAGGGTTTGTAGGAGTGTCAACATTCGAGAGGAAGGGATTATATATATATATATACCAAGGCTTTGCGCACGGGCTGTGATAAACAGTAAACTAAACCGCAAGCGGACAAGCATACATAAGGAATATTAAGCTGTCACTAAGAACTGAACCCCTATAAAAAAAACCTCCAAGAAATCAAGCCTGAGACCTACCCAACATGACAAAAAATGACTGGAGTACACAATGAGGTTGGTTTTCGTCAGCCACATGGTGCACGTGTGTTTCCCGTCTCCTGGCTGCGATGTGCGGGAGGCGGGGGCAAAGGTACAGGTGTGGAGCGTATGGAAGCGCGTGCCGCCTTGCCTACAGTTTTGGTCCAGCAAGCATCCTGTCACCTGGTTGCTGGGTCGCGAGTCCTGTGATGTGTCTTTCTCCGAGGTTTTCTGCGCGCTGTTGCCTTTTCCAGGACTCAAAGATACATGTACCGCTAAATCAGGTCAACGAACTGTTATCAGTATACCGTGCCGCTGTTATTAATACCCAAAAGGGTATAACTAACAGTTTATTAATACCCAAAAGGGTATAACTAACAGTTTATTAATACCCAAAAGGGTATAACTAACAGTTAAAAAGCGCTGCAACACTTAGGGAATGGAGTACGCAAATCCCGAGTGTCTCTGAAATTTCTTCAGTTCTGATACATGTAACGTGTTTTAAAAAAGCGTATAAGACCTCGAATGAAATTACTTATGTCAGTTAAAGCTCTTCAAGGAGCCACGTAACTCTAGTAACTCTAGTAGCTAACAACCAGCTTGTGCCGTTCGAGGATACGAGAACGTCACAGAGTTACAGACCGTCCGGGGAATTAGGTAATTGTTTTAATTAATCGTGGCTGGCGGCTATCAAGGTGGAAGCTGGCTCATGCTTGAGCATTAGGAATGAACTTGAGTAATGCTGGAGGTCACCTTGCAACATGTAGTTTATGCCAGTCTCACGCAGTTTGGTTATACGTCGACTGGAAACAGTGGAAAGGAAACGAAACGAAAATGTGATTTAATTATGAAAAGTTAAGATCAGATAGTCGTTACAGTCTAACTAAGTTGAAGAGAGAAAATTTCGATTGAAATGTGAGGGAATCTTTGCTGCAAATGATTGGACCGCACATTTAACACAACTCCGTTGAACGCGGTTGGAGCGTGTTAGAGGGACTTTCTGACTGGATGGCCCTTTAAACTCAATCAGTAGGGCGCAACGTGCTTATGTCAGCATGTCTCATATTTGGAGATGTGGCTGTTCATGGCAATGCCTGCAGAGAGAGAGAGAGAGAGAGAGTTTGCGAT
This sequence comes from Lanistes nyassanus, assembly GCA_004794575.1. Classification (NCBI taxonomy): domain Eukaryota; kingdom Metazoa; phylum Mollusca; class Gastropoda; order Architaenioglossa; family Ampullariidae; genus Lanistes; species Lanistes nyassanus. The sequence goes on from SMGT01005557.1 coordinate 47,133, forward strand.
GGTTTATGTGAAGAAAAGCGTCACATTCCTGCAATCCGTCCACGCCCTGCATTGACATCCGCCAACGCACAGGCGCACAGATAATCAAGAGCAGATATGCTTAGCAAGCATCTACGAAACGGTGATAACGAAAGGATCTAACCAATCCCACAACTGTCGAAGCAAGCATTTCTTACTCTCCTTCCCAGTTGGCCACCGCTAGAAATTAGTTGGCTTGTTTGTTTGTTTGTTTGTTTGTTTAGTATTTTGTTTGTTTGTCTGTATGTCTGTCTGTCCCAAAAGGAGGAGAGGTTGTCTAGAGACTGTTATCTAGCGGACAATGATCCCACAGCCATCAGTGCTGCGGTTGTGCATCCCTTTTTGTCTTGTAAATATTTGTGCTGGACTATGTAAGACCGACCAAAGGAGGCCGAGGCGTGACCTGTTTTAGGTCCCAGGGGAGTGGGGGGGGTATAAGACCCCCACTTTTATGTGGGCCAGCATCGTGAGGGCGGTGCCCATCTCTCCCTGCATCCTTACCTTCACTGACCCATGGGTCAGGTACCCACTTCCAGCTGGGTCGACTGGGGCAGGTGTGGTGCGGCGCACGGGAATCGAACTACTGCCTTCGGACTACGAAGGCAGCGCTCCATACACTCCACTGTCGTCTTCCCCCAACGCACTAGAATAATTAAGCTGTGGTCTCGGCAGGGACGCGGTGGGGAGGCGGTGAATGGTAGAGCCACTGACTGGTTCGAATTCGTCTGGAAAGCATTTCGTCTCTCGCATGCCGTCACACGACGGAAGAGTTTGTGCTGCAGCTAAAGGTTATCGTCCTTAAAGACAGCGAACACAGACTTCCAAGACTGGGATGGCTTCACGTGAAGGCTGCTGGCGACCCCACCGACTGCAAGAGTCTTCGAAACAGATGACATAAAGTGTAGTGACAGCTCGCGTTGTCGTCTCTCTCTCTCTCTCTCTGTACGTGGGGGCATGCGTACGTGTGTGAATGTCTGTGAGGGTGCGTGTGTGTGTGTGAGAGAGAGAAAGAAAACCAGACATGGGGGGATGGGGCGGAGGAACGTCGCAGCCAGCAGGGAGCTGTGGGATACCACGAGTCAGGAACGGAGCGACACGCTAAGGCCCCTGAAAACAGTTGGGTGTGAAGGGGGAAGAGCGGTGGAGGGCACCTTCTCAGGTGCACTCGTCCACACTCGGACGCAAGCATGCGCCCACAGACGAGTTGCACTGTTCTAAATCTAGAACTTTCTATAGTTAGAAACTCAATAGCAAGAATGAAAGGTAAGTTTTCTTTTCTCGCGCGAAGAAAGCAAGAATGATAAAAAAGGGAGGAAGCAAGAAGAGATTGCAGAGAGAGAGATCGACCGTGTGTGTCGCTGCTGTGTGTGTTTTTTTAGTGACCATACGAGTCCGCGCAAGGTAAATCTAGGTCAACTCTCGCCACTCGAAGAGATTACGCTCATTTGCCACATGCAGGTAAAATATAATGGAAGCATTCATGAGAAACTAATCCATCCATTTACAACAAAACATAATTTGTTTATCATTATACTTGGTCGAATATTCTTGACCGACATATTTTCTAGAAACCCTTGAGGAGTAGATGCCTGTCCATCACAGATTCAGACTGTCACAGGACACCGCTGAAATTCCTGCTTCGCCAGCTGTGTCGGACCTGCTGCAGCACATGGCTGCAACAGGAGCTTAATCAAGAACGACCGTAGGCAGGTAATTTTAGAGGAACAGTGATTTCAGGATGTGGGTGATGTCCTATTACTAACTAATTCACTGACAAAACCACCAGACTGATAGCTTCAGTAATTAAAAGGTGGTCAGTGAGAAGAGACAGTTTAATGCTAGGGGAAAGGCCAAATGGAGTCTGTACAACGTTTAACTCCAGGATCATCCCTAGATTCGAACCAGTAACATCCACAGCTAGTCCGCAACTCTTCCTGCAGAGCTATCCAGCCCCTCCCCCCCCCCATAACAAGAAAGACTGGCCTGTCAGCTGCTGTTTATGGTGCTGGTGGGTGGATGGGTAGGTGGGTGGGTGGGTGGGTGGGTAGGTGGTGTGGTGGTGGTGATGTGTTTGTGTGTGTGTGTGTGTGGGTACGCAAGCGCGCGCGCGTTTGTATGCATGACTGTGTGGGTGCACGGGAGGGGGGTGTTTATTTCATGGGGAAGAATTATCAGTGTTCCGTATAACTGCTTGTCGTCGTGTCCATTTAGCAGTCTATTTAATCTTCTCTGTTCCTTCCTTTTTTCACACACACACACACACAAGTACACTAATCTTACGTTATCTGAGCTCCTGTAGACTCGACGACTGTTTGCCTACGTGTTTTAAATAGATGTGCTTGGTTTGATGATTATAGGGGTATGACGATCTTATACAGTATTTGTACCTTTAATATTTTTAGCTCGATCGCTTCTCGCCAAATTGTCTTTAAATACGTATGCACGCATGCTGATCGTGCTAGTCATGTGCTGACTTATTCGACCTCTGCTGTTGATGATGTCATTGTCTTTGTCGTTATCTGTAAGCAGACCATGCAACAAAAAAGATATTCATCGTCAAGGCCACGCGGAATGAGATGCTAGAAGAGCTCATTCTGGTTAAAATAAACCGCGCAATCTGTGTTCTGATAGACGCAAGACTTGTCCTCGCGTGCACGAGTAGGCCTCTTGGTCGCGTGCGACATTTCCTGCTTGTGACTGCTTGCATTCTCTTCATTCTCCCAAGTGGATGTCGAAAACCATCGAAGATGGAGTCCAGGAATTCTGCAATTTTTGCGTCATCTTTCTCGTTCTGTTCTTCTTGTCGCGCTGCTCACGTGCCAGTCTTAAAATACCGCAGAAAGGTCACCTTCGCTGGAGACGCGAACTTTTTTTTCTTTTAAAGTTGCTGCATCCGTGGAGTTCTTGCGGCCCATAACCAAATCCACGAAACCATTCGAATGCCGCGCTTGTTATCGATCAAGCATGTCCGGTCTTCAGGCGGCTTTGTGTAAGCTAACCTCTCGGTACCAGGTCGACGTTCCGTGACTGGGCGGGTCTTCTGGCAGCCGTTTTTTGATTCACCGTGCGTCAGTCGGCAGGGGCGCGCGGAGTTGTTGCAGAATCTCGGCGTCGTGTCTTTACCACGGACAGGGCGCTGAGGGCGTGTGATGAGGAGGGGAAGGTAGAGGATGTTAACAGCAGATCGACTCAGCTTCCTCCGTAGGGTGGTGGCGCACCAAACTAGTTTTTAAACTATAAAATTAATGACTAATTAGACATTCTACAAAAAAATTAGGAAGGTAACACTAATTAGAAATTCTCCAAATATTTAGAAAGGCTGCTACAGCGGCTATTACAATTTTTACATTTGTTCTGGATCTGTCATTCAGAATATTGGAATATTGTCATTCAGAATATCGAATTCCACTCGTTTCCAGTCTGCCTTTTTATAATTCGCCACCCAGCAGTTTTGTGTCTTCGTGGGTTGGTCGCTGTCATGTCTATTTATGGAGAGTCTGAGAAAGACGCCCAAGATGAAAAATTTTCTTTTTATTCCAGGAACATATGGGGAAAGGGGTTGCTGCTGTACTGTGGCCCTGGGTTAGGCTGCATTTGTTCGTATTTGCCATTCTGGTCATACCAGCGGTCGTAAGGCCCATTTACCATGTGCATTCAATGAGCGCCTTTACGTATGAAGAGGTGATAAGAACATCCATGCTATCCGACCGGGGTGTGGAAGGTGCGGGATGGTTGGGGAGAGGGGAGTATTTTTTTTCACATTGGGTTTCTGTTGTTAGACCTCAGCTGGTGCATAATCGGCATTTAACTAGGACAGCGATCGAAAGAGAAGGCTAGAAGGCGAACTACGACCTACGTGGTGGGGTGTTTTGAGCATTTGAGTTTGCTTGCAGGGCAGCAGCTGACATTTTTTTGTCAGTCAGCATGCACGAACGATGTTTCTAAATACTTTTCAGGGTAAACTTCGTAGGGATTTTTTTCCCCTTACTTTCCAGATGTCACGTTTCTTCTGTCTTTTTCTTCTCACAGAGCTTAAAGTATTTCCACTACCGCCTGTGAAACTAATAGGCTGACTTTGGGACATAAGCACTAAAAGACCATCAGTGTGGGTTTTGAAGCTATGGTGAGCAATACAGAACTCCCTGGATGCTCGGGGCTGACAATGGCGTGGATGAGTCTGGGGTGCGTGTTTGTTTTGTTTGTTTGTTTTATGGGACGGGGATGATATGACTGTGTACATGTGCGTTTGCGGTCGGTCGGACCTGCTTGCCAGCCAGCCAGCCAGCCAGCCAGCCAGCCAGCCAGCCAGCCAGCCAGCCAGACAGACAGACAGACAGACAGACAGACAGACAGATGGCCGGATAGAAAAGAGGCAGAGAAACGAGAAAGTGAAAGGATATTTCTGCAATCCCTACATCCACGGAAATTGTCCGTAAAAAGCAGTACTGATTTCATTACGATTATAAAAATTATATTTCAGCTTGAACCAGCGGCTAGCATTGAAATCGTCTCTGATTTCCTCGTATTCAAACAAAGACCTCTGGCCAAACACGGTGCTCGCAGATGAGATATGACTCCTCATTAAATCCTGTGTTCTCTAAGGATTTGGCGATTTAAGCTGCTGGATGGTTCGTGCCATCCTTTTTATGCAAAGAGCATAATTATAAACATAACAGTATAGATTATCGCTAATGTTTAGAACCTTTTCTTTTATCTTGACATTTGAAAAGTCTGGAACCCTTTTAAACAAACAGCAGATTGGAAGATCATACGCCGAAGTATATTTTCGATTCGGTATGCGTTAAGTCATGGGCTGTCTGGTTAGTTCTCACTGTTAGCTATCGTCAGTCTTGGCTAGCTCAAACTCTATAGGTTAGCCGTCTGTATCTGCTACTGATAGCGCTGGTAAAAAGAGATCGAAATTCTGTAGCGATAGCGACTAGGGTAAACAGACTCAGCAAGTGATTAGGTATAATCAAACAACTGTAACAATAAAATGGATCATAAAGTCCAGCACACCTGCAACCTCTTAAAGTCAGAAATGACTAATATAGGTAGATGTTTGTAAAGCACTTTTGCGCTTTCCTTTGATCCGGAGGTAAATTTTCATAACGGTTTAATAACCCCTCCCCTGCCACATCTGTCGCTGCAGACCCTTGTTTTCAGTGTTAACTAGTCCCACATGACGTCTTGGAGATTGCATGCATTTGTTAATCAACGCCTTTCGTTGGCTGATTTCAGACATGAAAAGAATGATTAATTTTCTCTCTCAGGGTCCGCACTCGACATCCCACTACCAGAATTGAACGAACTGACAGAAGCTAACCTTAGATCAACATACCAACAGTTTTAATTCTATATCTTCACTGAGCAATAAAACTAGAAAATGATATCGTTGTTTTAAAGGTAATGATGGTACTATAATTCTTGTCATGTTTAAATGTCTCCCCCACCCCCTAATCCACCCTCCAGTCTAAATATAAAGAACTATACCGGGTGGGTTTGGGGAACGCTTATAACCGACTCGTAGAACCTCGATCAATATTTTTAGGCTAAGAGCCAAATGAAACATTGATGAACTATCATAACTATTTTGTACAAATATAACTGTTTTTGTAGGAAATACAATAGAAAAAGAAAACCCGATGACGACAATGGATCTGGTTCTTTGTTGGCAGGTTTTTACGTGCACTGTGTAATTGAGGATGTGTGGGCGTAGGAGCGGGTGTCTATTTCCCTCCATCATTCCTGTTCTTTTTCTGTTTTGCACACGTTTTCTTAAAAAAAACCCTCCGGAATCACGCACATAACCCCTTTCACCCCGTGTGCATGTGACTGCACGGGTGCCAGGACCCTATTAATGTGACCTTGTCGTTTCCATCTAAACACTTCGCTCTTCCGTTCTCTTCCACACACTCACCTTTTTTTTTTTTTTTTTTTTTGAATGAAGGGCTGGGGGCTGGTAAATCTGCTAAAATAAAAGAACTACTGTAAGCAGCAAATGTTCGTGCTTCTTCTATGAAACCTTAGTAAAGGGCTAAATACATTGCATGGGCTTTCTTATGGCATCTCCACTCGTAAAGCTGCACGTGAACTATACGTGAGAGCAGGCTTTACGGCCGCTTTTATGCCCGGAAGGAAAGGTACAAACACTTATGCACCCCAGGGCCGACTTGCATGAGGGTTCTTATCTCCTGTTCATTCGTAAAGGTGTACGTAAATTACACAGGGAGCATGGGCCTTAAGATCGCTATTATGACCGGAAGTGGAGATAAGAACGCTTAGACTTAGGCAGTACATTAAATTAGCTGTGCAACACACCCGCGTTATTACAAAGATTAATTAACACAATATCTGTAAGTGCATTCTTGTGTTATTATAGTATGTTTTTTCCATTCGATGTGTCACTATAGTGTGTTCATTCTAAAAGTGAAGCCGGTGATTCAAAAGATGGGTGGCGGATGGGAGCCAGATGCGGAAATTGCTTTACTCATCAACCTTCTCTAAATTATTGGAAATCGATCGTCACTATTCCAGAGAAGCTCGGGCATTATTAGAGGCATGGAGGTTTCCGCGTGGGTTTGTTTGAACTGCTGTTTAAAGGCCATTCTTAACCCAGGAATGGGCGTCATATTTCGCATATTATTGCCGTGTCTTCGTTCACGAAACTAGGCCACACGGTTGTCCAGTTAAGAAAGGTTATTAATGATCATGTCACACGTACTTTCTGAAGCTAGCAGCTCTTTCGTCTGCGCCAATCAACAGATTAAAGGGCCTCTGCTTGTTCTTTTCTATTTGAGGTTAGACTGACAAGGAAATTTGTCTAAAATGGACCCAAAACAACCTGAAATAATTGCTTTCCCTCAAATTATGCTAGTCAATTTCCCATTCCGCAATATTAGAAGCACGCAGAGGTATGGTCATACAAACGCCTAGGACAGATTGTGTCTCACAGAGTTATTTCTAGGGGACGTGTTTCATGTGCAGAGTTGCACCTCTCAACCCGTCCCATTGTCAAACGAGATGAAAGAAGTGAAAGATAGTCAAAATGTCCGATTTTGGTCACTTATGTGATACAAACGCATTCTCTCTTTGCGTAAGGACGCACTTTCACACAGCCATTTGTTATTTGCAGGTACGCGACTACGTGTTGTAATACAGTCGTTTATCATGGAGACGACTCAAAACAGTTATCAGGGTATAAAAACTGGCGCGTCGTGACGCAGTCAAAGGTTACGCAGCATAGTGTTTGCTGCAAGAACAGGCTGATACTACATGGCCAGAATGTGTAGGTGGGTTTTTCCTTTTAAAATGGGATCTTCTGTGGTTGCGGGAGGAGTCTAGTCCGGTTCAGTACAGGATTGAACAGTCGTGTGGTTAAATTATTAATAGCTACTCCATGACAAGACATTTGCTGGAGTTTTCAGACAATCCTGGTGCTAACAATACCTGTGAACGCTAAGTACTTTTTATTAGTTACACTGTTGATTAATTAAGAAACCCCCAACAATATTCGGAAGCTTTCGAAAGCAGTGTAGGAAGGCAGCCTGGCGAGGTGGAAACGACGGCAAGGATTGATGATGACTGAGGTTTTTTTTTAAGGTACGAGTCATATGCAAGGTTCTAAGATTTTCAGTTCTGGACAATTAAGAACGACCTTTGTCACCTCAAAGAGTCTCGGGTCCCGATGTGCTGGATTCCAACATGCACAAATCGTATGTAATCAAGAAAAAATATAACCACATAAGAATCTGGGAAACGTCATTTCATATATTTTATTTATGTGTTGTTTCAGTAATATTGACGTAAAGAGGCACAGTTTCCACTAGTATCACGCAATGCAAAAACCACGTGCAGACCAGAAAAATAATTTTTCCTCTTACAAAACGACACAGAAGACATTGGCAGATTACAATTATAGAGGAGACAAGACACGCAGAAATGAAGAACAATTTTTTAAGGAGCAGCTGACCAGCTATCGGACATGTCAGAAAAGAGAAAAACACTAGACATGTCAGTAAACGCTGGTGGCGTCAGTGAAAACAGGATTAAACCCAACTAAAAATGACATCCTCATGTTGTACTTTGGGGATGGGGAGAATGCTAGAACAAAAATAGAAAATCTCCGATATAGAACGTCCAGAGGAAGACACAGAAATGTAAGAAGACATAGAATTTGGCGATAACCAAAGGAGCATACGTTTTAGAACAAAGTTACTGTACAGAGGCGCCCTGGCGTTGTACAGATCCGGATATAACAAAAAATGAAGTATTTATTTACAGAATCCAGATCTGTACATAAATACGTCGTGTATTTTCTGAAGCTGTAGTTTTTCTGTAGTTATTCGACGCTAAACATGTCGGTAGCTTTAGACAGTGCATAAAAATACAAGCAGGCTCTTTATCGCTGAGGCAAAAGCAACAGATCCGCACATTTTTCAAACAGTTCTAGCGAACTGTAACGTAACAGGCTTCACATTCAATTTTCACAGGCTTCCAAGGGTTTATGACCCGAAGGGCTTCTTCTTTAGGTCTTCTAAGTTGCTCACTGTTCCCTTGTTTTCCTGTAACGTAACAGCCTGACCCTTAAAAGTCTGCCGTTATTGCGATCATTGCAAAACGTTTATTCTTCGAATATCCTTTACGCCCACGTGCTTCTCATTAACTAGCTGCTGATATCGTTAGTACCGTGGCTTTTCAGCTAAAATCGTAATCGTGTTTGAAACGAGGCTGACAGGAAAACAGTCTGTAGGTCACGATAGACCGGCACTTTATCATGTTCATGGAAACCCCACGCGAGCTGCAAGCTGTTCCTTCTTGCGTCAGGTCCAGGAAGGGGCTGCGACGGGGAGGTGGAAATGCCATCTGCAATTGGAAGGACGCGTGACAGAATTCGGGGTACAGAACCTGTAATTTTGGGCAGAAGTGCCTGCTGTGTACTGGCCACGAGCAGTGACGAGAAACTACAAGCAAGTCCTTCTTTTATCTCTCACATTTGACATGTAATCTGTGAATATTTAGTGTGCGTGTATGTGTGTGCGTGCGTGCGCGCGTGTGTGTGCGTTCGTGTATCATGCAAGCACAGATGTAAGTATTTTAAAACAGATCGCGTAAACACGTTCGAAGAAGAAGCCAGCTAACGGCAGATTTCTGTGATGTTGCAGAGTTTGAAATAAAACGCAACAGATTTGGGAAAAAACTGAAGTAGGAAAATTGTGAAAATGACAACTGATTGTTAGACATCACTTGTGGTCTTATTGTGAGGAAACAAACCATAAAAAAAGAACAAAAACTGAAAAGCCAGCATGCGGTGATAATCGCGATTAAGTTTTCTAGTCTTGTGCCGTAATAGTGCTTTCAGAGCCTCCTTGTTGAGCAGAGCACACAAAATGGGCAGGCAACTCGCGACAATATCATTGAGGATTTGCGCGGTTAGGCTCCCTTGCTGACGCAAACGTTTTAGAGGTCGCAACAAGCGGAGGAATATTTTTAAGTTTGTTTCATGAACCCGTGTGCGCAAGTGTGCGGATTGCTCGGTGGTAGGTGTACACTCTTGCTGAGCATCTGTTTTTCTTTAGTATTTATATACAGATCGATTTTTTGTCCAAAAACTAATCCAGAACAGGAAAGAAGGTAAGTGTTGTATTTTGCCTGGCTCTTCATTACACAATACCAAACACTCTAAACGTCAGACATTTTAAGACATCACACACTAGAATTATGCTGACATGGCGTACATTGCTTAAGGCCCGATAAACACGACCAATGTGATAGAAACAAAACCGTTTCGTCGGATTAGTATCCGCCGACAAGACAGAAATGTATGCTGCATCACCGTCTCAAAAAAATTACTCAAATTAACGTACTTCCCTCGTTCCGTTTAACATTAAACCAAATACGTATGAAAGATTCTTGTAAGGTTATTATATGAGCAGAATTTACTCTAGTTCAAAGAAAAATACTGGAGATTAGATTTAACCTGATACAATGCGGTCTTCGCTCGCCACCATTTTTGTTTTTACTTAGGAACACCTGTCGAGTTCACTTTCTGTTTAAAAAGATTCTACGCTCAAGGGATAATTGTTACAGAGAAAAGCAAGCCTTATTCCTGCAACCCGTTCACGTAAGTAAGCCATTGTAAATCCGAATTACGAAAGCGTCGTTGCTAGGCAATGGCCTGTACTCAGACTTTTGTCAAGACACATTATTGCTTTATTCAAGAGAAGAAGAAAGGGAGAGCTAAGAACAAACGCCAACACTAGCCCGCCAGAGAGAATGAGAGAGGAAGAAAAAACAGGATGACAGAGTGATACTATTTGCATACGATAATGAGAATTTTACCCAGAATGCAAGGCGATGTAGGCCGACAGTCTGCAACCCGTTAGCGGGCAGAGGGTTTTAGTCTGTAGGCTGACATTGACCATTGGGTTCAAACCTTTGGTAAGCAAAGCAACACGTTAATAGTTTTACAGCTGTCCGAAATACTGTGCGATAAAACAAATTGCGTGGAATGCTCGCAGCATGGATTTTATTAATAGAATTCGCACTATGGTCGTCTGAGCTCATTTTCCGCAATGCCGCATCCGTCTTTACCACGACAAGCCCTGAAGCGCTTAATTTCCTGTCCGCCAGTCACTTTTGATCTCGTTCCCTGCGCGCAATAACAACACACCACAGCTTCCTTTCCTCAGACAACTCGTAATTGTGATGTATAGGTGGCGTGAAGATCTCGATCAAAACTTTGCTTTACTAATTTCGCATCTTTCCATCCTTTAGCTCCTGCTTAATTGTTTTATCATCGATCCTGTCTTTCGGAGCACAGGTGGGCCAGTACTGCTGACGCGATGCACTTCATCGTGATTACTATGGTCGCGTGCAGGAATGCCAAATCAACGTCTACTGATAGAAATGATCACAGAAAATAAGGCTAGACATTCCAGAAGCAGAACACAGCCCGTTCCATTTGATGAGAACAATGCAAACCCCAAAACAAACAAACAAAAAAATCAACATCGTTTCTGTCATCTACGATGTCTTCGGAAAAGTGTGCGTCATTCAACAATTCGTCAGGGGGAAATAACAAAAGTGCCTTTCAGAGTAATTTCCCTTTTTATCGCGGTGTCATATCTTTTTACGGCTCATGCCAGGACAGCATGGCAAACATTGGCACCAATGCTGAGGTGTCTGGAAGGCAGTTCCATTCCAAACACAGCTTCAGAATTTGGGTGGGTTTTTTTTTCCAACATGGCTCAGATTGGCTCGTACACACATCATCCTTTAAAGTTCTTCATGGTGGGCCGTTCGCGAAAAGAGCATAAACTCGGAGAATTTGTTGGATATTACGACAGATGCCTACCAACCATACTGAAGAGCGAGAGGATTAGTGCTCATTTCCTTCCATTTAGCACTCTGGTGTATAGAGAATGGCTACTTTATCAGACAACACATGCTTAAACTGAGTTTATCCTTCATAATTCAAGCGGCTCAGTGGAAGATTTCTTCAGATTCCCGGCAACATCGGCGAGTTATTTCAGTGCATTACTGGAGCCATCCGAAAATAAGACGGAAAACATCATCAGATAGGCGGCAGCTGTATATGGGAGCGGGACTTGAGTCTGTCAGAGCTGGTCATCTTCAGGCTTTGCAACCAGCGGGCGCACTTATCCATGCTGTCGTCGGCCTGGAAACGACCTTCACCCCCAGGGGCGGCCGAGGCGCCATCTTCCGTCATAGTCAGGCGGTCGTCGATGCTAATGTCCGGTGGTTCGTCACAGAAGTCGGACATGTGGCGGCTGCCCCTCTCGCTGGCCTGGTCGTCCAGCCGCAGATGGTTCTCCTCCGCGTGACGGAACAACCCGTCCTGCAGCGGCTGCTGTTGCTGGTTGCTGCTGTCCGTGGACGCCGTGCGGCTCAGCAGCGCGTGCTGGTCGACGCGGCCGCGCGCCGCCATCCTGCCGCTGCCGCCCGCTCCGACGGACTCCTTGAGGGACTGAAAGCTGCGGCGGCTGCCGGGGGTGGAGGGCGGGGTGGGGGTCTGAGACCTGCCGGCGGCCATGGCGGTGTCCACGTGGAACGGGCGGTGCCGGACCCGGGGGGAGCCGTTCTGCGGGAGGTGACCCCCGGCCATGGTGACGCACAGCTCGGACCCCACCGGATGGTCGTCGCTGGCGGGCGAGTCCTGCGCCAGGGCCTCGGCAGAGCTCAGCTGCGGGCAGGAGCGGAAGCGCGACAGGGAGGCGGTGGAAGGACGCCGCGCGGAGAGCGCGCCTTCCTCCAGCGGTTCATCGTCGCTGTCGACCAGCTGCAGCTGCAGGCCCGGCGTCAGCCCGTCGCCGCGCACGATGGGATGTAGGTTCGTCATGCCGCACGGTCACTGCCGCATCGCCGTCTGAGGTCGCCCAGCCGGTCCTTGGTTTCCACAGGGTCAGGCTCTACGTCTGCAAACAAAACACAGTATAAGCCGAAGATAGATAACAGCATGGTTAATTTTTTTAATTTCTACTATCTAAGGTGGTGTGGGGAAATGCGTTTCGCAAGTACATCAAGGATTCTTTCGCAAATGTGAGCCATCAGCTTTGTGTCTGAATTTCAGCCATATACCCTGTAGACTGAAATTTCTCCTGAGGAACAACCATCAACTGACCCGGTAAAGCTTAGGTCTAAATCTAAGCTAATCGTCTGCCGGGCATAGTTTAATTCAGGAAATAGGTTGAGTACTGAATTACTTGAATTTGAAATCTGAGTAAACTTCCGTGTATAATTAGTGAGCTAGAGTTTTTCAAATGTATGCCATGTCCAACCCTGTACAGTCGATCTAATCTTCCAAACTCTCTCTCCGAACAGCGAATAGGCTGATGTTTAGACAGCTAACAATGAAAACCAGTTAGCCAATCCGGGAATTCTACAGTATGTCCTCTACCCGGGCGAGTGGAGGGGGAGGGGGAGATTCTCAAGCAATTATCGTAATTTAAAAGATTACTTTTCAGTCATGTTTAGTTAGAAATTAGGATGAAGAACGTGAAAAAAAGCAAATATAAGGGGCCCATTTCCTTAATGAAAGACAAGATAAATGGTTTGTGGGAGCCTGTACAACTTGCAGCAAGTACCTTCAACAATAAGAAAACAGTCCCAGCTAGGGAGCCGCAGCTTGATTTATGAGCTATGAGGGATGAGTGTTAACTTTCAGTCCCCCATGAAGAATCATCCTGATCGTGAATACATTTAAAATTAAACCTGAATGTTCTAAAAAGATTTACGTCATACACAGTAGTTAACTTAGCATCAGAAAATAATAACTATATCATTTGAAGAACACAAACTATAAAACCAAATAACTAGAGATAATTAAGACCTTATAAGGACAATGACATGCATGTCGCCTTTGGACACTCGGGGCTGCCACAGCGCGAGAGGGCAAAGGTCAGTTACCAATCAGCCAATAAAGACAAAGACTCTCGTGGCGATCTACCATCACCATGGCACCAGCAAGGTGGGCACAATCAGCCAGCAGCGAGGCGATACTCTATCGTCAGCACTTAATAACATCACCCGCAAGAGATCGCCAGAGAAAATGGACCTACTGGCTGCGCTTTCGAAATCCGTTGAGGGTTTTTTTTTGTTGTTGTTGTTTGTTACCCACTGGCTGGGAATCCAAACACCATTGTCATTTTGAAAAGATTACATGCTTTCTACACGTTTTTCTCGCTTACATCCTGAGAAAAAAATAGAAACATGCCTGTCCATAGCTCCGTTAACGCACACATTCATATGCCATACAAAAATAATTACATGTTTATGATGTTACGTTTTCCGATGGAGAACAGCTATGATCATAGATGGACACATTTCATTAAGGGAATATGGCCAGAAACAAGACAGAAGTGTGGGACAGATTACGATCGAGAAGGATTAAAACAGCAATAGCCTTAGAAATGGGAACAAACATGCCTCTTATTCGAAAGAGAGTACAGAGAGGTGCAAAATGTATAATGAATTTAGAACTGTCTGCCAAAAAAAGTGGGCTGTGTTTATTTAGGCCTACAGACAGCCGAGGAGCGGAAGGAGGGAGGAGTATGGAGGGAGATCACGCAGATGTCAGGATGTCAAACACGTTGCCCTTTTCCTCGTAGAAGCCAGGCAGGAAAAGGATACACGCCACGGGCGCTTGGCGGAGGTATTATCGACTCGCTAGGGAACATAAGACCATTTTCGCTACACGCATATCCGTTTTTGACATCCGGGGCCTTCAGAGCGCGAGGGGGCAAAGGTCACAGCATCAGGCAAGTCGAAAAGTTGGCGTGTGTGTGTGTCTTTGTGTGCCGTATGGAAATGCCTTTATTTTTCTCTTTACGTTCTCCAGAAGCACACAAATCCACTAGCTGAATCAGTGCTGGCATTCAGCTTTCCTTAGATGGCAAAGCTGTTGCGTGCTTCCTTCGATTAATTGTCGCAGAATTGAAGATACAAACATGGGCGTGTCAAGGCCGTGCTATTTCCTGTCTCTGTGTTTACTTTAAACACGAAATATTTAAGAATAAATGCACTGCTATTTGCCGCATTACTATATTTTCTGTTTTATGACTCATCTAAAAAGATCTGCTTGTTATGGAGACTAAAAAGTTATCATGCACACCGGAATATCTTAAGCACTGTGATAAAAATTAACATTAACAGCAACAATGAGCACATAGCAACGAATTATTACAACTGAAAAATTGGACGAAAAAGAACTTATGCAGGCTGAAGAAACGCGCGAAAGACTTAAAAAGCATCGACTGCTGGGACATGCTTCAAGCCAAATTTTAAGCTTTGGGCTTCAGTGTGATGAAGAGCTCCCCGTTTCTTATCATTCGACAAACTGAATGACAGCAGCGATTTAAAAACCGGTCCAAATGTCACCTGGTCGTTTGTAGCAGATGCAGAAGTTTCCATGCGGTCAGTGAGAAGTCGCATGCGGAAAGGATGAAATTCTGGATAGAAATCAGACGAATCTTTGTCACAATAGTAAGCCACACTCTAGTTCTTCATCCAAACTTCTATTCGACAAAATCAGACTGATGCCAGCAGCATAACAAGGATTGATGTGCTCTGTAGATAGCTCTGTGCTCCATCCTCTCCCCTCCTACATCCCTCCTGGGGAACTGAGAGCGACGCTGATAACACTGATAACACTGTCGCTCTGGTACAATCCAAGCATGCAAGGAGAAGTTGGCCGATGGTCTAAAATTCTCGTCCCACTTTCGACAACTTTAGACCACTCGCCGACATTGCCTTGCATGCTGGGATGCGAAATGACTGCTTTAGTTCAGCGCCCTTACCCCCACCCAAGAAGGAGCTTCCTCCCCTTGACACACGAAGCTGTGCAACCAGAATTCGTCAAGGACCTGCAAATATTAAATATTTGAGCCAAGACGTGGGCAGCCCGTATCCGTGAAACCTAGTTCAACACGACAGCTCTTCGGACAGCCAATCAGCACTGACGACCCAAGCCTGTCACTCTGATGCAGCCACTCAAGCTCAACAGTACAAGAGGTTAGAAATCACAGTCTTCATTAGAGTCCTACATTTCACTTCCTACCCTAAGGCAATCATATTGATTTGCCGTTTATCACCTGCAAGAAATAAATCACACGAACCTGCTTATAATACAAGAACTGCGTAAGGAAAATAGGCGGATGTATGTTTATTTTTCTCAGATGCATATTAAAAAATGTTTTTGTTAGCATTTCGTGGTTCACAGGAAAATAGGTTTTCAACCCCGGTGACGAGATTTACTGCAGTATAAGGTGCACGACAAGCAAGCTATACGTCATGAGTACCCAAAGCTAAACGTGGCAAATATCATTACGGAAGCAGGGCACAGAAGCAAGGGATGCATAACAAAATACATCTGCATTAGGCAAAAGATATCCGATGCCTCCCCCCCCCCCACACCGGCCTTAAAAAAATGACAATAAGCACTCTACGACAAATACGAACGGGTGCGGGACTGTTATTTCTGGAATGCATTAACCAAGGTTTCTATGACGGTGCGTTGGGTAATTGCGTTATATGCGTTGTGTGTGGGCAGACGATCGCTTATCATTTGCATGTTTTCCACTGACTGGCTGTGGAAGAATTTCGCGCTGCCTCCTTTTCCCTCTCTCTCTCTCTCTCCCGTCACTCGTTTACTTTCTACCTCTCTCTGTTTTCCTAGCTCTCTTTTTCTCTGCTATAGCGTGGACCTTATTCAAATATATTGTAGTCTTCTCTCTTCTATCCTCCTCCCCCCCAAACATCCAATATCTGTAACACGCTGGATGTATTCTTGCCCATTAATTTGTTTACCCCATTGCCTTCAAATAAAGAGTATTGTCATCTATTGTAATTTTCTCTCTTCTGTCCCCCTACTCCCACCCAGCACCCAATATCTGTATTCGTGCCCATCATGCAATTTGTTTACCCCAGCACCGGGTCACCACGTTGCCGGACCTGTTTTCAGCCATCGCCGAAATGAGAGGTGTATGAAGAGACATACACCCCGGCGGGTGAGTCACTCACTTTCCTTATTGTGAAATGGGGAAATAACCGAATTGGCTGCCATCCGCAGCGTGAGGGGGCGCTGGTTCTCTCATACAGGAGCAGATAACTCTGTCCTCAAGGAACTCTTTGGCAGATCCTGGCGATTGAGCAGACGAACATTTCATGGCCAGACGTACGTGCTGAACTGCGGGCAACAAATGGCAGAGCCGATCTTGCAAGACGGCGAAATGCCAGTTCCTCCCACCCCCTCCCCCGAAACTAATACCTCGCATCATCTGGAAGAGCCAAAGGAGCAGGCCTCTTGCCCACCCCACCCCGGCTGCTCAGCATTGGACGGCGCCCAGAGGGCCATCCACAGGAAGTTCGATGATGAAGAGACATTGCGCGTGAGCCGATAACGCCCGCCACTCGCCCCTGCTGCAGAAGTTGTGCCCCTTTCCCTCCAAAGACCGTTGGAAGCCATACAGCACCACCCCTTAAGGGCTTAGCAGTGCTGAAAGAATTATGCTCCATGTTGTGGCTTATCGCCATGGGTAGGGGAGATGGACAAAAAAAATTCTTCGTCTGCTCATCCCAGGACGTAATCGAATTCCGTCATCATCCCCTTCCTCCTCCCCCTCCCAAAAAAAAATGTACATCGATTTCCGATGCACGTAATACAATATTACTGTACACGTAATACAATATTACTGTACACGTAATACAATATTATATACTGATGCGAGACTCCTGCGCAGTTTATCATCGTCCCACTGCATTTCGTACTAGCAACTCTGCAAGCATCCAACACGTTCCCCACAAATCATAACTTAATCTACTTGCAGGTCAGACACACAGTAGAAGCACAAGCGCGGCATACCTCTGGTTCAGCCAGCATGCATTTTTGATGCAGATTGCAATTAGTATAAATAACGGTTTTCAAGTCGGGAGATCCGATGCGCAGTTATTTTTTCATGTATTTGTAAGTGTTGTTTCTTGTGAACACAACTCTCTGTGTCCCCGCAGGCTTCATACGTCACTGTTCCCCGGCATATTGTTGGTATAAAACTGCCTCCCATAGCCAAGGCCGACGAGGCCTCCTCGTGCCATCGGATTACATGATGAAGATAACAGCGTCATTATGCATGCAGCAGAGGCGCGATGATTTGAATAAACTTCCGATTCAGACTTGCGGTAGCGACGACTTGACTTCTATCATGTTCTGCTGCCAGCAGCAACAGCCCCTCAGACGCCATGACGCAAAAGAAGTGTTGTGCGCGAATAACAGCGCGTGCACTTCGCACGCAAATACATGCACGCAAGTCAGCCTTCCTTCCTCTATCAAACAGAAAGTTAGCCATGCCGGAGCGATATGTAAATGTAAGCATAACAGGATTTGAAAACACTCAAGTAAGCTACTTTTGCAGGAATGACAACCTTGTGGTTTTTAGCCTGTACCCCTTAACGTTTATCTACTCATGTGCAAGCAGACATTGACCATCCGTATGCAAACATGTCACACGCACTCACCACGCGTATACAGTGGGATGTTACTCTGTCCAAAAGAAAGAAAATTTTCACAAAAGATCAGGAACTGAGCTAGGGTGGTGGTGGGGTGGGGGGGGGGTCGATCACCGGAATCCTAAAAAGTGGGCAAAGGTCTTAGCCCAGCTGAAGCAAAAATCCTTCGGGCACGCGCAGCTTGCTCCGGTGGTAGCAGACTGACTATAGCGCAGAAGAAGTGGCGTTACTGCGTCCAGCGTGCTACACGAAACATGGCGTAAGGTGCACACCTCGTTGACAAACAAGCCTTGTGAAAGTGGCCGCCCAATACCTTGCTGCCCGAAAAGCCTTATGAAACATCTTGTCCCTGCTGGGGGGGAAAAACTGATTATAGTTTGTCCTGTGCGAGGCTTAGGGCGTCAGAGAGGGAGGGTGGAGAGGCAAAGACTAGATATCGACGGACAACCAGAAATGTTGGGTGAGTTGGTTGTTTAAAATCTCGCCACAAACTGGGTGCATGTTGACTGTAGACTATAGGGAGGGGATGGGGTAGACAGCTTAGGGAACGGAGGACACATTATAGGAAAGGATGGGGACAGAGCGAAGCGGATAGGCCTGCGATTTTTTTTTTTTTTTGTAGTGCCCCAACTTCGGGGAATCTCGAGCCGCGCAGGCCCATTGCTTGCACCCTCCAGACAGAAGCAATTCATGTGTTGTACCAATCATGGATTGCGTTGTCTTCCTGCCTCCTTACTTATTTCTGCATTTTGGAAGACCGCGCTTTTCCTCAGAAAGGTATGCGAAAGAAATAGTTTTTAAGTCAGCAAAAAAAAACCCAAAAAACACAGGAACCCAAAGGAGACAGACAACGTGTAGCACCTCCCGCTCTTTGCAAACCATGTCGACATTGTCTGAAAGTTCTTTGTGTTCTGGGTGAGCACGTACACGTGTGCAAATTAAGAAGCAAGAGGCGGCAGTAGAACTGTAGGCGACAACAGACGATGGCAGGGTCAGACCCAGGACATAATGGCACCACTTGTCAGCGATTGGCGGGGCATGCGATAGACAGCTCGATCTGTCGTCCAGTCCCCGCGGCGTGACATAGTAAACAATGGTTTGTGTGTAGTCTGTGCTGGCCAGCCTGATTTTTATTTCAATTGTTGGCTTGGTTGTTAACGGTTGGCAGTGGTTATCAGGCAATGGCAGTAGTAGAAGGGGAGATAACTCTGAAGCGTGTATCGGGGGGGGGGGAATCAGCATCAATGACCCTTTGTATCAGTGATGAGTACCCCTTTTCCAACAGTCTAGGGAAATAAAAATATTAAGATTCATATATGTAGAGAAAAAACCCAACATGTAAAGTGAAACATAAAGAAAAAGATAAGTAGGACTGAGGACTAGCTCGGCGCAGCAGGATCTGCCAACAGGGACAACACTTTTACAACCCCCCTCTGTGGACAAGTCAATCAGCTGTCAAAACCCCACTCCTTGATTTTATAAAACGTTATGTATGTGTGAGTGCGTGTTCGTGTTCAAATTTCTTAGAGTCGCTCCAAAACAAACACAACTGTGGTTCTATTGCCACCCTTTACTTTAGCACACACAAAGAAAATATTCGAAAATTTAAGAAGCGCTTACTGTAAACGTAATAATCCACGAAACACACTAACCAGATATATCCCTCCGTACGCTAAATCACAGTCCAAAAGACGGGTTTCTAGCGACGAAATAAAAGTTGCTGTCCATATACAGTTCCACTCGAAAGAAGTTCAGGTGACGCAACTACATAACAGTCCACTCCTAACGTTTGTGCCACGCATATCCGTCCCATCGCCAAGAGTAGACAACTGGAGGGTAGCAGACGAAGACGGCGATGTTACGTAAGACGGCCGATGATACACTAGACAGGCGATGAGAATGAAGATGGGCGATGATACAGTAGACAGGCGACGAAAGAAAGCAAACGATGAGAATGAAGATGGGTGATGATACAGTAGACAGGTGATGAAACTGAAGACGGCGATGATACAGCGCACTGGTCAAGTCGTGGCTGCCGACGACTTAGTAACTAAAGTTCTTTTCATCTGTCCCCAAAGTACACATGGGTGTGTAGCAATATTCCAACTTTAGCACTCAATGCGGACAACGATCAAAAGCGTCTATCTTTTCTTATAGTGCGTTGACATTTAATGCACACAATCAGAGCTGTCTATCTTTTCTTACAGTGAGTACTTTGTCGTTTGGCTCTCGCTCTGGAATCAGGGACAAACTCGACAAGTCCACGGTACCTAAGTGGTCTAATTGTGCGCTCCTTAGCACTACTGTCCGTAAGCCCAGACGCTCTAGCGGACGCGAAATCTGTGTACGACGAGTAATTGCCAGAACATCGACTCTGCAACAATTACTAAAAATGTCCTTCACTCGGGGAAGTACAACAGCAGAATCCAATTCTGGTAACTCTGGTCAAGTTCTTGGTCTTGAATCCTATCCCTGCTTCCATTTCGCTACTTTACGTCGCGTTTTGCTATAAGGCTCAGTCACCTTTGATAGCTGACCACGGGCTAGTTATCGCCAACGAAATTAAGATGTTTACTACAAGGTGTAAATGTGAACAAGCGAAGCTTCGATGGGTTGCCGGCCCTAATATACAGTCCGATCACGTGATGTCAAAAATCCTATAATATTTTACTCTTGAAGAAGTTTCTAGAAAGTTTGTCTCCAATGATTCAGCATTTTTGAAACTACACAGTAAACTTTATTCTTAAAAATCCTCCCTAAGTGAAAAACACCGGAAAAAAATCTTCACTCTTGACAGGCGAAGGTCTGGCTGACCTGCTGTTGAACACCCCACCCCCATCCTTCTTTTTTATTAAAAAATATGTGTTCCGGTTACTAGGCGTTCCTGACAGCCACCAACAGAAGGAACGCCAGAGAAGGAAGACCTCAGCCAGCAAGCAGGGAGGTAGAACCAGACCAGTAATCCACCACAGCCAATGCCCCCCCCCCCCCCATTGTCCCCTCCAATACTCTACAGAGCGGAATCCCCTAAGACACAAGCGCTTTCCAACCAAAAACAACCGCAGCAAAAGCAGCCAATTCCACTGTGCTACGGTCCGCCCCCTCTGATGTTTTCAGAGGCCGAATTCTGCTGGGCGGACTACCCGAGTTGCAACATTTGTTATTTTCATCCACCTGAAGTCTGAACAAGAAAGTTCTTCTCTCGTTCTGTGCCTGGGTCTTTTTTTTCAACGTTTATTTGCAAGAAAAGAAAACCAGGGCATGCGCGCCTGGACACGTCTGTCTCGTTTGGCTCATTTCATTCGCAAACTAAGCGAGAAGCAAAAGTGAGGCGTTTTTAAGGCATTCAAGGGCTTTAAAAAAATCCGCACGGAACAATCTTGAACGCAGCGACAATCTTAACCCTGGCGTCAGCGAATACAAGAGATCGATACACGCAATTACGCTAAAGGCATCGGCCACCATCCGGGTACCCACAGGAGATCGATTGGCCAGCAGACGCTGAGGGGCCGAGCGACTCCTACGCACGTCTGCTCGCTTCGCGGCTTTTCATCGCAGAGGTCTTTGGCTTGGACATCTACTGTCGTTCATACAAGAGGAGGAAAAACGCTAAGCATGAGTTCTGTCCTCTTTCCAGCCGCTAGCCCCGCGTATCGATCAGGGTTCCCCGAGATCACAACCTGCCTGTTGCATACAGCGGGACGGAATTTGCATGAGAGACGGAAGGAAGACGGAAGATGGTTAAAGGAAAATTGCTTACGTCATGACGTCGGCAAAACCAAGGGGTTCTGAACTCGGGATCCTCCACCTTTCCACATTCCCAATCTCTCTTTACTTTCTCTCTCTCCCCTCCATCCCCGCGCTCACCTCTCTCCGTTACCTTCATTTTCACCTTTCCCGCCTCTCTATTTCTCTCTTTCTCTTCTCTTCCTCCTCATTCGCCCTTATTTGTTAACTAAACAGCAGAAGGTGAGGGAAGGAGAGATAAAAGGGGAAAGATGAGAAGAGAAGAAAGGAGAATTACAGTTATTTTGAAACTGCCCCCAGCACTGTACTTGATGGGGTCACTTAGCGTTAAGGAGCGCTTCATGTCAGGATGACGACGTCTGTCTACACTAACAACCACTAATCTCCCTCGTGAAGAGCTCGATCATCGAAATCACCCCACTAATGCCATCCTCACACGACCAGACCAAGTAGAATGAAAGGCTGTAAAGAACTAACCCAACCGTCTGGGACAAACATTTTATCCAATTTTGTGCGAGAAATTTCCCCCAGGGCAAATCCAGCGTACGAGCTTCGGATTCTCGTCAGCGTGACTCCAGAGAAAATCAGTGTCAGTCCGGATCGAAGGTCTGATCCAGTTTTATCAACATTAAATCCCATTTAATCGCATATCTGCAAAGCATATATCACACCGATACGCATTTTACGACATTAAATCGCTGTTTGTTGCAGAGGGATGAATTTAATTCTAAACTGCTGTCTTCGTCCGAATTTTTAGTCTAGCCGCACGCGAGAATTTCGTCATTACGTGTTCTCTTTGACCCTGACTGTGACCTGCCGCTTAACACATCATCGATCTGTGATCAGTTATGGGTTCACGTACGCCAGGCGTGGCTGGTCATCGTTGCTGGCATCACAGAAAAACTAAAAATAGACAATATTATTGCTTCCTGGTTCGGTTCAGCTTCCAGTAATAAATTCCGAGCCCATCAATTCGGAACTGTCCATAGAATGCCAGTTATCAGCCACTTCCTGCAGCAGCTGGTCTAAACGAGTAAGATGAGAAAATTTTAAAAGCGCTCTTTTGAAGTTCTGGTAGTCATGTTTTTTTAATCGTCCACCTTTAGTTACGGAATAGTCAGTAGAAAGATAAACATACAAGTTCTCAAGAAAAATGTAAAGGTGATATTCCTAATGCATAAGTTCATATTTTGTGAGCACAACTTCATCTGAAGTTAGAGGGCTTTGTTGCTTAACGTTCAGTTGTAAATTAGGTGCACATCTGGAGGTTGTTGCTAGACAAGTTAAGGAGCTGCCAAACTGGGACTGCTGTCGCAACACCAGCTTCAGTCCCACCCAGTCACGTTATACTGACACCGGGTAAAACCAGTCCTAGTACTGTTGCACATAGTGCCAGGCGTCTGGCAGGGCAGCTACTAGATTCCCAAGTCATAAGGATGAGGTGCACGGCTCAGCACATTCACTTCCTCCGCTAGCAGCTAGCCCAGCAAGGCAATGGTGCAAGTGAGAAGAGAAGCAAGGAAAGGATTGCAGCACTATAGCCACCTATAGCCTTCACGTAGGACTAATGCGTCTGGGTACCAGCAAGCAGCCAACCTCAAAGGCCACACTTGTAGACGCGATGACCGCAAGTGAAGCAAGTTGAAGACGTCACTAACCCTACACTGGATTCCAGACGTTTTGACGTTGTCACTGCTTAGCTTTAATCGCGATCTCAAGTAATGCTTCGGTAAATCTTTTGATCTCTTATCAAACTAAATTTCATCCATAACTTGTCTGTAGGGGGGGGGGAGGGGAAGCTTTGAGAAATAGTCAGAGAGCAAAGGATTCCGAAGTCACTTGTCCTCTTAATTGGAAGCCTGAAAAACGAAAGTAAAGCAGACAAAGGGAACTTTAACAATATAGATATGGGCCATTTTCTTTGGAATCGTTACGAAAATAATCGTTTAAAGTCGTGTCGAGGTCACTGTAACAGCGAGACTGTCTTGCAAAGCAATTTTGGGACTTATCGCTGCATTGGGCCTACCTCTTAACTGCAGTATGTCGTTGCTTTACATGTCCTAATTTCTGCTTCTGCATCCCAAACATGCAGGTTAACAAATCCCAGTGTCTTTGACGGTCGGGTTTCGCAACATCGGCACATCCCAGACAAATCCTCCTCGCAATCGATCGATAAACACTATAAACAACTTCAGAATTCCCCAAACCGACTTTTCAGAGCAGATAAGAAAGATCGCTGACAAGGAAATATGTCGAGGTTCGGAGTGGGTTTTTTTTTTAATCTCAGCACCGTGCCGTCCAGACGGTGCCTCAGCAATGATGTAAACTGCCAGTGACGTCAGCTTAATGCATCTTTTTAGCCTCGTTATCAGACGATGGCGTCATCAGTCAAAGGTTGTCCAAATACGGTAACATCCTCGCAGACGGTCGCTGGAAGTGAATCGCGGTGTTAGAATTTACAACACACACACACAAATACACACACAAACACACACACAAACACACACACACACACACACACAAAACCAAATATGAATTTGGGTATCGGGAGAAACCTGGGACGGGTGTCTCAGGGAAGATCGATGCACAGTGAGAACTGATTATAAATATTCTGAACGAAGTACTTTTCAAAACAAGCTCTGCAAGTGAAAACGCCAGACATGGGAGCGTCCCAATGATCGGTTTAACTGGAATCTGAAACTGAACTGTGTTACAGAGTCAGTGGGACTACATTCTTCCAACACGTATTTAGCTTCCAGCTGAAATCACATTGGTTCCCCTTCAAGAAAGCATTGCCTCCTTTCTTTACTCAGTTCGCTGTGAGAGAAGCGGACACGTGGCACAACTTTGGAAGGCTGAGTGAATTTGCTGATCGTATCATTTGATCTAGAGACCTTACAAAAATCTGAAAGGTCGAATGGGTTTGCTGATGTCACCATTTGACTAGACAACTGAAACAAAAGCGGACCGTTGAGTAGGTGTGGTTGTCTTACATTTACCTAAAACTGCTGACACAAACGTGTGTGTGTGTGGGGGGGGGGTATTTGTTGCGTAACGTCCAACCGCAAACTATGTGCATATCAGGACGGTGTTGCTTAGACAAAGTTTACGTGCTGCCACACGTGGGACTGCTGTCGCAACACGGGCTTCAGTCCCACCCAGTCACAGTATGCTGACACCGGGCCAACCAGTCCTAGTACTGTTCCCTGTAGCGCCAGGCAGGGCAGCTACTAGATTGCCAAGTTTCGGGATGCGAACCACCGACCTCCCGCCTCGGAAGCGGACGCCTTAACCACCAGACTACCGAGGCGGTCTGACACAAACGTGGAAAGGAGTTTATGATTGATGATATTATATGACAAGGTGTGTTGAACGGTAAAAGAAAGCGACAGAACTGTTCTTTGCTTTGCGAAACTTTACCGCCTACAGATAACCCTACGAAATGTGCAGAAATGGGACTACAGAATAGGTAAATACATAGTAACATGACCACATTATCGACCTTTCACGCTAGTGGCAGCAACTTGACAATCAAAGAGGCTTGTAATAAATCTCTTCCGATAAGACCGCTTCGATGGTCTGTAAGGCGTCGGATCCAATATGGGAGGCCTGGGGTTCGCGTCCGTGTTGTCTGGCAACTGTTCAGCGCATGCGCAGCGTGTTTATTTTTATGACTTCCGCCACTCCACCCTATCAATGACCGCCGGATCGCAAAAATCTTTGCGAGCAGATGGACTCGTGCAGAGATGGGGTGCTTAACCGTGATCGGGTGTTTTTCCAATAACTCTTCTTAAAGTATGAACAGTGGGACTTGAAGGGGTGGGGAACTGACAGGCTTAAATGTCATTTGTGTGTTGCGGTGTATGCGACTTACTGCATTGCAAAAAACGTTTAAATTATAATGTTAAAAAAACCTTTCTGTCTTCCTCCCAACACACACACACACACGAGCACTCACGCACACACACACACACACACACACAATTTCATTTGGTTTAGTCGCACCATGTTAGGCCGAGATACCTTCTGCGGGTTTCTATTTCTTTGGCTATCGAGACCTGCATTTCAGACTTTTACAGTGAAGTCCTAAGGGTTGGAGAGCTCTATATTCTCGATAGAGACATTTACAACAGACAGCTTACTGCCAACAAAGGAGCCATATAATATGCCACTCGGATCAAACAGGCGTCTTAGACCTGCTTACCTCCGAGTTGTTGACGAGGTTCTGCCAGAACTTGGCGTTATATATTACGTCTTTGCAGGCTCTTCTGAATACAGACCATTGACAACTTACGTTTTAAGCTAAGGTGATTATGGCTTTCTTTATTCCGCACATAAAAGGACTGCTGGTCACGTGATCAGGTGCTTCCCTCTTTGCGTTGTCACTGGATACCACACGCACACGTATGTTGTCAACCAGGAACAAGTAAACGCTCCCATTAAGTCGTACGAAAACAGCTATAAATAGCAAGTCCGGCCCTTTGCAACAAAGACTTTATTCAGTCTCCATCGAGAGATTTTCGACCATGGTTTCTCCGTCATATGACTAAAGAAGAGGGGAAAATGTGTGTGCAGATGATGACTCAACAGGGACGCCAGTGTCCTTTTGCTATAGGCCATTCTTTAGTCTTTCGCTTTTTTTCCCTTAGGTTTAGGTTTAGTCAAACCTTGTGACGTAATCATTAATTACTGTGTGAATGAAAACAAACAAATTGAAATCTAAGGGTCTCGGTGAACGTCCAAGGCCTCTATGTGTTCCAACAAATTTCAAAAGAATGCATTCACACCTTTCCTAAGCTTAAAAAAGCTCTAGAGATGCTCAGGACTAGGATTGCATGATAGGTTCGTATATTCTTACAACATACACGCGCGATTGTCATGCCGGACTTTCGCAGCTGGATTAAGTCGAAGAAAAACAGGGCAGGTTACAAATGAAATCATCTGAGAGGCAGGTATACGGTTTCGATCAAGAGATTTATCGCATTTCCTCTTCTCAGCTTGACCTCGGCAAAACTATTTTAGCACAGAATAGCTCATACAGTTTCGACGAAGTTACATCGCATTTGACTGCAGAATCTGGAATAATTCTTCGCCCGTTTTCGTTCGCCTTCGCTCAGCTATGTTATCGTGGGATACCATGCGCACCTCGAACGGCAGCGCAAACAATTTTGTGTGCTCAGATTATTAACCAACGTTTGCGCAGCTCACCGTTGTTGTTGTTGTTGTTGTTGGTGGTGGTGGTGGTGGTTTGGAAGGGAAAGTGCTTCCACGTCGCGGTGATTTCGCACTGAAGGGGAGGGGAGATGGGTGAGGGGAAAGGGAAGGGGTCTGTGGTTTGGTGTCCTGGACTGGTGGTGGCTATGTATGGTCCCGCTGGCTGCATGGCCTCTCTCCTGGCGTACTGATGATGGCTTGAGTAGCTGGAGTGGTGGAGTTTTCGCTGGTCAAACCTACCGCTGCTACATCCCTACATTCTTTTTATCTCTACCGCTAAGGTGCTATGTGTTATATTAGTTAACTTGATGTAGTCTGTTTTAATTTTAAGTGTTTTACTGGTATCCTCTGTCCTATAGCTTATTTGCTGTTTTTAGCTGGTTAATTCCCACTTTGATTTTTTTTGTTTTTTTTTTGTTTAGATATATCTAACATCTGGGTGGGCGTTAACTACCTGCATTGTCATTTCCATTATGTGTTGTCTTATATTTTTTGGAGGGCTAAGAGAAGATTTTAGGTTTACTACTAGATTAAGATTTTGCATAGCATTTTTTAGCTCTTCTCTTTCCTGACTGTTTA
>SMGT01005557.1:82687-191937 GCA_004794575.1 Lanistes nyassanus
ATTACGCGCACGACGGGCGCAGCAAAGAAAGAAACACGATCATAAATCTCTCAGACGCTCATTGCGAGAATTTACTTGATGCAGAGTGTAGTCGGGGAGATGTCCAGAGAGAGAATGCAGGCAGGAGTACAGCTAGTCACACTGAATCCCATTATAACCTTATTTTTCTAATCCAGCCACGGAAGCGTTACGCGCCAACTTAGGAAATCCGGCAAAGACTGTGACGTGGTCAGATAGACGGTTTAAACGGGGATGGGGGGGGGGGGGTCACAAATTACGAAAAGGTTGTTATCTTTAAATCCCGTCAAATGGCGCTGACTTGTACAAACATCTCTGACTCGATTGTATATACTCCCTCGGTCCCACTTCCCCGGCCCTCTTTTCCTCTACCCCTCCCTCCCTCCCTCCTGCGTCTTTCTTTTCTTCCCATTCCCTCATCTCTCGCCCTCCTCCTTTCTTTCCATGATCTTCCCCCTGCAGAATCACTCATGCACTCCCGCACACATGAACAGCTACACTTACAGCTATTGTTCCCACCCACAGCCGATCGCAAACCTGAAGATTCTCGAACTCCAGTCACAGACTTTCCCCTCTTTATTGGAAACGACGGTAACTTTTAAATCGGTTTCTATCAGGGAGGACCGTGTGGGCGACAGACAGGAATCGCGCCCACGGACGATAGTTCATACTGTATTATCGAGGTGCTATACCTTGCATATCATCCGGGTCCTCCATCATAAAACGCATCAACCTGTATCCCTAGACGATCAATCATTCCCACGCGTCTATACAAGAGTGCTTATACCCACCGCGCGCTCTATATCAAGGCCCTTTTCTGTATACTCACCGGCTGTGTGAAATCCCACGGGACTACGTGCACCTACTTCACCCCCGATATTTTTCCCCCACTTCATCCGATCCTCTGCTGAATTTTTTAGTGCACAGGCTAAACCTACCGACGTCTACTAATAACGGTATCTACGAGTTAGAGACCTAGACATCCTTCGCACTAGCTGCCGGTAATGCATAATGAAACAAACAAGCAATCCTAGCGTCATCGCTCAGGCGATTTTATGTGAGCACACACTTCACCACGCCACTACCACGCCAGCCAGGCACTTCACTACCTGCACGCTTCATCAGAGGCAAGCTGAAGTGGACACACCTGTCAAGATATGAAAACTTCGCCACATACGTCATCAGAGGCACGTCTTCTTGTCGGAAGTAGAGTCCGTTTTCATCTTCGCGCATGCGCGTTGCTCACCACCGTTCCCCAGTATCCCAGCATGCAAGGCAACGTCAGCCGAAAGTCTATTAAAACGAACCGCAGGGATATATGCGTTGAAATTATAAGCAGAAGCCATCAAAGACATGTAATCTGGTTGCCCCCTACCCCACCCCCACCATGTAAATAGATTCCTTGTAAATACTAGGTTAGGTCTGAGAGAATCTGTCTTTTTCAAAGTCGTTCTCTCCTTCCTTTGCTTATGCTCCCTTCTAAACACGGACGTTAAGCAGCAAATACCCCCCCCCCCCACTTCTCAACATGAAACGAGATCGGTTTCTTCTTCGCTGTGGCTTATTGTTTTAACTAATGTTTTAAATGATGTTCATCGTTGACGAGTAGTCCTGCAATACACATTTCCTGTATAGAGCTAATAATGAATTGTCGCTGTCGCTGTTGCTGACATCTTTATAGTCATTGTCGTCATCTTCCTAGACAAAAAAGCACAGTCGGCGTAGTCTGCTAGTCTCGTTTCTGTACTGGCAGATTTCGTGTTCGCATCTAAACTGAACACGACCGGGTTTAGCGGGATATAAGGTTGGCCCGTTTAGCATCTCTTAGGTGGGTGGGTGGCTGGATTTTTGTTAGCCAATCAGCGCCGTAACGTCATAATCTTAAGTCTTACCCCGCCCACCCCCTACCCCTTCTGTACTCCCCCACCCTTTACTAACCCGGCCCACCCCTAACTCCTACTCTTCACTAACCCAACTCTTAACCCCTACCCTTCTCTAACCCCAACTCGCTCGTATAGGGATAATTACATACAGTTTATTCGTGTGTGTGTGTGTGAAGATTGTAGGTGGGGGTGGGGTTGGAAAAGGACAGCTGCGCCTCGGAGATATCGACAGGGGAAAGCTACACAACTGATAAAGGGCGCAGTGGGACAACTGTTGCGTACAGCTGTGAATGATTAAAGAGTGTGCGATCCCTACGAAGGTATACGTGCCTACAGCCCGATAAAACCAGGGCAAAGGACATTGACGTAAAGGTGCATTGCTGATTTCATAACGATGGCATACTCTGTGTGTGTGAGAGAGATACCTAAAACGTTCTTTTTGTTCGACTGTAATATGCAGCGAGCTAATATCCTTTTGTTTTTGTTTTTTTAATAAAAAAACGGTATATGACACTGCCAGGTACAGGAGTTTGCAATAGCAAAGAGATGTTTGTTGGGAATTACAGTGTACTTATAACGCGGAGCTAAATGAAGTGGACAGACACGTCTACAGCTGGAAGTAAAGCAAATAAATTAACATAAACGATAGATGGTAGAAATCCAGCGATGATAGCACTTACTTGCATCACTCCAGCGACCCAAGTGCTTCCGTACTGTTGTGACCCCAGTTAAGTTCCCTCGCTCGCGATCCCAGAATGTTACCTCAGCTGCGGTTTGATGCCGGTAGATTAGTTCAGCAGTGGTCCGGGATGGTTGTACTTTTGTTGTCAGGCTACACGCTCGTCGTGTGCATGCTGCAGTGGCAGCTGCCCTGGGGGTAGGGAGGGGGCTGCGTACAGCAAACGACATGCGCACACACCGGACACGGTAGGTTCTCACTGACGTGTCTGGAAGGGTGACTTAACCGCTTGCCACATCTCGCCGTCGGCCAGACGAACAAGTTACTGTCTTTCGCGTCAGGCAACGATATCGCTCACGCGATAACCCTATGACCGCGAAAGGGTCCAGTCACCTGTCGATGTTCACAAACTTTTAAGGATGACAATCTCCTCTTCGTGCCAAAGGGTCAGAAAGGGGTTCCGAATTGGTTAAGCCTCATTTTGATTCGTGCTTTACTACCACTTCTACACTGCTGTCGCTAGAACAGACGGACGGCGCGAAATACCCGCAGATTGGTTCGCGTCTGTCTCACTCTATCCGGCCTCAGCTAAACACGCCCAATCGATCGGGTCTTTCCCGCGTGGAAGGCACGTTTGTCGCCCTTGCAGAGGCTGAGCTCAACACAAGCGCGCGCGCTAGCACGCATATACGCACATATCTACCCACGCACGTGCAGGCGCACGCACGCACCTGAAAGAGCAAGCACACACAGAGAGAGAACACCCAAGCACTAAGTATGAACATGTACGCACACATACAGAACACACAAGTTTTTCACTAGGCGCTAAAGCCCATTTGGGTTGGTGTACCATCTAGATTAAAATATTCACTGAGTTAACTGCAACATTATATCCTCACAGTCAAACCATTAGCCAATCAAATGCAAAATTAGGTCACCGGACATCCCTCTTTGCGACATGCTGTGTTGGAGGGAGTTTCCTTAACATTCGGAAAAGCCAATCCACCTTTCGGGAACTGTCTGTTGGTGGATTTTTTCCACCTTCTTCTCTGACTGCTCTGTCCCAGCATTAGAACTGGATGTTTCCTGGTCTTTGATCAGGGGAAGGGAAGGGAGGGAAAAGGCGGGAAGGGAAAGGATGGGGAGGAAGCGTTATGACAAAAGGAGGACCCATGTTCTGCGATTCGCATGGTGCAAACGAGGAGTGGAGAGCTGATGACGTAAAAGGGAAGCGCAATGGGACTGTCTTGATGTGAACCCTGGGAGCTGTTAGACCTGAAAACAGAACTGCCGTTTTGTCGCACAAGGCCAGCGTTTGCATCGAGCAAACAGCTACATGGTCTCCATAACTATTTGTCCTTCTGTCAAACCTTCCTGTGTACTTCCCACAGTCATAAGGACACCAGTACCGTTCACGTCAAAAGGCTGAGATCTAAAGGGGTCTATTTTTTTCACAGTTTTGTCAACTTTCCGCAGCTAAAAATGTATACGTATATATGATAACGACACCATTTGCCATTTAGACAGCGGACAACTGGCTGAGAACTACACACGTCTTGTTATTTCCCCTTTTTAGTTCATCTTGAGATTATATTCTTCTTAGGTTAACTTTCCACTGGTACACCATACAAATACAAAGATCACCATTTCCTCCCCATTCCAGCTGATAAGGTCAAACTAAAATATTATTTGTCCACAGTATTCGAGATTCGAAAGGAATGGTAGCAGAGAGAACAGGAAGTTGCCGGTCATAGCCACATAGACTATGACGAAGACGTTTTACCGTTTTCTGGGACAATGGTGTGTGGGAGAACAACACATTGCCTCTCGAAGGAATGCCATGTTACGTAAAGGTCAATCAATCAGTTTTCTCTACTTGACCTTTGCGGTACCAGGAAACATGTCTTTGATGTTGTGATGTGCAGCTCATACCGTATCCCGACAACCACCGTGAAAAGTGTCTACAGATACACGATGGCTTGATTGCGATTGGCAAAACATGCATGGCCGGGCCCAGGTTTTGCATTCATGTCCTCTTTTTCTTTTTCCTCGGTGGTTAAGTGGTTAGGGCGTCCGATTCCCAGGCGGGAGGTCGGTGTTCGAGTCCCGGCCGAAAGTTTGGCAATCTACTAGTTGCCCTGCCAGACGCGTGGCACTAAGGGAACAGTACTAGGACTGGTTGGCCCAGTGTCAGTACAATGTGACTGGGTGGAACTGAAGCCTGTGTTATGAGAGCAGTCCCGCGTGTGGCAACGCGTTAATTTGTTTCAAGCAACGCCGTCCTGATATGTACTTAGTTTGCGGCGGGACATTCAGCAAAAAACCCGCCCTCTATAAGAAGGGCACAGTCCCTATGAAAATTATGGGCAATTTTGTGTACGACATTGAGGACAGAACGCTCACAAGGCTAAACAGGCTAAATCTCGGCAGCATTATTAGCGCTCATAAAGGTGTTCGTAAACCCCGCCGAGGCAGTATAATTAATGTACTCTTTTATGTGGAGAGAATTGTACGAGTGCCCATGCGCACCAAGTCTGCTTTCAATACTCTTAACATCTGAACTTCAGCTATAGCTCCTCTTACATAGCACAGCGGTTACGATAGGCCCATGGGAACAGTCTTCGGGAGTCTGTGTAGGCTGTTCCATCGCGCCTCTTTAACGTCCATGTTACACTGCTCCAGTGTATAGTGGCCTGTAAAGGAGGACACAACGCAAAAGGGGCGATTCGCCCAGTCAGCGTGTTGCCTCATTCACCCCTATAAAAGTCTTGGCTAACTTCATATGCGCGTGTTTGGGTTTGTGTTGGCAAAAGTGTTGCGCTCTATTATTTTAATTTACATCCTGCTCCCTGTCTGTTGTGCTTAGCAAACACGAACGCGAGGAAGTGTCCACCAAATGTGTCTGAACTCTGCATCGTAAGATCCGGCAGACGTAATCTCATCTATTTCTCAGTGTGTCCGCGTTCTTTCTCGCATTCGTATTGTATGTGGGTACGAACATGTATAAGGTCTTCTAGCGACAGGCTTAAAAGCACATGCTCGTAAATGTAACGGATTTCTTGAAAGTTTTTAATTATTGTGCTGTCTTCGGACGAGTGAGGAGCTGGTTAGCGAAAACTCTTTCCTCCCCCACACCCCACACCAACCTTTTCCAACCCCTCTCTTAAAGATCGGACTATTGATTCAGTTTGTTCATTAATTATGCTGACTTTTGACATTAAAGTCGGAAACCTCTAGTCTGCAGGAAATGTCTAAAGCCAGTGGCGAGTTCTACAGGCGAAAGGAAAGGAAGTGACGCTGGCCAATGACGTCACGGGCTCTGACGCTGCTACACAGCGTTACTTAACATTGTTCACGTCGGGAAAAAGCTGACCTCAGCTGACCTTTGTTTCCCAAGCGGAGAATGCATTGCTTGCTTCTCTGGCCTACGTGCTACCAGGCTTCAGGAGGAATCGGAGATTTATCGATCTGGCTCAAGGAGGGATGTGTCTGCCTATACAGTGGGATGAACTGGCCCGTCCAGCATGAATACGGCATTCTGGCCATTTCGTCAAGAATGACCACTTTGAGCAGGAGTTAAATTTTACAGCCGTCCGCAGCGGGTCAGGTTGGGTTTCGTGTGAGTCCGTTTCTCCTTCCCACAGGTAAACGTGTTTGTAAAATACACAGGGTAAATGCTCCTTACGACGGTTCCTTTGAACAGTCGAGGTAAACACTCGTATTACCAGCCCCAATGCCACAAAATCAACCCAAAATACAAACAGTCGTCGCAACATCCACTGGATATAAAGGTTATTATGTCATTTGTCTAAACGAAAAACAAACTGTTAGAAAGATAAAACTCATTGAGTATAAGAACTCAAAAGTATAAGTATAAGAACTCATTGCCTCACAACATCCCTCATGCGCAGTCACTGGACTCATTTAAACGCATCTTAAAAACGTATCTCTTTCATAAACATTTACAATCTCATCAAATTTTTAGGGAACTAATGCTGCTGTGAGCATGGATGGATGCATTCACGTATGTATGTATGTATGAATGTATGTATTCTACGTATGTATGAATGCAGTATGTAGGTAGGTAGGGATCAGTTCTTTCACTCTTTCTATCCTTTGTCGCTCGTACATAGATACTTCGTTCGTTTCTCAGTAACTTAATTAGTCTTCTGCTCCTGTTGTATTTTTAGTGTAGTTTCTGTTTGTATAGCTTGTATAGTTTGTATTTTCTGAACTGTTTATGTCTATACATGCTTGTAAAAGCGGTGATGCGCTATAATAATAATAATAATAATAACAATAACAGCAACAACAACAACAACATTGCTTCAGAGTTTTTAAAGTGAACTTGCACGTGTGAATAATGCTTGTGTGTGATTATCATTCGTCTTCTGAAGCTGGAAGCCAGAGCCTCTGGACACAGGAGTTAAAGGATCTTGACCAAAACATTTAATTAAGGAACATTTTGAAACCCAGAGGGAGTGTTTCCAATCCGTCGCACAGTCCACAAAATATCTGTAATATCAAACTGACTGCCAGTTATGAGCCGAAACATGTTTATCTGGGTGCTTCTCATCGCATGCGGCTGAGTCAGCCAGATGATTTCCCAACCTCATGATTCCACTCCACCTGTTAGAATAAATACGTTGGTTGGTTGGTTGGTTGGTTGGTTGGTTGGTTGGTTGGTTGGTTGGTTGGTTGGTTGGTTGGTTGGTTGGTTGGTTGGTTGGTTGGTTGGTTGGTTGGTTGGTTGGTTGGTTGGTTGGTTGGTTGGTTGGTTGGTTGGTTGGTTGGTTGGTTGGTTGAAACATGAGCAGAAAAGTATGCCTGTATGGGAATCGTGTTTCTGGTGTGTGTGTGTGTCTGCTTTTGTGAGTGCTTGGAAAAGAATTTCAGATCGAGCAAGAATCCCCGTCTATTTTCTTCATTTCTTTCATGTTCTACCTGTCACACAAAGATCGCTTGGTTAAAATTAAAGTCTTCTTTTCTCCCTCTTCTTCCTCCCACCTCCCGCCTTTTCATTTTTGTTCTTCTGAAGACTTCGTATTTACTAAGGCAGGTCCGGTCTGTCTTGAAGGAAGAGGTCCACAGGTCAATCAAATTGTTGTAATCACCGGCTGTCGGATGTATTAGTTGTTTCTGGCGTTCTCGATCGACAGGAGGTGACTCTTATCATGAACTTGAACAAGCCGGGATCACACTGTCCACATGTTTTGTTGGTAACGAAAAAAATTCATCAAACGGGGGATTTAGTTTCGCCAAAATTGGACCATATCTTCTGTGGATATTGACTTGGTATCGTCTCATTAAGAAGCTGTGAAGTAAATTTGTCAAGTGACCCAAATTTGCCAAGTGTAAAATTTGCATCTACGGTCAAAAGCGCGCTGGACCATTTGGGAAAGGTTCGACACGAGATCACGAAAACTGAACAACAGCAACAACAAAGAGTACAACACAGGGGACAGAATTGTTTAGTGCAAAAGACGCTTTTATTTTT
The DNA here is from genome assembly GCA_004794575.1 of Lanistes nyassanus. Taxonomy (NCBI): domain Eukaryota; kingdom Metazoa; phylum Mollusca; class Gastropoda; order Architaenioglossa; family Ampullariidae; genus Lanistes; species Lanistes nyassanus. Next base: position 90,765 of record SMGT01005557.1, read on the forward strand.
GGAATGCAGTTCCGGATGAAGAAAAGTGTGAAACCATAGATGAACATGCTCATATTGTGCAGAGTCAATCTTGGTTTCTCCCTTTAACAGACTTCTGCTTAGGTGTGAAAAAATCGCATGGAGATATTGCAGTCCAACCTGATCAAGTGTAGTGTCACCCTTTTGGATTTACGACAAATACTGACAGGTCTTCCTGCGAAAACATCTCGCGCAGACGGCGACTTTTGAACCCTGCAAGCGTTGTTGTAGCCGGAATTTGTGGAAGGGAGATGGAGAGACAAAACTGTTTTTGCAAAAGATTCAATCAGTCAGCAGGCTCGCCGCGGGAATGAAACATTACACGGAGCCAGCGCGTGCATGGGCTGAGCTTTGCGACTGCGAAAATCAATTTCTCGCCCGTTACCCTCACCTACACGCAGCCAGCAGCAGCCGTAAAAATGTCGACTGGAATATCTTGTTTTCGAAATACTTGGTGGGCTTTACAGGAAGACAACTATATGCTCAGCACTTACCAGGGGCTGTGAATGCATTATACAAGCACGCCATTCATTTCATGTCTGTAACATGGGTATTCCAAAAATAAAAAAAACTTAATCTCAGTGTCGTTTACTGCTCTTCCTTTTCTGGGAGTCTACTCTTCTCTTAGTTTATCTTCATCCTCCTGTCTTTCTCTCTTTTTTCCCTAGACTTCCTTTTTTCTCATTCTAAGTTTTTTCTATACTCCCATGTTTTTTATTTTGTCTTTCTTCTTTATCTTCCTCATTGTTTCGCGTCATTTGATCAATACTCTTTCGTGTGAAACTCAGAAACAGCCATTCCTCTACAATTTTCAACCCATGGTGATGTCCTTTAAAGACTGTTCTTAACCGGCCAAACTTTAACGTCGAAGGCCACTTAAAAGCTGCGACGTGACTGGAGACAGGAGTCAGGAACTGTTCGACGAACACTCGCAGTGGCACAAAGGTACGCAACTTCAGAACCTCGACTAAGGGTAGGGTCAGGCGTGCTCTCCCTTTGCTGCGAGCCACGAGGTGGTTTCCCATAGCGACCCAGGAATCGGCTCACCTTCTTTGGAATGTCGTTCACATTGTCCAGCCCACGATCCCAGCTCACACGAGAACAGATCATAGATGAGACAGTTTTTCAAGACCAAATCCGCCTTAGTTCACCGTCTTCCGTCCCGATGTTTTCCTTTAGTTAGCAAATGTCGAGATGCTGCTTCAGGTTAAGTCTGCTCATACTACGATGGGCTCCAGTACTTTTTCTTTTCGAGATGAGCAGTTATGGGTGCAATGCATGATATCTGTCTGTTAGTTTGTTCTGAGCTGGATTCCATGATCGACTGTATTTGGTAACTAACATACGCCCACCCTCCTCCCACCGGCTCTTAACTCCCCTATAAATCCCTTTCTCCTCCATACACTGCCCTCATGCGATTGGCTGCAGCTGCAGAGAAGGGTCGCCACTGAATGGCTACATGCACGACCTACCTTGGAAACAATTTTTTTATGTTATCTGTCCTGTCCCATAAGTTTCGTCCCACGCTGTAAGACCCACTTGACTTAGGTCAGCTAAGTGCCTGGGGTTGGGGGGGGGGGGGGAATTTGTCATTTTATATCTGTTTGTGTTGTCCTCACCAAGGGATATGCCCCGACGCTGTTGACTGTGTCCATGTCGTTCGTAGCTCGGCTCTGCAGTTCCTCTGTTGTTAACTTAGAGTTTATTTCCAAGAGGCAGCCACGTGCTCCTTTTTATTTTTGTACAGTTTATTATTTTTGTCTGTTAAAAAAAGCCTTCTCCAGTCGTCTATGACAAAAGAAAACAAGTCTGTTCCCCCTCCTCGATCCCCATCCCTCAATTCCGTAATGCACATCGTATTTTCCGTTTCGTGCGCTGTCTTGGGGCAGATGTCACAGCGCTGTGATCGGAATTGAAAACCCGAATGAATCCTGGCACAGTGTCTGCTGCATTGCATCGAGATGTCATCCATCCCCTCCATCCTCCCCCATCCTGGATAAACGTGTACACAGCATGCGACTTCCGCTTCAGGTCAGAATGTGGGCGTTATTTTCTGCTTAGCGTCGTTCTTGTTTTTCTGTTTACCAGTTTCTTTACGAGGAACGCTGGTGTATCCAGTACAAAAATCGGGTAATAATATTGTTTGGCGCTAGTTAAAAAAAGTTAAACAAAATTTAATCTGATCGAATTCATGAGAATCGTTTCTTTTTGTGTACACTTTGCTAAATATGCGGCTAAAAATGCGTTCTTGTAAATGCTAGCAGTGCCCACCTTACTTTTACCTAGAGATTCTAGCTTATCTCGAGTGTAGGCAGCGCTTGTCAGAACACCGCCTTCACTACAGGATCCGCATTTACCGTTATGCCTGGTCAAAGACATATAGTTACCTCCACTCACTCCTTTCAGGGTTAAAACACACTTGCCGAGAAGAAAATGTACGTACTCCTTTATTCCCTGGGAAATAGGAAGCACATGAACACAAAGTAACGTGACAGTTAAGGGGTTAAGGCCAAAAGCACTTACCTTGGGAAAGTGTGTTCTTAGAGGAGAGGTGCACGTCGTCGCTTGACTAAGTGATCAAAGGAAATATATTATTTGTGAAAGCGTACGTTTTGGAGAAATGAGACGTTGGTTGGAACGTCACAGATCGGCTTGAAAGTTTGACGGTCAGTAACTCATCGTTGCGCGAATCGAAAATGTGTGTTTATTCATTTATTTATTCATCCATATTTCTGTCAGAGATCAATCCACTCATCCATTTAGTCCTTCACCCATACCTGGAATAATATTTACATATATATATGCTATGAAGTCGGGCTACTGTGCAAAGTCATTAAGCATGCTCGAAACTGAGTTTCTTTATGACGTCATTAGCCGACATATTAAATTGAAATCGCCGTGAACTGGAACGATTAAAAAAGTGCAGCTTTTGAAGCGACCCGCGATAGCGGGGGTGGGAGTGACAAGCACATGTCTATGAATGTGCCGAAACATTAGGGTAATTAAATTCGCGAAAATCTAAATCTTGATACCCCAAATAGATAAGGGAGGGTCTATTCAAGGAACGCGTTACTCCAGAAAGTGTGGTTATCTACATTCCATTTTACTCCAAACAGTTGATGGGTTGATGCTAACACAGGATTGATTTATGAAGCCTTTGTGAAGAGCTGCCCAGCATGGCGGAGGTCTGAGGTTCTGGGATTCTGGGCTCCGAATCTGGTGGGGGAAGGAACATGACGGACGAGAGGGAAAAAAGTGTTAGCGTTGTTTTCAATTAATGTGGTTCCCTGAAGGGAAGCTTGTTTGTCGGTAAAAAGTGTGCTTTAATTTATAGCTTAAAGCACATTTAAATCACTCTGATGTAACGTCTGCAAACCGACACGACACGCGATCTTGCGATCAAGCGTACGTACAGTCCACAAAATCTTCGCGCAGGATGACGTGAGGCAAGGAGAGAGCGCCATTTCATCTTAACAGTGTGATAACATGAACTTCAGGCTATTGGAGTCAAAGCATGCATGCCTATCTCCTGGCGTCATCCGGGTACAAAAGGAATGGAGAGTGATCCAACTTACCACCCTGTCAAGAGTGTAAATATATATCTAACATGATATACAATCAGTATGTATATATATAGTCCTGATATTGTTGACTCAAGATTTTTAAAAGCTCGATGTTGGCAAAATGTCAGAAGACTTGAGACACTGTTGGTTTTTTTTAAGCAGTGACTTTGGAAGTCTCCATTTTTAGGCAACGCCTGGTGTCACCACTGGTAACGTCAGCGGTAATTTTAACTACGAGTAGAACATGTGCATACACTTCTGCTCACTTCTTTATTCACATTTGGGAAGAAACTTACTATAAGTTTCATTCAAGTCTTTATGTTTCTAACCTTTAAAAAATCGTCTTTTGCTGCGATTTAGCTCCCCTTTAGGCTGCTGAAATGATAGAGTTGATTTTCTTTGTGTCCAGCTGATTGTTTAATCAATGTTTCAATCTGCTTCTTTTGAACAGCTCAGTGTCGCTCGTTAGGGTTTGTGTGCATTTGTGTTTGTGCGCGTCCGTGCGTAAATGCATGCGTGCGCGAGTGTGTGTAGAACGTGTTGAATAACAGTTAGACTATTAAGAAACCTTTATGGAGACCATAATGGAGAAATAAATTTGACTACATCATGGGGCGGAGACCCTTCGGGTCTGATGACCAACAGCATCAATGACATCCGTACTGACATTAAAATCAGGACCGACAAGCTGGAATCAGTCCACAGCTTCAAGTACCTTGGGTCCATTGTCACTGATGAAAGTTCAAAGGCGGAAGTACTTGCTTGCGAAATTGAAACTCATCTGGAATTCCATCACCCACGGTTCTAAGATCAGACTGATGCACGTCCTAGTCATCTCTATCTTCCTCTGTGCTTGTGAGACATGAACCTTGGCAGGTGATCTGCAGGGAAGGATTCAGCCCATGGAGATGAGATGTTTTATGAAGGTCCCTCATATCTCGTACAAAGACCACGTCACCAACAAGGCGATACAAAAGATAATACACCAAGCCATTAGACCCTATGAAGACCTTAAGGCTGCTGGGAAAAAAACGTTAACTGAAATGGTACGGGCACATCTCGACATCATGAGGACTTTGGAACAGGCTATTATAATTTCAGTAGCAATCTCGTAGTTGGAATGATTTTATGATGGAGATAAACTTTACTTTCATCTGTGTAATTTTTGTGCTTTACTGACCGATGTTTATTGTTATTAAGTTGCAATGAAAATAGATCATTAACAACATTGGTTGGCAGTTTTCTTGTTTTTGCAAAGTTTGGGATCTTACTCATTAACACCAAATTTTTAAGCTGTGAAGTTTGTACGTTTGATTTCGGCATATATTTTAGTAAAGCGAGATGTATGCCTTTGTAACTCTGATTTGCCTTTGATTAAAAAATTGATGAAAATCTACCATTTTATAGCGCTGGCACAAAATATTTAAATACTTTGGGATACTACAGCTTCTCTCACAATAATTATAAAACTCTGGGGTTGAAACCTGTCACTCATAACACAGGGTTTGTAGGGTCCTTTTAGGTCCTGCTTTAATTTTGAAATGCCTAAAAAAAGCCTTTAAAATCCTCTAAATCTCCTTAAGGTACTTTTTAATTTTGTCTAGATCCTTTGGAAAAGTTCTCGATCCTTTTAGGTGCTTTATTCTAGAGCATTTTTCAAGCAAAATTTATTCTGCGCAGTACAGCACATGAGGAAGAAGAGCCAGACAGAGGAAGCGACGAGAGAACAACATCCAAGAGTGGACTCAGCTTACGCTCGTAGAAACCCAGAGGCTGACAGAGGATAAAGCTATCATGTTTTATTAAAATCTTACTTAAAGACGTCTGTGGGCATGGATAATTGTATGTTTGTTTGCACTCACTTTATAGCAAGCTCTTGCGAGCCTTTAATTCGTTTGCTTTTCAAAATGAATTTCTGCTCACCTTTTTATTGCTTTGTTGTACTGTTGCTTATCTTTTGTCTTCATACCCCATTGAGGGTGAAGGAAGAAAAATAAATTCTGACAAATTTCTGAGAAATGGAGGAAGCTGGTTGCCAAGCCGTCAATGGTAATCCGACGGTCTCCAAGACTAGGAAACAGATGAGAGATGAAACAAACACTTTCAAACCATTGGCCTTGTTAAAGCATGCTCATGTCCGAATACCTTACTGGAAACCCCGCTAGTGTGCAACTAACGGTAGGTAGATGCCATCCAAGCACATTTTCCCTCCCTGAAAACCGGTCGAAAAACGCCCTGAAAAGGGCCGAGTTAATGATGTGGTTTAAAATCCCACAACAATCGATATTAAAATAATTGAAACCTTTTTGGTACCAAGATGTCAGGTGCTTAAGGTAAATTTCTAATATTATTCTACACAGAATGTTTTTCAAATGGGCTCGATTCTGCGTAAAATTTGAAACGTCTTAACAAATGAAAGTGTAGGATAGAAGGGAACATATAAGGGCCGGCATATCAGGTATATATATATATATATTCCAAAAGCTCGCAGTACAGACAAGATAGTAACAGATCGATATTCCAGCTTCATTTTTTCTCCTGGCATCAATAGCTAGAAACTATGTTTCTGTGAGATTAAATAGCTAGAAACTATGTTTGTGTGAGATTAGAAAGCACTGATGTTCTAGAGTTTATTGTCACTAAGCAAGCTTAGTTGCGCAGGTTCACACAATCTCAAGCCATATATATTTTCCATGAAATGTACGGGGCTTTGTATATGTGTCTGGCTGACGAGAAGTACTCAGGTCCCTAAAAGGGCCGCGTATGGGTAGCGTGGGCGATGAAGTGTTTGGAGAGAGATTCGTAACACACGCGAGACAAGCGAGGTATAAAAGAACAAGACGAAGCCGGCTGTCAGACGGTGTGTGTTTTAGCACTGCACCTCTTATTTACAACTTCATTTACAATGCACCGCTCTTTCTTAGCACGTCACAAAATCGTAGCTTGGACTTCAAGCTCTCAACTAGATTAATTCACTGCTATTATTAGGTAGTCTCAGCTAGTTTTGAGTGCACCCGTGGAGTCATTTGTTACTTTCTACTTTCATTTTAAAGATTGAACTTTATCATACTACAGAAAAAACTACTTCAGTTTAGTTTGGTGTGACGTTTGACCTGTATGCGACAAAACTTGTGAACAGTCGTGAAAGGAAGAGTGCGACAAAGTCATTTTGTTGTTGTACTAGCATCTGAATACCACTGTTGAGTTCTTTTAGCTTTGTAGGTACTAAAAGCCTTTCCGGGTCATGCAAATGCATATTCTGCTTCATATTTCAAGTAATTTTCTGGGGGATAAAGAGTTTTGGGGGCTGCTTATTGCTTTATTGTTTATTGTACCTCGTGACGAGCTTGGGAGGGAAGATGTTGATGAGATGTCGTGGGGAAAAAGAAACGGGAGGAAACTGGTGCACTCAAGACAACTCCCTAACGGTCTGTCCTGCAAGCGGGTGTCACATGCAGCAGAAAATACGAGAGATCTGAACCACGACCCTCTGTACTGGTGATAAACACATGTTACTGATGCATAAATGCATACAACTGTTTCAGTCCTTGATACCAGAGAATACGGCAATAAGGCTGACAGAGTTAAACAAAAAGCTTATCGAAGTCCCAGTCAATCGTCATAATCCTATTTCATTTGTAGACACTTTCATAACGTTTATAGTTTCTTTCAAATGCTAACGTGCACGCAATGATAACTAAACTAATATGCATATAATGACAGCTACATTAGCGTAGACATAATGATAACTGCGTCAAAATGTGCATAACGATACTTATCCTACATGCACGTAATGATAATGAACGTATTGATAACAACCGCGCGCTTTTTCCTTTCGTACACTAACATGTACATTTATTTCAAAGGTTGAACGGGCAGCGCAAGCTCATGTGTGAAACTCACTGAGCCGAGCCCGGGTTCTGCAGATTTTGACTGTAGCTTCATGCAAGCGTAACCTAAGGCTTAGCAAGAACGGACAAATGGCAGCTTGCGGTCTCAAGCTGAGACGGGTATCGGGTTGCACAGACATAGGGGTGTTGGGAATAGAGAGTCCGCGATGTGCTGTAGCACCCTGAATGGTGCGGACGGATATTTACAGGAAGGGGCTGGTAAACTGGTTTGACTGGGAGCCCACACCCTCCAGGATTATCCAGCTGCTACACTGACTGTAGGGAGAGCTTTGGAAAAGCGCTACAAGGAAGTCCTATTCTTATATATATACAGAGGTGAAGGTAAAAAGTGAGGACTTCAGAATCATGTAAAGCTTTTGACACGAAATATTTAGTCCCCTTATTTAAAAACGGGTTTTTTTCCTTAGCCTAATACCACCAAAGCTAATCCCACTAACGGGGACATTTGAAGGGACTCATTCCTGCTGTCATCATAAACAACTGACCCACGGCAGCAAAAGGTTCTTTAAGCTATAGTGAAATTCATCACACTACTCTGTACAGTTTGAGATGGGGCACAATCAAAATCAATCTAGTATTGTTAACAGTCTGACAATCAATATGCATGGTTGATACAATATTTTATTACACTGTCATCGTTTTGATAAGTAAATATAAATGTAGCCAGTGAATTATCTTAGATCGACATTTTCCTCGCATTTCACAATACTGAGGCGTGTTATCTTATCAGAATCGCTAATGCAGGCTCACGTCATACATCCCACGCTAAGGTAAGTGTGGGTGGTAGGCCTAAGCAGTTATCGGACTTAAGGAATACGGACAAGATTAGTGGGGTTTTTTCTTCTTATAATATAAAGAACAGCTTGTGGGGGGAGGGTGTGTGCATTGCCCGGAGCGGATATCTCATGCAAACATACCTGACCCATTTAATGCTCTTGTTTGGATTTATCGTCTGGCCATGTTTTGATGAATGTTGCTTTCATAAAAGCTGTGTTTGATCCGTGTCACCTTCCAAGGCCAAAAATCATCATGCAACACACACGGACAAAGTTTACTTTCCTTTAACATTGGCGCTTTCTGATTGCATCTGCCCTCAATCCAGCACTTTCTTTCCCTTACCTATGAAATCCTAGACGATTAAACATCCGCATAATTCCAATACGTGGCTCTAAACCAGCTTACTTTTCATACTTATTTCAGACGTCGCTAGCGCTGGCGTGTAATATCTATGTGAGGCTGATGCCATTGAATGGCGCTGTGTACAGAAAAAATGGACTTTGGTTTAGTCTGGTGTGACATTATGACCTCTGTGTGCCGATGTAATGAAACTGTATGCGTAACTTTTTTTTCACTGGCAATCTAATGTTAATATATTTGTTTGTATGCTGGGAGAGAGATCGAAAGAAAGAAAGAATAAAAGAAAGAAAGAAAATCTGGAAAGAAAGGCGTAGTCCCGTCCATCCAGTCGAGGACACATGCTCTTTAGATAACGCTTAAGTTTCCTTACAACTCACCATTCTTTGTAGGTAATTATGAGTGGGTTTCTAGTTACAGAGAACTAAAGGAGCAGTTGAGAGCTTGCGTTAATAACAATCGCACGCAGGGAGAAATGGTTTTGCGCGAACACATACGAGCATTCGTGGCATTGCACGCACAGTTCGTTGCCACCCTTCTCCCACCGACTTACAGACCAACCCGAGTGCTTTTTTTTGGTGGGGAGGGGAGGGGGCGTGAGAGATAACAGTATTGACGACACCCAAATGAGATTCCCTTGTTGCAAGATGTTTTATTTCTGTTCCAAATTCTGAGCCAACGGAAGATTGATGCGCTTCGATCTCAAACATTATGCAGAAAAATGAAAGTTTAGTCATTTGGAAAACAGAACTCTTCTTTCTTGTTGGTCTTTAAGGTAATCTTGAGATGTGGAACTCGGTCGCTTGCAATCTGGTGTATTGGTCCTTTACAACTGAGGATCTGATTTACACAGACCACCCTATGTTATGAGCGTAGCTTGAAAGAAAATCTGTCATGCAGAAAGTGGCCTCTACTGTACTCATCTCTGGTAAACCAGCTTTCGTTTTCGAACGCGTAACTAGTGGCCCTGACCTCGAGACCTGCTTATATATTTTTCCTTCTGTCTATATCCTTCTGGCGAAGAATTCACATTCTTCGGCCATCTTTCAAAAAGATGATTTTGTATTACACACTGCCTCGTGGCTCGTGAGTAAGATGTGACGATATTTTTTATGGACATAGCAAAACGGGCTTTTACAAGATAGGGATGGCTTATTGTTGTACGCGGGAGGTCTGTTCAGTTTACAGTTAGGTCGGTTCAGTTTACAGTTAGGTCTGTTCAGTTTACAGTTAGGTCGGTTCAGTTTACAGTTAGGTCTGTTCCGTTTACAGTTAGGTCGGTTCAGTTTACAGTTAGGTCGGTTCAGTTTACAGTTAGGTCGGTTCAGGTTACATTTAGGTGAGAGTGGATGTGTAGTTTGCGCAGACGATAAGTTCGGAGGCTCAAATGGACGCTTACTATGCCCTGTAATGACCAGTCGCTTCATCATTCTGCATTCTATAGAAGTCACAGTCTGTTCATATCCTAGTATCACCTGCAATGCTTTATGATTAATTTTCATCTCCACATGCTAATGTGTTAGCAAGCTGATGGATCCAGGCTGAGCCTCTCCTTTGAATCGAAAGTAGCCAATTTTCGCCGAACCCAGAATTTGAAAGTTTTCAACAAAAGGCATAGGCATAGGTTGGTGTATAGATCGGCAACTATCCAAAATTTAAAGATTCTGTAAGGGATGTACTGTTTCCGTAAATAGGTTCGGTCTTGCACTGCTAGACGCTGGTGCTGATAGAATAGCCATGTTGCCACCCTCAAATCCTCGGCTCTTTCGGATTCGTTCTGAGGGCAGATCTAGCAGTCCAACAGAACGTTGACAGGCCCTCTTGAAGTGCCATCGGAAAACCACCAAAATCATAGAAATAAAAAATGGAGCGCCTAGACGTATTATGCTCTCTCTCTCTGTCTCTCTCTCTCTCTCACGCACACTCGCGCGCCTGGTAGTGCATGTTGAATGCACCTGTGCACATACGTGTTCGTTTTAGTTTCGTTTCGTTTTGTTCATTACCTGAAAGCCAACGGAGAAAGAGGTGAGGTCTGCAGGCAGGCACTCAGGCCTGCCCCCCCACTCAGTCAAACTGTGTGCAGGTAAAAAGGATGAATAGGGTGGAATGTCTGGGAACGTGAAAGAAGTAAACTGTATGACGGAGAGAGTCGTCGCTGAGAATACAAGGCGTGAGCGCCAACGACGCACCTTTTGAAAGAGGGGCGCGAGGTCAAAAGAACTTCGTTGACGATAAGCGGACCTAACGACCGACACGCTAAGTAAACTTTCGGGTTCCTGGCTTTTTGTTAAACGGTCGACAAGGATTATGTCTTCCTTCTCAGACAGCCCGCTCTCATTTTCCTTTCAGGTGATCGTTATATCGAAATTTCGACAAGTATTTTATCAGCCAGATTACGAACGTGTCCCACTGTTAACAAAATAGGCAGCTTCGAATTTTCAAAGCAGATGCATTTGTTCTAAAAAGAAACTAGACTTTTGTGCATATGCCAGTGTCACACGAAGTGATCAAGTCACAGTAGCACCGAGTTAAAGAACTCGTGTGATTATTTGTAGCTAAACGTGAGTTAACATCAAAATTGGGTTCTTCATATTCTTTTTGCACACGCACAATTTAAGTTAGTCACTTTTCTATAGGTCACAGATATTTCGTGCTCTCAGTTTCCTCATTACAAGAAAACTCATGCACCCACCCCCACTCTCAGCGATGTTTTCTGTAACCGCTACTTTTAAATCGTTTTCTTCGCCTAAAAATTGATAGATGTTATACTTACATTTGTGACAAAACTTTAAAACAAAAAAACTGTGGTAAAAATGAGTTCTGGTACGTTTCATCAACCACCTATTTTCAATGACAACAATAAGATAAATACCTTCAAAATCCAAGATGTTAAAACCAGAAATGCGTGAAATATATTTGAACGAGGCGTGGCAAGTGGAGGAATTAAGTAGTTTCAGTAGATCAGGTTATGTGCAGGTAGATGAGTGGGCGTGTGGACAGATTTACTACCGTGCTGTGGTTAATTACAAAAACCGCTTGTAGACGTCAAACACATGTACACAAATAATATACCGAGTGTTCTGTCAGAAGACCGTGCGTGTGAACAGTGCAGGTGCAAACCTAGGCGTGCCGCGGAAAGAAATAAAAGTCCCGATAATGCAAGCACCCATTTGCTGCGGGACGAATTCACTCCGGAGCGCTCACATGTCGCATTCTTTTTCGTTGATGTAAATGCCGTATGCTATATGCTACTTGCGACAGTGGGGTTGCGTATCGACAGGTACGTGGGCCCACGTCGTAATGAAAACTGGGTGAACAGGACATGGGGGGTGGATTGTTAATGGAATTTGTTTTTAAATTTCTTTTGGTCTCTGTATCTCTTCCGTTCAGCTTCATGTTACCCTTGCTCTTGTTGACGCCGCAAAGGAATGCAGTCACTGACGAACAGCGATGTGGAGGCAGGGACCGGTACTGAACAATCACAGTTACAAATGCTGGGGTCTATCGTCGAATTTTCGTCGCCCTGGCAAACTGTAGAATCTATAAAGCCTGTCTCACATGGTTCTATTAAGACAAAAGAAAGCGCTGGTTTAAAACTTTCCAAGTTAGATACACTGCAGTTGTTAATGGTGATTCTAAGCGAGACTATGCTGTATGAGTTAATACATATAAACGTATATCCAAACAAAGATATAAATTGAGAAATTAGGTTTTGTACTTTCATCCTCTATGTACCTGTTTCCTCCATTCTTGTTTGATTTGCACAGTTATTTTCGCTTTTCTGTTATTAAAAATATGTTGTAAATGTAATATCGTTCTTGACACAATATGGACACAAATGATACTAACTCATCTTTCCCACAAAATTAACCAATCAAATCGTGTAAAAGAAAGGGTTCATTCGATTTGAATTATCTTCGCAATTATTCTTCAACGAAATTGAAGCACGTACTTGTTTGCACAGAAGATCGGATCCAGTTTCGACGAAAATAAATTGCACGTTTACTTCGACAGCTGGACTTTTTTTTACAGCCGGTGTCACTTGACTTCATCGGGTAGTGCTAGACGGGGTAAATCTCTAATGAGCAGGGTTCTCGACAATTAAATAACGCCTTACCTTAAATTCCTTATTTTCTTCTGAAAACATTTCTGGTTGCTGAAAGCCTATGTTTCGAACGTCGATCGCAGCTTGTGACTGAAATCAGTTTTCAAAGGACAAATATAGCAATGTGTTAACTACGGTTCACGTTAACGCAAAGAGAAAACTCTTGCCTGTATGCTGATTTTGTTAAGCCATGATAGCTTTTAGGGCTTTGCATGCAAGCAGGAAGAAACGAGAGCTGACAGCCATAATTATAGACCAGAAGAGCTGATGACCTGCGTGTAGCGTCGCAATTCAACAGTTTGGAATATGCGCACACCTCTACAATGTACGTGTTAGGATGGGAGTGGCAGGCGTGGGAGGGGGGGGGCTTCCTTCTTGGTCTCTTACTGAAGCTCCAAACACAGCACAGGAACAGACAGCCAGGTGTTGCTGCATGGTCCGTGAGAGGGTTCTGAAGACAATGTTTTAATCAGGTGTTTGCTGTGGAACCGTCTCTAATCGCTGCGGCGTGTGCAAGAGAAAAAGAAGAGAAAGAATTGATGTCTGCTGTGGTCCAGAAGCGTGTGTGTGTGCACGCGCGTGCTTGTGTGCGTGCGTGTGTGTTTGTGTGTGTGCGCGCGCGCTTGGGTGCGTGCTTGCGTGTGTCAAAGAGAGAGAACTCAACTGAGAAAACAGAGAGATTGCGCATGCAAAGAGTTTAATCGTCATCGCCAGCTGCTACATATCAGATCTTGTGACCAGAAGAAGGACAGCGACGATAACGATGAATGACGAGGACGTTGAACATTAGGGCAGATGTCACAGCGCCATATCGCGTCGCTGTGCCTTCCGATCCCGCTCGCTTGGTCACGTCCCAAAGCACCCACAGGTGGAACGACAGCAAAGCCTTAGTCAAAGCGGGTTCTGCTCTACCCGGTATTGCAAAGCGGCAAACTTTATATCTTCGGGTGGGTCAACCTCCGAGGGTCACGTGTTTGCTTTCCTACCCACCCCTGGTGAGGCGACCAAAAGCGGTGTGTGGGTGTGAGGGTAGGTACAAATACCTGCCAGTTCCGTGCAGTCTTTAGAGCTGGCGATGTCCTGGGCGTGACACGCGACCACCGTCTCTCCGACTGCACGGATAAGAAACTGATCCGTTCATCACTGTCTGTTCAAGAAGAATTTCTATTTCTGCTCCTACAAAAGTCACATAGTGTGAAAGGCCCTGTTGGGGTATTTCTTCAGCCGTTGCGCGAAATCTTTTCATACCCACGCAAGCATACAGAAACGTTTTTCGGTAATAGTTAACTAGAGCGACAGCCAAAGCAAGAAATTTTTACCAGCTCGTCGCGCCTTACAGAACTCAGTCCCCGGATACCCGGAAGTCACGCTGAACGCTGGGACTCTCTAAACATCAAAGTCTGTCCTGTGTGGAACCTGCGAGTACCTGCCATTATCAGTGAACCGAGGATTCTCTTCTCAGACAAAATTGCAACCCATGCAGGACAGGGAGGTCATGCTAAGGATTCAATGACCATCGATTTAATTCTTGTCCTGACCCTGGGCATTCTTGTGAATGCCGGGGTTAGGGCGCAAGCAGACGGTATGTACAGTGAACTTTTTTTATCCTGCACTTTTGTATTGTCTGGCACTTATGTTCTTCACCCTTATGGACGATCTGTGACAGTTAACACACGGACAGCTAACAGCTGATGACAGGAGAGAAGCTTTCATCTTGGTCTTCAGAATACAAAAATAAAAATACAAAAATACAAAAAACACTGGGGCTGGTGGGCCGGTGGGCTGGTGAGCTGGTGGGCTGGTGGGCTGCATGGAGTTTTGTATCTCCTATCAGAAAGTAAAGATGTGCGTAAATTATAAGTGCTAATAAACCTTACGACTGATTTAGTAAGGGCATATATAAAGGCTCATGCAACCCAGCCTGTAGTGTGTCGTTCAGAACTATATAACAGCTGGTGTTATGGAAGAAAAATTCGGAGGGAGCCCCATTGAGATCTTTGCATTCACCAGCCTTCACTGCTCGTCTTCTCATAAACCTATCTCTCTGGAACTGGGTTAAACTCATTCTTTCACTCATCACAGGGTCTTACGCAAGAATTTCACACTGTAAACAAGTAGTGTTCAAGTTATAAAACTTATTTTGTTACCGAAACAGGATACATTTTACATTTATCTAGAACGCTTTAGCGCAAAAAAGTTTTCTGGTCTGTGATCTCGAAAGTGTTCAAATGGCCGGAAAATGTATAATGGTGTTCTGATAATGTTCCAGTTGTGTGCCAGCAGCAAAGTGTTCAGTCAAGTAGGGTCATGCTAGGAACATTTAGAACACATGCAGCACAGATCTTACATACTATTTACATACGCAGCACATATTTTTCAACTTACTTTAAACTTTTTACTCGTAATTAGTGTTTAAAAATATTTAGAGTGCAGGTGGATGGTTGCTTGCATTTGGTCCTACATAACGAGCAAATAAGAATACAAAAGTCATCAATAACAGTTTCAGCAGTAGGAATTATTCAAATGCACATGCACATGGAAACACAATTTCTTTAAGTCATCTAACAGCTGTGAATAGTGTTCAAACAACTCTCTTCACCCAACACCTGGCTGTGAACAATATCCGCCCATCGTGGCTGCTTCACGTTGAAATTCACGGGGTTCGAAGGGTCTATGACCCGAAGCGCTGGATCCGTCGTTTTTGTCTTGTTGCTCACTACGCTTTTTCACACGTTTGATGTTTTCCTGGATCTTCTAGCAACTGCAGTCTTCTTCACCGCCCCTTATGGGGTGGGGTGGGGGTGGATATCTTAAGAAAGGGTTCTTGCAGTGCTTCTGTGAGATATGCCTAGCATGTAGATGACAAAAGAAAAGCGGTTCGCTTTGTTAAAAGAAACCTGAAAGCTATTCCAGCTGAGAGAGCAAATGTGTAAGGGCATGAACGAATTTTCTGTTTCTTTCCTTTTTTTCTGTCTTCTTTGTCTGTCTCATTAAGGCTATACAAGCATGTCAAATGGCTATATATGGCAAGGTGATATCTCGAATAGTGTACTGCGTGTTCACATTAGACTACCCATCGCGTGCCTCCAGACGACATGTCGACATCCCCTTTGACACTATATCGTCTTTCTTAGGAAAAAGGTCTTCTTTGAAAAAATATAGTATTTCTTCCTCCACTTCTCTCGCAAGAGGTCCACTAATCGCAATATGTTCAAGCCCACGCACAAGTGGAACAGAGAAGGTCGACGATAGTGCTTACGCCCTTAAATCCTCCTCTTTGAAGTTCCGTAAATCCAATCGTACATTTTCCCACGAGCAGAAAGAACCCCCCTCAAAGACCGACCACCTGACGACATTCTGTGCAACAGCGTGTAATCAGTATTAGAGAATTGAGACGTTTGCAGTCATAAGCCCTACCAGGCGAGCCGCTTCACATAAAGATTACTGTATTCAAAAGGAATGAAAGTCATTTACCAACCACTGACAATTAAGTCACGTACGTTTCGCCACACGCGATTTGAAGGTCTGTATCAAACGTGAAACGGCTCATTTAGTACAGGTTTAGGATCTTTCCTAACCGAACATGTGTTGTCCAATGTTTGGCAAAGTCTGATATGACGATCACAGTGCTACACTCCGATAGCTTCCACACTACCTTTGGCGCCTAGAATACTTCGAGGAGCCTTTGATAAAGCATGTTCGACTAAGAAGGGTTCTGTTAAGAAAGGCCCCAAGGGACGTAATGTACCCATGACGATCTTACAATGACTATTTCAGAAGGCCACGGGTTCTGTAGCTAAATCTGTTGCTATTTAAACGGTTACGCAAAGCGGAAGGGGTGCAATCTTTGAAGCTGCCCTCCTGCTGTTTAGAAGCATATTCAAACTTTATCGAATTTTGAACATGTACATATTTTTTATATGTTTAGACCAGAGCTTTGCTAAACGAAAACTTTGGTCTGCAACGCATTGGTATGCCCTTTGACTTAACTGAAAATTGAAGCAAATCATACTGTAGTTTTAATATATTGTGTATTATTATCAGCAGTGCGCTGCACAACGCTTGAAAATAATGGAATCAAAGTCCACATAGGCAGAAATTAATCCAGCGGGACGTTCACGCATCTCTGGCTAGTGGTGTTAAATCTGCACGAGCCTGCAAGACAGGTCACAAATACCCGCGCGAGCAAAAGCCAGTACCCTGACACTGGCTTTTTGTACTCTTGGGCTCTGTTTTCCCCTCAGCGCATTTTCCCTTCTTTCTTTTTTGTACAAAGAACAAACCACGCGACCAAGGGTTAGAGCGACTTCATCCTGTTTAGACTTGTCCGGGCGACATTCGGGTCGTCGTGAGAGGGAGGGATGTGTTTTAACTGCTTCTCGGACACACCATGACAATTCTTCAACAGTGACTTTGCCGACTGTCGTTAGTGGCACGTTGTACACAGAGTGAGTGAGTGAGTGCGTGAATGCGTGAGTGCGCGAGTGAGCGAGTGAGGTAAGTATTCACGTGAAGATGTCCTTTGGTGGAAACACGTGTCTGTGGTCAATATACCTTCATCTCTTCCTGTCCCACCCTTTCTCTTTCTTTCTCACACACACAGACGACAGAAATTACGCGCTGACTCTTGTAAACTCTAAGAGGGGCATTGGTGGTGGGAACGGGAGTGTGGGGCACCCAAACGAGCAGGCTAGCTTGTCCTTTGTCCTAGTGAGGGAGCAGATCGGACACACCCTGATACCCAGCAATATTCACACACTGCTATCTGACCCCACCGGGGTTTTCTGAGGTGCAGTTGTACTGAATGCGAAGATTTCAAGAGCTAGTGCTACCCAGATTATCGCCTCCTGTCCTTACTGGTTTCTTCTGCAAAGCTGTCTTCTTCAAATGGCCTTGGTCACCTTATCCTTGGTTAAGAACTTCTCCAGAAAGAGAAGGACAATTTTATTCTCGACTTTATCTGGAACATAAAAATCGCTTTGTCTCCTGCATATGGCCCCAGAATAAGTTTTCTTTGTGCAGCTCAAAAGTGTTGATGATGACAGTGACCCCTTTTAGCAGTCTTGTAGACGCCCTTACCACTAACCGACCTGGGAAAAAAAGGAAAAAAATAAATAAGCTTTCAGTGACGCACTTTCATCACCCATCAGAGTTCGAGGTAAACAAATAAATGTCGAAATGCATCGCGCCTACCCCATATCGTTCTTAAGGTACATTTAATTTTCCCGGGACCCTCCTTGTAGCGCTCCTTCATCTTTGACCTAGCAGCTGACCCCGAACCGGCGATCACGGATCTCCCCCAAGGCAGACCAGTGGAGATGGTTTGTTTTCTTTCTTCTTTGTTTCGAATTCGATTTTTTAAAGAACTTAGAAGTTGGCACTTGCCGTCTCCTAACTGGTAAGATATTTTAATTGTGCTTTGAAATTTAAAGATATATATATATACACGCACATCTACATGTATGGGTAGACATGCAGGCATGCATAAATGTCTTCAAAAAGTGATTTTCAGGGATCCTTCGTAAAGTTAACTTTTCCCAGAACCCAGCTTAATAGCTATCCCCAACCTGGAGCGCTGACGATCCTCACACATATGAATGGATAGTCACACTTGAGATTAAAAAAATATATATCTATAGTCACTACGCGCTCAGCAACTTGTCCCAAGATCTCTTCTGCAATTCCGGTCTCGATCGTTATAAATGCACACAAGTTCTAGTCAGCCCCTTGCTGTTATGGAGCAAAGATGATTGTTTCCTTTCCTTCCTTATTAATCCAAAATAAGTAAAAAGAAGTAAAAGAATGTAAGAATTCCATGTCGAATCTTCCTCCACCCCCCAAAAAAATTCTCCCTCTCCCGATATAAAGCATTTGACTCCATAAGGAAAGTAAAACATAGTATATGAATATCACAAGCCTGCATAGCTAAATTGATAGACAGTATATCAAAAGAAAATGATTAAAGCTAGATACATCTTTTGAAAAGAATACAAAGCACTACACCTATGGGAATTTTGAAAGAGATTGTTTCATAAGCATGCACACATATCACACATGCGTTGCCTTCGCTCTTTCCGTGCGGAGAAAATTTCGCAGAATTAATTCGAATCTGGAGCTAAAGGTGCTTCCCAAGCTTTTTTTGCATTCTTTTGGTGAGTTATCTCTTCTTCTGCCCCGAGAGTTCACCAGACAACGTTATTTCTTATTTTATTTTTTTTCTTCTTCTTCTTTCTCCGAGTGGAAAGACTCGCCTGTAAGCAATACGCTATTGCTCTTATTTGGGAATTCTGTGTGGGAGAGAAAGTTTCTGTGGTAAATATTTTCCGGGTATTAAGAATACAAATGTGGTTGGTGGTGGGGTGTGTGTGTGTGTGTGGGGAGGGGTAGTAGGAAAGCAAGAGGGAGAAATATTCTAAGAAAGAGAGGAGACTCGAAAGCAATCACCTTCTCCCATAAAAACCGACGTAAAAAGAAATGACGCTAGTGTCTGCGGTACGGGGAGCATACTAACAGACATTTAAAGGTCGTTCCTAACCGGACCAACATGCGTTCTAGTTCGCTGACCCAGACCGTATGTATAAATGAATGTATAACGGATGCAGATACCACAGGTTGCTGGGAAAGATTCGATCATTTTAAAAGTTACTCGCATCTCATTCCTCCTACCTGCTCCCCCCTCACCCTAGTCCAACTCTCCTTTTCTTTCAGTGTAACCCAAAGTAAAGGCCCAGTAAGGCACAGTTAGTCATCTGTTTGCTCAGGCAGCGTCAAGAGCAGAGACGGCGATCACTCCGCACTGGGAGGTACACCTTGCGATAACTGCGCTTAACGCCAGAATAAGATTGGACAGGGTTACGTCTTCAGGTGTCAGATAAGCTCCTAACACCAGAATAGGCCTCAATCAAACCCAGTGACAAAAATCCGCGTCTCCCCCGCACCTGGAAATACTGGCGTGACCTTTTGTCTTACTCAGGATACCAGGGTCAGATAATACCGCTTTGCTAAGAAAAAAAATTGTAAAGTAAACCCCGTTGCAGTGCTGGTTCAGCCGTGCATGTTTAGCGCACGCGGCAGGCAATAAATACGACAGGGGGCCATGGCGAGTCGTATTTCGATGCTCACGAGGTTGACGCAAGTGGGGTTGGGCGTGGGCGAGGCGGCGAGCGAGCAAGCCCTCAAAGGCAGACCACGAAAAAGTTGAACCTTTACGAACGCGAAGGAATGCCAGAGAGTCCACTCCCGTATGGCCGACCTAGTTTTATCTAAACAAATGGTGTCAACATCATCGCTTTCTCGGGTGGCGCGACAGCAGAAGAGCAATGCCCCACGGTTCGCAGTCTTCCGATAAACAGAGTACGTCTTCATAATACTCTCTGTTCCTAACCAATCCCTTTTCGTCCTCTGCCCCTCTTTCCCTTTTCTCTCGGCCCCTCTCGCTGATCTACCCTCTCCTACTATACACGTACACACATACACATTAAGCAGTCCTAAGCTGTATTTTCTC
Source organism: Lanistes nyassanus (assembly GCA_004794575.1). Taxonomy (NCBI): domain Eukaryota; kingdom Metazoa; phylum Mollusca; class Gastropoda; order Architaenioglossa; family Ampullariidae; genus Lanistes; species Lanistes nyassanus. The sequence goes on from SMGT01005557.1 coordinate 111,000, forward strand.
AGATCGAGCTTGTACCTTTTCCATTCATAACCCTACTGTCTTTTCTTTTAGCAAACCACTGGCGCTACTTTTTGTTCCTGAGACTCAGCATTGTCCAGCTAGCACCGTGTCATCTTAATCTCGATCCTGTCCCTAGGTATACTGCTTTAGTGCAACACGGCTGCAAGTGTTATGAGTGATGCGTGACGCGTGCAGACAGGAAGAAGCCGAAGTGACAGACTGTGTAAATCTACTGATCTTGGTACTACTCTCTGCATGATTATGCAAGCACTGTGTGGCTCAGCGCGGGCATTCGTGCGTGAGTTCTGTGTATGTGAAACATAAAGAGAGGGAATGAGCATTTTATATGTGCATTGTGCGTGACTGACTGCACGCGTGAAAAGGCCAAGCGAAGGAAGAGAGACACCCATATTTTCGCAGTCCCTCTACTCGATTGTTTTGTAGGTGGCTCGCATGCAATGCTTAAAAACCAGCGAGTCCTATGTAGATCATTTATGCATTCAAGGACCTACTGCAGAAAATCACATTCTTTAGACACGTGCAGTCACTTCTTTTCCGAAAGAAAGATTGTTCACCTCGTGTATTTTATATATCTTACTAGTCAAGGCATTTATCTCGGGAATGGTTTAGGACCAGTAAGAAGGATATTTCTGAAGGTTCTCTCCAAAGAACTTGTTGCAGAAGAACCAGCCAGACGGAGTGTTAAAACAGTAGAATACAATGGCATCGTCAAGCAAGATTGTAAAATATTGACCGCACAGAGAAGAATCAGACAGTGAAGATGAAGGAAATATTCCAGGACCATCAGCAGAAAGAAGGGGCTCTTCGTGTACCAGAGACAGCGGTCGCAGATGACTTTCAAGATACAAATGCAAAAACAATCCCACACTGCACTTTGTTTGGATAATGGCATTTTGGTCTGCTAGTCATGTTTTGAAGATGAACCTACAGAGTAAATGATAGTGTTTTGTTCAGTTACATGAAGATAACGTACTTCTCACACAAACATTTATTTCGACGAACATCCTCTGCGTCATGTACATAATATTTTGCATAATGTGCTCAGATATTTTGTCTTTTGTTAAAAGTAGAATAAACGAATACAATTATTACAAGTGAAATCATATGTAGTATGTACAGGTTGTATTTTTAAAGCATCAGACCAAACTGTTGATATATGTAAGCACTCCCATTTTGAATTCCTATTTTACAATAGTATCTCTGGCATGTGCCTGACAGACACCTTGCGCCCATATGTATGACAGTTTGCATTGCGCCTGGCGGAGGATTAATGAGCACAGAAGCTTATAATGGACTTTGCTTATGAGGGTCACCTTATATTATTCTGTCCTAGTGATACGAAGTCGTATAGTCGTAGCTAGGACGCGTGAGCGTTCGCGAACTAACCCGTGTAAAAAAAAAATGCCCGTACCCCTGAAATTTAAGTATACTTTATGTGTGGTTAGGAGATATGTTGACCTGAGTGTACCCAAACAGTTTGTTCTGGTGTCTGGGAGGGGGTGGGGGAATGGAAGCTACATCTACTGCCTTTTCACCTGCCCCGCCAAAAAAAAGCTAAGCCCTGACAGGTGTGCAGCAGAGTCATCGTCTGTAAGGCCTATAAATCCAGCACAGACGTCTATCTTGATTCACTGTATGTCGTGTGTTTTACGTAGGCAGATGTGGGGGGGGGGTCGTGACGAGCGAATGAGGTTACTCGGCGTTTCTCGGGTGCTCAGACAGGGTATTCTATCAGGTAACACTCAGGCAATGACGCCATTTATCACGTATTTCGTCTTCATGTTTCATGTTAAATATGTATTGTTCAATACGGTCTGGGAGATCGTGGAGACGTTTCTTGATCGGGCACCCCACCCTTTTCAGATCTCAACCCTACTCTTATCTCACAGTGAGACGAATCATACGGTCAAACCTTGGCTTCAAAGGTCCTGGACCTTTCAGTACGAACTAAGGTTCCTGTAAATCATTAACACAAGGATAAAGACTGAGATAAACAGTGGGAATGTGACATGCAGCTGGATAACCGAGGGTCCCCAGTATATTACGCAAACCGATCTCTCTTTAAGGGGAGGGAGGCTAAAGAAGGGGAGGGTGGGGGAGAGAGAGTGACGTTAGGAGTCGGAAGCAAAGCTCGTTTGAAATGGTTTGAAAGGGTTTGAAAGGGTTTTCTTTTTTTTTAGAGGTGGTCCCTTTTGGAAAAGACATAAAGTGTTCTGCACTCGATTTTATAGCGTAATTTTACGTTCGCTTTAAAAGGGGTAATGCGGCATGGTCCACGTCATTTTGTGACATAAGATGGTGGCTTCGTGGCCTAAAACCCTACATTATCCACAGGATAAAATGGCCCTAAAAGCCTGCAGACTTTTGTCCCGAAGATGTCTCTGGCTGAACACCACTTTTCTGGTTATTCTTGTTTCCTCGCATACACATGCCAGCTGGGTTGAGAAAATCCAGATATATTGAGAAAGCGATGTTCAGCTGAAGACACATTTACAGCACTCTACCCCTACCACCGACCAAATGAAAAGTTTCTGATACTCGCTTTAAGGCGCTCAACCGAACAAGAGGGTGAGAAAATTAAAACTGGCACCTGTAAAAGCAGCATTCTCAAATCCCAAATCATCAGCTTGTAGGGACGACGGTGCCGCCAGAAGCATGAAGTGATCTAGCAACACTTACACAGACACACCTGCAACAATTATTGCTGTTCACTGATCCACGGTTACGCTAAAATTGGCATATCCCTCGACACAAACCTGCAATTATCGTCTCCTGGTGAGCTCAGTCAACAGCAGGCTTGGACAGTCATCAATAATAATGTCAGAAAAAGTTATCGTTAAGCATCTCGGCTCGTGTGAGTTAAGGGCTTATTAAACCGCCAGCATTGTTACGAAATCCCTGGCACGTCTGCGGAAATGAGCTGCAACTGAAACTGTCTTCTCAAAGGTTGAGTACAGTGGCTTCCCCATGGGGACTGCTAAGCTTGTTCACTAACAGTCCACTAATTAACACAGCATAACTAAGCGCATTATCCATAAATGAAAACATTTTAAAATTTACGTTTTAGTGAATATACTTGAGTCTTTTCATTGCTAAATTAAAAATCAATTACCTTCATATCGGCAGTTGATATATATATATATGTATATTCGAAAATATATTTGTGTCCATGGGCATGTCCATTTGTGAGCATTTGCATTAGTGTGCTTCGTTAAAACGCTGCGCTGCCTAATTTTTCCTGTTTTAAGATTTTTAAACTCGGATCGATAACAAAATCTATCCCCACGTTACACGTCCACTTTGTTTTTCTCTGCAGTCTGTAATTCTCCTCTGGGACTGGCTGATGGCGGTTCTTTTGACAACACGCAGCTGCTGGCGTCTTCTACTGCCCCCGGCCTGCAGCTCAGCTACGCACGGTTCAACTGCTGCACAGGTAAAACGATATTTGCACATACGAGTACGTGGAACGCTCTGGGCATATTTTGGGGATCAGCTCCATTTAAATAGAAGACGGGCCAATCTCGTTCTCTCTTTAAAACTATCTTACTGCTTGCAAACTGACTTAAGACTATACCTACACAAATCTCAAATATCTATATCTATATCTATATCTATATCTATATCTATATCTATATCTATATCTATATCTATATCTATATCTATATCAACTGTATTGTGTCTTATCTCTATCTATATTTATATACAGTTTCATTTTTTTGAAATTGCATTCGAAAGGTGCACATGAGGCTACGTAAACACTGTTTCTGTAACACGAGCCAGGCCTTTACTCTCGCCCCACCCTCACTCCCCCATCCCTTGGTGGGGACACCCCCGTGCTTTCCCCAAGCCGGCGAACAAGCAGCCACAATTCTGCCTTGGCCTGTTGATCTGCGCACCTCTGAAACCTGATGTAAACAACCAGCGCAGGCGACGACGCACTGTCCCGAAGACCACAGCGCCCCCTAGCAGCCTGCAGACATACAGCCCGTGACGTGTAGGACGGGATCGATCAAAGTGTGAGACAAGGGAGGGGGTGTAAAATGTTTTTGGCTGGGGTCCAGTGGGAAACGAGTGGGGAGGGGCGTACGCCCCCGGCCAAAGACGACGCTCTTAAATTTTGAAGCTATTCTGGGGTCCTCTCTTGAATGATAAAATCATAATTTTGAAAATATTTCCTTTGATGGTACACAGTAGCAAACCATACGCCTATCTAACGTTATTTGCAGTGTACTCAGGTCGCTGGCATTCCATGAATTGACGTGGTTTTTATTTTCTTTCTACTCCCGCTCTCTCTCTTAGTCCATTTAGTCACCCTCCGGAAGGAGGGGTGGTGACTTGAAATGTTTCCCTTCTGTGCGTTTATGAATCCGTCCGTCTGTTCGTTCGTTTGTCCGTTCGTTCATTAGTTAACACCAGGCCCGCAGTGCCTCCAGCGTAGTCATACAGAGTACTGGAGTTGGGGATGGGGGTGGATAGGTAACGCCATGAACCCCAAGGTCATACTTATTTTAGGCAGAGAGGGTGCTTAAGCACCCAAAGCATCCCCCACCCCATCAAAAAAATAATCTTCGGACCTGACTGTGTTCCTCCAATAGATTCCTCAGCTTTTCCTGGCTCCTTATACTGCAAAAGGTGGTAGAGGTTTTAAAATAATGACGAATATATGCAACAATACTTTGCACATATTTTACAACGTGTCTTTACCGTTGAAATCTGGACCGCGGGTGGGAAGGGCTTGTCTTCCGTTACTCTTATCGTCACAAGAGAGAGTTAGTTGGTAATCGTTTGGCAAACAGCTGTCTTTTACGAAACATTCGCATTGCAAAGAATGGAAATATAGACGTAAACATCGGAAACAAATCAGGAACTAGAGTTTAAGCTTGGTGTTTAACAGCGCGAAGGGTCCTTACGCAATCGCTATGCTTCAACAAAAAGAGACATAGGAGTTTCAGCATTAAAAAAAATTCAATGTGTTAACGTTATAATAAGGCTTCAGAGCAAAAATAGCTTAGCATTCTCATTTCAAAAGCAAAGGTAGTCTCCTCATTCAAACTATTTTAGGTCTAGCGGTGGGCCATAACAGGCTTTCAAAAGACTCGCTCCTACCCGCAGCTGAGCACCATGTAAACGCGCAGAACAACTGGAACCAATCAAATGACGAGCTCTATTTAGGATGTGTAACAAGCGGAGCCAATCAAATGGCGAGCTATATTTCGAAGGTCTTTCAAGGGGCGGGGGGACGGGAGGGAGAGGGGGATTTTCCCAGAGGAGGGGGATTTAGGGGAAGGGGAAGGGGTGGGGTTAGGGTGGGGGCTAGGAGTAGGGGATACGTGGGGGTTGGGGGAGGGGTGGGGCGGGGTATAGGCAGTAAAGATCTTCCAGGAAACTGCAAGGTTTTCAGTGGTGACCCTACGAGATTAGCATATTTTACGTGATACTGTATTTTGATTGGCTCCAGTTTTTATGCGCTTTTTCATGCTCCTAAGGGGAGCAGTGGGCGAGTGGATGGAGCGCTGTCCTCCGAACTCTGGCTCACGCTTTCCCCAGTTCCCCCACCTGTCATTGGGTACCTGACCCGCGGGTCAGGGGGGGTATGGGAGCAGAGGGAGATGGGCTCACGATGCTGGCTCACAGAAATGTAGGTCTCTCTAGATATCCACCCCCTACTACCTAAAGCAGGTCACGGAACAACCTGTACCTTTTACTAGCTGCTAGGAAACCGTTAGACAAGCTTATATAGATATATAAAAGAAAAATTTACTGTCCTGCCCTTACAGTACCTGGCCGCACCAGTACGCATTTAGAGTACAAGGTCAGAGTTAGAAGGGCTCCCATTTCGATTCTGGACAGTTAAGGTCTTTCTAACCTTACGGAACATCTCACGTGTCTGTGCATCGTCAGTGACAGCCCGAGCAAAGAAGACGAGAAGATAAACGGAAATAAGCTGAGGAAATGAGTTCACAAGCAACCGTAACAGAAATAAAGAAAGTCTGTAAAAGATTCACATCGACAAGAAGATTTGGGTTTTATTCTCTTTCTGTCTGTCTGTCTGTCTGTCTGTCTGTCTGTCTGTCTGTCTGTCTGTCTGTCTGTCTGTCTGTCTGTCTGTCTGTCTGTCTGTCTGTCATCATAGGCTTCTCTGTCTTTTTCGCAAATGCACGTCTGTCTGTCTTTCGGTCTAGTTCCAAACACACTGTTGTTTTTAAACCAGATTTGGGGAGTTACACTTCTTAGGTAAAATAAACCATTACTTTTGGGGGAAATCATTCTGGTGCTGTGAAGAGTATGGAGAGAGGGAAAACAGAACGATGGAGAAAGAACGCATAGTTTGTGCATCTGCGTGCTGGTACGTAAATGTGTGTGAGAGTGGGTATGTTACAGTGCTCTCTTCCCTCTCACTCTTTCGCGCAAGTATACAAGCGTGGACGGACTACCGCACACATAGAGAGGGGAAGAGGGAGTGTGTAGAAAGAGAAAGATTTATCCATCAAACAGCAAGCTTTTAATTCGCACCGTTCTCTATAGCTGAACAGGAAGGTAATTTAAGACAATCTTCATAGATTGTAATGTCAGTCCATACAGATACAGTTGTCTTTGCCATGGTATTGCAAGCTGTGTATAGTCAAGCAAAGCACGCGGTTCTTCCAGATCAAATAACAGGGGCCTGGTGCCCAGCCAATGCGACGGCAGGCGAGTGGCTGGAGGTCAACCTGTACCGTCCGGCAAACGTGACGTCACTGTTGCTGCAGGCTCCTGCTGGAAACGCCGCTGCTCAGGCGTCCACACTTAAAGAGTTCCTCGTTTTCCTTGAGCTCGCTGACTCTGCACCTGGCAGTCTCACCCAGTTCTTAGGACAAGACAACAAAACAGGGGTAATACGCTTTTGATACATCTTGAAGAAACTGTCTTCACAATAACAAAACAGGGGCTAATACGGTTAAGGGAACTGTCTTCATAATAACAAAATAGGGGCTAATACGGTTTTGATACATCTTGAGAGAACTGTCTTCACAATAACAAAAAAGGGGCTGATACGATTTTGATACATCTTGAGGGAACTGTCTTCATAATAACAAAACAGGGGCTCATACGCTTTTGATGCATCTTGAGGAAACTGTCTTCATAATAACAAAACATGGGCTAATACGCTTTTGATACATCTTAAGGAAACCGTCTTCAAAACATGCAAAATTAGTAACATTATTGCTGGCACTAATGACAAAAATAAGCTATAATATGCTAGATGCAGCGGTTTCAACAAAAGTAGGCGTTAAGACAAACGATTTAAAAAAAAGGTAAGCTATTGGATGGATTCAAAAGAGCTGATTAAAAAAGTCTCTAGAAGTGGGGAAGAAAGGTAATGGAATTTCGTTATCTCTTGATGTTCCGCCACGCCAGGACCAAGCATGTACTTTTTACCAGTTAAAGACTTAATACTATTAACTAATGAATTCTAAATCCAATCGTCTGGCAAATGTGAATTCTGTACAGTCTGCAAAATCGGCTCACCATGTTGCCGGCGGCATGAGTAGTCTTTGAGAACTAGGCACAGGAATCGCAAGCTCGAGCACAAACCAGTGTAATTCTTAAGACAATACGAAACAGGAAAGTCGTCATCTAAAGGAATCAGTGGTTCTGATGTTTATGGTAACAAAAAGTTGCAATGGGTACAATATCTGCAGGTCTTTGTGGCCAACTACACAAATGGCGCCTACAGACTGGACCTGGGCGACGCAAAAACAGTCCGACGGGTTCGAATCCAGGTCGTCAGTTTCAACACCAGGCCGTGTCTTCGCCTAGAGCTTCTGGGTTGCAACGCACGTGAGTTCACATCAGAGATGTATTCTTGTGTATTTTTTGTTGACATATATCATCAAGCCTAAATCTGTTTCCTTTCTTCTATTTGATGTGTTATTCTGCCTTTGAGGACTGTAGATGAACTCATTTCTCCTAAACAATAATAATGTTCATGTAGTGAAAACTTAGCATTCAGTATGACAGAGGAACAAAGAATTTAGAAAGGAACTCAACTGAATATAAACTACTATATCGTGACACACGCTTCGATTTGTTCTACCACAGAACTACAGTGTTTCCATAGAAGAATCACGAAGACCAGTCCACTAAAAATTACATTTGTTATGAGGTTCTGCACATGATTTCTAGAATTAATAAAAGATTTATGTAAGAAAAAACCGACAAGAAGTGGATTTAATCTGAACCGTTTGGTATGTGGATTTTCCAGCAGCTGGACTGGTGCCTAGCGGAATCGCTGCTCCCACGTTGAGTCTGTCTTACAGTTCAATAGACAACATGGCGCTGGAGTGCCGATTGAACAATCAGCTAGCTTTTGGCATCCGGTACCAAGTCACGTGGTATACGAGTGACGTCAATGTGTCATCCGTCTTCTTAGCAACATCGCTGTTGTCCTCAAAATACAACGTTACAAGCACCAGTTTCAATCAAAATCAAACCGTAAGCACACAACCCATAATATTGTCTTTTGCATGAAAGCTTTTATCTTTTTCAACTTTCTTGAGTAATGGATCCTTTCCATATCTGAATATTATTTAACATAGAGATAACGGAAGTTAAAAGGCATATAACTAAAATTAAAAGGGATATGACAGTGTTGAAAACTGTATTGAATGCACATTGATAGACAAAGTGCGTGATACTTGTGTGAGGCTTGATTTTGATGAAAAAAGACTATTATATTTACATGAACCTGATGAAACATTACTAATTTTTTATCGTAATCATGTACATCTACCTTCTTATGGTCTTGATGAAAACACTGTAATTACACGATTCTGATGAAACCACAGCATTTTATCAGCTCCATGTTTAACAGGAACTTTTTTAAAATCAAAATCGTGTAGGTAGTTGTACATGATGACGATGAAAAAGAATGTTTCATGAGGTTCATGTAGATGTTATTATCAGTATTATTACATATGTGCTTGACCTATGTTTTATAGTATTGAGTATTATTTAGGCGGCTAACAGCGGGCAATAAAATATAAAGTATTCTATGCACAGTGGGAAAAAGCTCTTACAAACTAGAACGCTGTTAAATTCTTTTTATTTTTCTTTATAGTACCGCTGTGCGGTAGCAGCTTGCTACATTCCAGATTGTAAAGCGGGCTTCCTGAGCGACCAGCAGACCAGCAAGGCATACAGACCTGAAATAATGGTAATTCAGTTGCTGATTTGTCTTCTTAATGTTAGGTGCATCTTTCTTACACGACTGGTCGTAGACATTCTGTGTTTTGCCTATGCATTCGGGGTCCGGATTATAAGTACACTCCGACTCGCAATTTTATTTTTTCCAAGGAATAAACTACCTCGACCAACATCTTCAGTAGGATTTGGGTGGGTGAGCGCAAGTCACAGTGTCGTCACTTGGGGGTTTACTTTTCCCTTAACGCGTCGTCCTTGCGCTAGCTCCGCACAGCCGCCGTCAACAATATGCGTTAACAGCTTCCTTCTGATGCCTAAATCTCCTCCTGCTTAACTAACCCATACCATACCTGGCCACCCTGACATCTGCTCTAGGGCTAAGGTCCCATTCCCAACCATGCCCCCAGCGTCAGTAAAACCTCGCCTCTTCGCCCTAGAGCCATCACGCTGACTAGAAGTGCGATCAGGGACCCGCTGACACCTAACCCGACCTGGCGAAGACGTGAGTGAGCTAGGTGGCGGTTTGAAAAGGGGATTAAGGACTTAAGGCAATAGGGTTGTGGATGGGTCACACCTAGAAGCGAAGGTCCAATCTCTTTAACCCACCAGACCCCACTCGTGACAAACAGTTTTGATGTAGAATGGGTAGTGGTAGTGAAGATTTGTCAGTAGCTAATGTCGTGCACGACCAATCGTCGCGCGCGCGTGTGCGAGAGAGAGTGTGTGTGTGAGAGAGTGAGTGTGTGTGTGTGAGAGAGAGAGTGAAGAACTACGCTGAGGTTCTTATTCAAACTGTCGTGACTGCCTGTCTGCATTAACCTACAACTTCCTCTATTATGATACTTTTCCACCCATCTGTGACTGAAGGACGATCTATATCCCAACCTGTGTTTTCGTTCATCTCTCCCTCTGTGTTTGTTGCGTTCATCTCTCCCTCTGTGTGTGTGTGTGTGTGTTTCGTTATTTTCACTGAGTATGTGCCTCGTCCGCGTGAAGTGTACATGAAATGTGTTATCGCGCGTTACAAATCCTCATTTATTATTATTATTATTATATCAGACTGTTGGCAGACTTCCGACAATTAAATCAACAGTTCTATTTTCACACCTAGCATTCAGAAAGGCGCCCAGAATTTTAGTTTCGAATTTACCCAGTGTTAATAGATCCTAAAAACAAACATTTTTTTAAGTTTCTGAAAATGACTGATAATTAATATGTAAAATGGAATGACAAAGGACATTATTGATGACGACATTAGACAACCTCGGTCCTCGGTATTCTAACGTGATCTGGGCTCAGATTTGGATATATAAAGACTACTCTCCCATCCTTTGTTTTTTCCTTCAGCTGCTGACGGAGAGTCTTCATTTACAAGAAGGTGGGGCGGGTGCCAACATCAGCTTCACAAGTAATGCGCCGCCATCTGTCTTGTGCGTGACGGGCAACAAGCAGCCAGACTGCCCTGTCAGTGTCGTGTCTTACGTTCGCGACCTCCGTCCCCTCAGCTGTGTTTCGGCCTCTCAGAACATTCTTCCGCAGGTCCTTTTTCCAGACGGAGCTCAGTCAGAACTCTGCGCCGTTCCGCTGACCAATGAAAACTGGCGATCCATCAGAACCATTGCTGTTACAGCCAATCAGGACGGCTGGTTAGACGGAACGTCCAACACCACGGTCACCTTGTCCGTGAATCTTGGGGGTCAGGAATTTTACACACTGTCCGACAAAACATTGCAGGTACATTGTCCATGACACGATGTCAGTTTTAAGGAGAGAGCTTCTGTAACGAAATGAAACTTCGTAATAACGAGCTATAAGCGCGTGTTTTCAGATGCATATTATACTTATTTAATGTATAGGCAAGTAAAGATCGGAAACAGAGGGTTCTAGAAAGAAAGGAAGGACAGAAGGAAGGAAAGAACGAAGGAAACAAAGGAAGAAAGAAAGAAAGAAAGAAAGAAAGAAAGAAAGAAAGAAAGAAAGAAAGAAAGAAAGAAAGAAAGAAAGAAAGAAAGAAAGAAAGAAAGAAAGAAAGAAAAAACGTTAAACAGCTTAACTAATGATTTCCATGATACGGAAGGCACTGTGCTTAAAATCAAACATGATGGACAGGTACAAGTGGATGACATTGACCGTAAAGCTGTGTGCTCCTCTCTCAACGACCCTCACCTGACAACATTTGACGGGCGGTAAGCAGACGTCCCGCAGTTTTAGTCACTTGCTGTTAGGTAGACAGCAGGTATCAACGAAGTTGCCTAATTAAACACTTGGTCTCCATCAGGATAAACGCCGTCATCATATCTTCGATAAAGCCTATTTTATAATCAGATTTTTGGTCGGAGTCAGATGACTTGGGGCGAAGTATTGATTTTTTTTGTAACATGACGTAGAATATTCTTCGTAGAAGCACACGCCTAACTCTTGTATAGGTACATGTCTTTGTTTGTTTGAACGTCTGACGCACGCCTCTCGTTTTCCTCCGTTGGCAATAGTTCGTACGACAACCAGAACAGCGGCGAGTTCGTGCTGTACCGTCACAAGACACTGCCGTACGAAGTACGAGCCTTCTACAAGCCGTGCGGTGTCGTCCCGAGATGCAACTGTGGTGCGGCTGTTCGCGTAGATGCGAACGTCATTCTGCTGACGGCGTGTGTGCCCGGAGAGGGCATTCGCGTCCAGATTTTTGCTGTGGGGGACCTGCAGGCAGGGACCGCAGTGAGGCGTTACGACGGGGGAGACAGATACGAGGTAAGCATCCTACCGTGAGAGCGATCGTAAGGCCGGTTCACCCTGTATATTTTACATTACCTTTACGAACGGACAGGAGACACGAACGCCCATGCATCCTGACCCGCTGACCGTGGACCATGCATGCGAAAGCGGTCCTAACTCTTTGCCACATACAAAAGTGTTGACAAATATCAAGACGTACTTGATCCCTATACCCGTAAAGGGGTATACGAAAGCTCATGCAAGTGGGGTCTGGGTGCCTGACAACCGTGCTTTGAAAGGATGGTTTACCATGAACTTATATAACCAATTTTAATAGCTTACATCTTTTCATCTGTTTTGAATAGATGTATATTTTTCTCTTTCGCCTGCACTTTCTGTAACAGACCAAGCAATTATATAATGGCAGTAATCTGGGTTTCTTTCAATCACATCCAGGTTACCCTGCCTACAGGGTCTCGGCTTGTTGTTCGAGCAGGGACAAACAATTTCATCAACCTCTGGTTCTATCCTTCGCCTCTAGACAAACAAAAAACAGAAGGTACGGCGCTTAAAAAAACCACAGCGTTATGCAAAACGTCATCGAACTGTCTGATCACGGACCCATTTTGACAAATGTTATTTCTCAAAGCAATGTTTTTCTGCTGCATGTTTTCGTAAACGGGTCGTGAGAAATTATAATTGGAATATACATCTTTCACAAACAAATTTACATGTGATTATGTGTTACTTTTCCTATTTATTTATTTTTTAATCAGGTCTGTGTGGGAATTATGACAGCAACTCTACCAACGATTTCCAACTCAGTTCAGGCACTGTTGTAAATGACGCTCAGCTTCCAACATTTTTAGCAGACTGGAGGTTTGTACTTTCTTCCATCGGTTTAAAGACACGTAGATTTTACAGCAAAGGGACAAACTAAACCCTTAGCCTTTTTCACATCTAAATATATTTTAGTAATCGCTTTACGAATATGATATCTCGCACTTCGTTCAGAAAACATAAAAAAGTAGGAAAGATAGAAAGAGAAAGGGTGTGTGGAGAGAGACAGAACGTGAACTTTAGTACTCCAACGATCCCTTTCAAGGGGGAAATGACGAAAAGGGGGAATATATAAAAAGCAACGTCATCTACAAATGAAGGAATATTTTCATACTGTATCATTCAGTTATAAGACTATAGTTTCATTCTGGAAATATCATTCTGGCGCTATTTCGAGAATAGAGAAACCTTGCTAAAGCCTTGGTATGCAATAGTCAGCCCTCCTGATGGTGGAGGGTGGGGGGAAGAGAGAGAGTGAAAACACTGAGTAGTTAATAAGAAATCACATTTGTTTGAAAATTATACAGGGTCAACGCGTCTGACAGTCTGTACAACGGCCTTTGCCCGTCCAAGTCCAAATCACAGGAGAAGCTAAGCATCCAAAAATATTCTCAATGCCAGTCACGTGATGCTGCAGCCCCGTTCACCGGGCCAGGCATCCTTCCCTGCAACCTTCTTCAAAGCTACGACACAGGTAGGGATCCTAACGTCAAGATAAACGAAATTGCCTATAAATTCTTAGTATTCTTGTTTTTGATTTTCACCTGTAAGTAGTAATGGCTGCAAATACAAATCGTTTATTTGCAGATAATCTAATCACGGATCTTCTAAAGAAGTTGTCCATACCGCCAGCCAACTGCATGCCCAGTCTAACTGCAGAAAATGTATTCGAGTACAACAGTACGTCATCAGCACAGGTTAGTGACGAGGTTATCATTGAAGTAGACAGGTTTTAAAGTGAACGATCTTCTACTTAACACAGAATGCGTGAATTTACAGAAGGGCTAGCCTCCCGCACTTTGTTTGTAAAATTATGATGCTAGTCTCGGTAAGTTTGTCGGTAAAAATAGAAATCAGTCTATAAATGCTTTCGGTGTTGTGGTTTATGCATTGACTGGACCACACGCATACAGGGAGACGGAACTGAATGGACAGACGCAAGGACGAACAGATGGATAGAAGGAGGCAAACCTAATAAGAGCTAAAAAGGAACAGGGAGACATGAGCAGAATTAAAAGCAAATTATTTTCCCTTCATTCCGTTTGTCTAGTCCAACATCACCTGGCCTACTGGATGGAACGAAACGACCGCCCGACAATTTTGCGAAGACACCTTGAGATTATCCTACGTCGCCCGTGTTTGTGGTGACGTCGTTGCCCCGTCAGACATCGATCCGATCAGAGTTGACAACTGCATCACAGACATTCAGGTAATAATTCACAGTTTTCCCGTGTGTCGGGTGAGATGTCTTTATACCTGCTACGTTAGTCCTTCTTTGGTAGCTCGTTTTCTAACGAGATTTTCCACTGGAACATCGTCCTAATATTTTGATGGGGAGCGTGGGGAGAGAGAGAAGTAGGTTTAATTACTAACAAATTTTCTCAAAGAAATCACAGCAAGTGATTGGTGAAATATCCCCTGTTGTTATCGCTGTAGCTGACGGGTGAAGGAGCCTGGGCCGGTGTCCTACCCACAGTCTTGGATCAGGAGTGCCGTTACCAGATCGAGTGGAACCAGACCCGCTGGCTGAGCAGTGGACCACCGGTGGCTGTTCTGTCTGCTCTTTGTCCTAACAACTGTTCTGGCAACGGCGTCTGTGAGAAAGGTAGAGTCACAGAGCACGGTCACGCCGTGAAAATGTGGGCGCTTATCCACAGACCAAACGGGCGTTTGTCGTACATACAGAACCGACCTTCACGCGAGACATACGCGGGTTTCGTCTTTTCGCAAAAGACACGTTGTCCTTCAGTAATAGTAGAACGTTTGATACTTGCAGTTCTTTGTGGGACAGCGGTAGTAGCTGTTCGTTTCACTTAATTAACAGTTCACAGTTTCACTTAATTATCAGTTCACAGTTTCACTTAATTATCAGTTCACATATTCACTTAACAGTTCACAGTTTCACTTATTTATCATTTCACGGTTTCACCGTATTAGAAGTTCAGTTTCACTCAAGTAACAGTTCACAGTTTCACTTAATTAACAGTTCACAGCTTCACTTAATTATCCGTTAATGAGAATGGTCGTGAGACTGGTTCACCTTTAATGCTTAGCGTTGAATTTACGTGTGGAAGACGGGAGGCTAACACAAACACTAAATAAAATGCCAGAGCCCATTGGAATTTTGAACATCTATTTTGAAATATCTTTCAACATGTATACTCAATTATGTCACAGGCACATGTCGATGCAACGTGGGCTTCATTGGTGCAAAGTGCTCAGAGAATGCAACTCAGGCGCCAAAGCTGAGCAGACTAGAAAATGGAGGGCTCTGTAACTCACTGATCAGTGACTGCACTTCTGCTAGTGTCTTCGGCCTTACCTTTGTGGCGAGTGAACAGCTTTCCTGCTTCATCAAAAGGCTTTCGGTAAATACACGATTCCGCCATTGATAGCCTTAGTTTTGCATTTGTTATAATACTTGGTATATGGCTTCTTATAATACTTGGTAAATGACTTGTTATAATACTTGGTAAATGACTTGTTATAGTACTTGGTAAATGACTTGTTATAATACTTGGTATATGACTTGTTTTAATACTTGGTATATGACTTGTTATAATACTTGGTATATGACTTGTTATAATACTTGGTATATGACTTGTGATTTATGGGTTTCGTACGATATAGCTTGTGTAATAAAGTTACATTGTCTTGACATTCAAGTGTGTGAAGCGCAAAATGCAAAACCATTCCCGATCCCATGATGTTAGAATCCCTCATATCATGGACATAGCTGTCATCATCATCATCACCTCTACCACCACCACGACCTTCACTATCATCAACAGAAATAATTTGTTGTTGCTTGCCTATTTTATCCAATGCCGTAATTGATTGTTGCGCGAAGTCTTTGTTAGAGTATCTGTTCTCCCCCTCCCCCAACCCCTCAGTCCCTCTCTCTGGCTCTCACTCGATCTCTCTTTCTGTCGCTCACACATGCACACACAGATCCACATCCACATTCCGAAAAGTGTTTGCTAATCGCATATACGCTTTTCTCCTGCTCTCTTGCAGGTTGGCGCCACCGGCTACAATGCAACATCTGACTGGACCAAAGTCTCAGCCACTTTCATCAGCCAAACGCACGTGCTGTGCTTGCTGCCCAAAACAGACAAAGAATCGGGTGGTTACCTGATTAGCGTCGCCAACACACCTGGAGTTCTGAGCGATCCGCTTCTGATGCTGATCTTTAATCCGTCTTGTTTCGTCTGTGACGTCGCAAACGGCAATTGCTCGCAGAAGGTAAGTATTTACTTTCGACTTAAATTGTTAAGGTAGCTCCCCCCACCACCACCACCACCCTCAATAACATTTCGCTTTGTCGTTATTCAAGGTTACTACAGAAATTCGAAAAATCAGAAACTTGTTGCACATCAATGTTAACGTAGGTTAGACGACACACAAAATATGCCGACGTTCAAATGAATTGCTGTGATTTTTTTCACACGCTTTCTGGTCGATTGTTTGCCGAAAATCGAAAGGCCCAATTGCGAGAGTTGAGGATTTCTCTTTGAAATTATTTCAGAAAAACACGTGTGAGATAGATGGCACCTGCTATCTGAACAACACCAAGAACCCCAGTAACCACACGCTGGTGTGCCACTCCATTGTGAATCCTACATCGTGGACCTTCAGTGCCTGTATGTATTTTCGACCTCATCTGGCCCATAAATTCGTGTCGCCCGCTTTCCTCCATGCATATCTTCACGTAATCTTTCTCATTCGTTGCATTTGGTTACCCGACACGATCCCGTTTAACAAAATCGATCACTCTTCCTTTCTTTTTAAGGGTTGATTTCATGATTGCGCTCATCTAACCCCGAGATTTTCCAAAATTTTAATTATTTGTTTCTTCGTCCGTTTTCAAAGCACCTTGCGCGAGAGGCGTCGTGTGGACACAAGCGGCAGGGCAAGGCTTGGCGCTACATAACCATCTGACTCTGCGAAACGTCTCGACGCTGAATGACTGCAAGGCTGCCTGTCTGGCACAACCAGACTTCCTCTGCCAGTCCGTGGATTACGACACTGACAACCATATGTGCATGTTGTCCAAGTACCACCTCAGCGACGCCCCGGAGTACGAACTCAAATTTGAGGCCAAAATCTCACACTACGACTGGTCCTGCGCAGACGGTACGCTTTCTGCACGAAAATGTGCGCTTCCTCTTTGCGTAAAGACATACTCTGCGCAGTGTTAGAGTTAAATATTGCAGCTTTCTGTCCGAGTACAAAGGTGGTATAGCAGGTTCCCGAAAGCGGCGGGGAAGGTCCGCAGTGACAGAAATTCCGAGTTTCCAGATAGGGTCGTCATGTGATCAGGCTGATTCAGGTGATATAGCTGCAGGAAATGGGAGCTGGTTTCGCTGAGAGATATATTCCCTGTGTCTATGCGGCAAAGACAGGATATAGGAGCATGCTATTTGTAGAAGCCCTAATTATAATTTAAGATTTAATGAAGCGTTATTATCATCTATAAGCCTCGGCTGTCTCATCTCTGCTATATTTCTTCTTCACCCTGTTCCGCATCTGTTTCGCTGTTCCCCCAAACTGCCTCCTCTTTCTTTTCTTATTTGTCGTCGTCAATCAAGTGCTGGATGTCCTTTACAGACCGCTGCAACAACTCTTACGCGGTGTGGAGGACGTTCACGGACTCTGCAATCGTTGACAATAACCTCCAGACCTTACCAGACGTCTGGGCGGAAGACGAATGCCGACTCTTGTGCCTGGCCAATTGGGCGTGCGAGGCCATCAACCACAACCCGCGCCAAGGCATATGCATTCTGACGTCAGCGACCTCCAATGATACTGGCGTCATCGTGCAGAGCACACCCGGCTGGAACATCGCCCAGTTTTCCTGCGAAACAAGTGGGTCTAAGCATGTCTTCCTAAACATTTTGCATCCGGATTGCATCAGTTGACCTACACAGGTGTTAAGAAACTGTCCGTTTTGTTTTAATGAACATTATGATTAAACAACACGAGCATGATTTCAAGAGTTGGTCCGAGTCTAATTATTCGTAAGGGCCCGATATCTTTGTGTACGTGTACCTTTGAGGAACGCTCGCACGTACGCATACGCATATGAGTGCTTGCTGAAATAGCGCAGACGTCCTTTTTTAAACAGCTCGTAACCTGATTATCATATACCAGCACGTTCGGGTCTAGAAGGTGGTTCCATGTCTCCAAAGAATTCGAGCCTGCAGCATACAAAGTCGATTGCCTCCCCTGACAATCTCTTTAAAAACGAGTCGTAACTTCGTCATTTTCGTGACAGAACCCATCAGCGACAGATCCATTCTTGCCGTGAGCGAGGCTCGGGTTGTGCCGGAGTTCCAGGGCCCTGGAAAAGACAACTTTCGGTGCGCCTACACCACGCTGGCCCGCAACGACCTCCGTTATGATGTGCTGTGGAACGCAGACGGGCTGTGGATCTATGAAGACACCACGGGAGGTAACCAGTCAAGCGCAGTTCTGCCGACCAGCAAGGCGACACTGCGAGATGGCTCGATGGTAGGCCAATGTGAATATTTAGCTCGTGTGCCAGACACAGCGCTTGACCAGTTAAATCGAGTGAAAGGAGTAGCAATTGAAACTATATAAATGTAGCAGCTTTTTTAACAGAATCAGTTTTAATCCACAAGTATTCTTTACGGGCACGCATGCATAAGCATTGGAGAACAATTCATTAAATTTTAAAATTTTAATTTAAAATAAAAATGAAAGTTTGATTAGATTGTAGTCTAGTTCATCTCGCGACTGTTTCCGTACGTTTATAAGTAGAATTCCCTTCATACAAGTATTGGTCGAGCTGTGCACCATGCAACCTGCGCATGAACAATCGATGGCCATCAGTGGTGATCAGAACAACCTATTACGTGTACCTTGTGCAGAATATCAAAATGCTGAGGGTTATATACGGTTTTTGCGGTGAGGCAGACCCGCCGCCAAGGGGAGGCAATCATGACACCTGTCAGGGGCCCGAGTCTCGGGAGCCCCGTCAGGTGCCAGCTTGGGGAGGCAAAATAATCGTAGTACGGAGCCAGGGAGCCCAGGTGCTTAGCCATTGTGGGGTGCCCACAGTTTTCTGGCGGCGGGGCTGGGTGAGGCTTGCCAGAGTGAAATGACCTCATCGTGACGCAATTTAAATGGCAAGTTCACTGGCAATGGGTGATGCTCGTAAGAGAAAAACAAAAGGCTGCGTTGCAATCGTAGAACGTATATATTCTTTTAATTAAATCTAATTCTTATGAAATGGTTTGGGTAACTGCAGATGTCCAGAAGTGTTAATAATAGCAATTATTTACCTGTGCGTTTGAAGATGCTTTGCCGTTGAGTTCTCTTGTGGAGTACTACACTTAATTATTATATAAGGTACAAATTTGCCGCGTACCCATGCACTGATATGCAGCTATCGTTTGTCTGCAGGGAAGTGGGACGATCTAAGAAAAACTAGCTTTTAGATGTCTGCCACAGGAAACTTTCATTCTAGAAGCTTTCAGGCATTTTCAAGATTTTTTTAAAGGGTCTATCACTTAGATTCTGCAGATATTGATCATGATCGGTTTCACAGTGAAGAAGTTGACGCTGTATTCGATAGGTGTCCCCAAAACTAGCATTGCAGTTTTTCTTTCTTATAAATGGTTTGTCTGTTTTTAAAAATAGAACACAGTGTGAAAACTGATTTGGTGTTGTCAGTTTGAAATTTAAAGGTTAAAAAATGATTTTATAAAATGACAGCTATTATCTGGAATCATATTGAATTTCAAAGGGTAAAATAAATGGTTTATGTTACAGCTATCTTGTGCAGTCAGTGTATGTGTCAACGCCACATGCGAAGACACACGAGGTCCTCTCATCATCTCAGCCACCTACACTGCCCAGATCAAGGTGCATATAAATTGCACAATTGTCAGTGAGCTTTTTTGGCTTCAGTTAGCTTTCGTAAGCGATATGTGGAAGTCTCAAATCTATAATCTCCATAAACTGAGCTTGTAAGTGGGATGTGTCATAGCAAGGATTCCTGTTATTCCTGTGATTCACACATAGCAGTGTCTCATTGTATGAGAGTGGCTTTCAGATTTTTCATCGTGATTTTTTTTTTTTTTTTTTAGGTCGATGGATCTACCAACATGACACTGCCAGAAGGTGACCAGGGGCAGATAATCCTGATCCAGGCCACTGCACCCCCATACATCCTGTGCAGAGGCAAGGTGAACTCATCGGATGAGTGCTCAATTGCTCTCCAGGTAACTACAAGAGATATAGTGATTTCTGGGTATGGATCTATAGCTCTCTCTCTCTCTGTCTCTCTCTCAACCCACCAACCTTCCATCTTCTCCTATTTCTTTCTCTCCTCCTTCATTCTTCCTATCTTTTTCTGTTTAAAGAAAACATGTTTGGACTGATTAAACTTTGGCTGTCTTGGTTTACTTGCCTGCACGCTGCCGCAGGTGAGAGTCAGCGAAGTCGACAAGCCAGTTGTCTGCCCCTCAGGAGAAAATCTGACTCAGGTGGTGGTGCAGGTGACAAAGGGGGAGGAACAGGTGGCAGTCTGTGATGTGACGATGACCAGCAGGGCCTGGCAGGATACTTACGCTGTGAGCGTTAAGGCCACCACTGATCAGCTGTATGACGGCGATCATGTGGCCTATCTGACCATCACCCGTCAGTACACTGCACCAAGCGAGACAAGACAGGATTTACTGATCTCAAGCAAGGTTGGTCCCCCACCCCCTGCCCACCATTTTTAACAGTGAAGAAGAAGTGAGATGTGAGTATGTGATTAACACCTACATTCCTTCTTTCCTTTCTTTTTCCTTTTCTTCCTTCCTTCTTTTCTTCCTTCCTCACTTCCTTCTTTCTTCACTCCCTTCTTCTGATCTTCCCTCCCTTTAATCTTTCTTACTATCTGCATGTAAAAATAAAAACCCATGTCCTCCCTTGGTAGTGTCAGATGTAAAACTACAAACAGATCATTCAGTGAACAAAAATTCTGTTAGAAATGATCCCTCCATGGAGTTATATTTTTAAAAAAAAGAAAGAAAAAAGGGAGATTTAGATCATCAATAATTGTGAAGATAACATAATGAGATGCTGATCTGGTAAAACATCTTTTGTTGATGTCCTGGCAGCTTCTGATACAGGACCGTGACACCTCTGCACTTTGTACTTCCATCAATGATCCTCACATTACAACATTTGATGGAAGGTTAGTGACTGTTACTGTAGCAAGAAGAAAGGTTAGAGGATTTAACCAATAAGAGTATTTACTCCATTACTTTACATTATTTTGATGTATACTCTGTCATGATTGGGGTGGCGTGGTAAAAATTACTTTATTCTGTAATTCTCCACTCCCTCACCCAGCATGCAGGCACATTTACAAACTTAAAAGACAAAAGTTGTAAAAGAGTTGTTGTCAAGTTGATTTGATTCACTTGTATTGCCAGGTACTACAATAATTACTTGGAAGGAGCCTTCACTTTGTACCACAACATATTCCTCGATCAGGAGGTAACAAACTTGAGAAACAACGTAATAATTCCCGTTTGCTTCTGTTCCTGTCATGTTGTAAATGTTTGCACCAAGCCTGAGTTCGACTTGTCTGAGTTTGGCAGCAAAGTGTTAAAATTCATGGAAATGTCCAAATTGTGTCAATGATAAAGGAAGTTCTGTAAAAACTATGTAAGTTTATTTTCCTACCATTCCCTTATTTCCAGAACTATGAACCCATATGTTTGATGAACATTTGACAACCTCATACTTTCATAATGATGAATCCTTTTTCGTAGGTGCAAGTGTACTACCGCCGTTGTGGAGGTGTCGCTTCTTGCAATTGTGCTATTGCAGCAAGGGCAGGTGATGATGTTGTAGTCATTGACAAATGTGGACCATGGAGCAAAAATAGCTTTGCCTTCTATCCTTTAACCATCCGTCTCTTCCGCAATGGCTTGGTGACACCTGGCCTGCAGGTTCTTAGTCGGTATGAGGGACGAGAGTTCAAGGTTTGTCAACATCTAGTCTCTTTGTCATTGATTGAAGTGAATGGATATTTATGAGCACATTTCAGATGCCAGAATATGCAAATACATATATTGTGTCAGATGTGTGAATGTGTCAATCTCAAGAAGTTCAAATGTAGTGAGTCAAATGCCAAGATGTGTAAATATGTTGTGAGATGCCAAGATGTGCAAATGTACTGCATCTCATGCTAGGATGTGCATATGTATTTGTCAGACAACAAGTTTGAAAACAATGTGTTAGGTGCCAGAATGTGTCAGGACATTGTGCTGGATGCTAAAATGGACAATGCTGTCTGTACTGTTGCCTCTGTGGACTAATTATTTGTGATTCATATTTTTAGGTCGTCTTTCCATCTGGTGCCATCGTCTTTGTCAGACGCAGTGTGATCAAGGGCTACAATTATCTTAATGTGTGGATGAAGCCAACAGGAGCAGACTACAACAAGACAAAAGGTGAGGGAAATTTCTCAGATGACAGGGGTACTGTTCAGTGACTCAGTACTCGTTGTGTTGGGCTTAACCCTAAATAGCAGTATAGCTCCTTCAACTGATCCATGGAGACGAACCACATCAAAAAAAAAAAAGTTTGCTGTAGGAAAATACTCTGTCATGCTAAGAATTTTCTAATTTCAAGTTACTTAAATATTGACTTTTGAAGGCTATGTAAAATTTTGCTGACCACTTAGTAATGTCTTGTTTTTCAAGCAGAAGTCGAAAAATATCACTTCTTTACTGAGGGTGTATGGCATCATGGAAATTACATTGTGGTTATGAAAGTCCTGTGTGCACATCTTGTCTTTTTTCAGGTCTCTGTGGATTGTATGATGGAAACAAAGAAAATGACTTTACTTTGAGAAATGGAACGGTGTTGATCACCTCTGCAAAGCGACCAGATCTTTTCTCTTTGGACTGGAGGTAAACCATTCTTTACACCTAAATAATGTAATAATGATAAAATCAGCACATGAAAAGTATTAGAGACTAGGGGTTCATTTGCCATTGGTCACGTTAAATCTGCTTGCAGTTTATGTTCTGTTGACTATGTAAACAAGGAACAAAAAATAATTGGAGATGCATTTACTTATTTCATTAACAGAGTGGCAGATGAAAGCACATTCTACACAGGTACATGCAGTCAGGGTCAGAGCATTGAAACTGTAACATCAAACTACTGCAGCTGTCACAGTTCAGGTGCCTCTGACTGCCAAACACAAGATGTTGTTACCTGCCCCTTCATGATGGAAGGTCAGTGGCTTGAGAGTAATGGTGCTGTTGTCTAGAACTGTAGAGATCATTTGATTGCAGACCCCTATCATGCATTAATATATATTTAACAAGTTATATTTAGAAGGAAATAGATTTTTTTTAAAAACTTTTACCCTTTCGTAAGGGTTTGCAACTCATGTGACCTATCTCTCTGCTTGTGGGCATCAACAAACACTGGTAGTCCAGTGCAATTTGAAGATAAGTTTCTGTTAATCTTGTCTATTTTTAAAAACTTGCTTTCACAGGCTGTTTTTATGTCAGTTTCACAAAGAAACGGCTAATGAATTAATTCACTCTGTTTTATAAATTCAGATTATATAGACATCACCAACATGCTCCAGGAAGAATCAATCTACCCTGTGAAATGTGGCAGTCAGAGTGGGTTTAATTACCCTGAGTTTGAATATGATCTGCAGTATAATCCAAAGGTCAGCATGATGGCAGCCCATAAGCTGTGTAGTCAGAAGCAACATTGATAATAATTGTGAGAAAAAGGGAGACACTGCTACAAATAAATTATGTCAAAAAAAGAAAATGGAGAATATTGTTAATGAGAGTGACTGGAAAACTGATGATGATAAAGACTTAATGATCTGATTGTAGTTGGAGAAACATTCAACAACATTGCATCTGATACTGGAATTGAGAAGAATAGTGGTAATGAGATGGGCAATATAGTGGACATAACATGCTGTTGTTTTGGGTTTTTTTTTTAGCTCCAAGACTAATGTTTAAAAGTTGACTCTTGTGTAAATATTGTTTTGAATTGGATCTTGCATTTAGTGCAGAAATGGGGCTAACTACCAGTGTGATCAAACCATTTACAATACTGTTACTTTATGACTTTTAAATACTTTGAACAGGATATTGATGTCACAAGGCCAACACAGAATGGAAACAGTCCTGATCAAGTATGGGCTATGTGTGAATTCTATATGAGCACCTACAGTAAGATTGCCTCTCTTTGCAAAAATGTCTATGGTGTGGACTTCGACAACAGCAAAGAATCATGTTTTCTAGACCTGATGGTAAGGATAAGCATGCAGCAGAAGTTGCTCCCTTTCACAACTCCAATTATTGAACATTTAAGGATACCATGTCTGTAAATACCCCGTATAAACCTCTTAAGTAATAACCTACTACAATGCCTTCAGATATTTTATGGAGAATCATTCTGGAACCTTAAAATACTTCCTTGCACTGTCTTTAACCTAGAAATCTGTAGTTTAGATTTTGAAGTCATGTCCTCTAGTGACATGTAGGTCAAAAGTCATGTCATCACATAAAATATTGAGAAGTCATGTCATCATGAAATCTGTAGGTTAGAAGCTGTCATCACATGGCTTTGACAACATAGACTGACTTGACTCCTCTTTTTTATTTTTAAAAGTTCAAAGCCACATGTAGAACAATTTGCAATACCACATGGTATTATTGTTTGCATCTCACTGTCCGCTGTCTCTCTTCCAACCTACTACTTGTCTGTCTGTCTCTCTCGACTCTGCATTTCGCTGGCTTTTCTCATCACTTCCTTTGCATGACTACTTAAATCCCTCGATCTGTTGCTGCAGATTTTTGTAGTTAGTACCTTTGGCTGTTGCATAGCTGCACATAAGTCTTCAGATTTGTTAAATTTAAATCTTGCAGATGACATCTGACATTGCCTGGATAAGATCTGCTGTAGACAATGTGATAGCGCAGTGTCAGCTCCAGTGTGACCGGAACATGACCAGTTATGTCATAAACCCCAACAGCACATTTGCAGGCCCTGATAAAACTTTCACAGACCAGTTCTGTGTTGCCGAGTGTGGCGGTGCCGGATCTTGCGTTCGTGGTGAGTAATGAGGAGGTCACACTGTGTGCATGTGCCTTTACAGAGACACCATTACCAAAACTACAGAAAGCTTAGATACATTTATGTTCTATATCAATAAAGCTGTGAAAGAGGGTTGTTTTAAACAGCAAAGTTCCTTCTTGGAAACAATGACACAACACAAGCCACTACAGACATTTGCACATTAAGACATTTAGAAATGAATATATCTGCCTTATTCTTCCAGTCTTAGTCTGGGAGGTTGGTTGCATGACTATTCATGTCTCCTCTCCTTTCATAAAGGTCCCAAAAAAAATGCATGAAATGAAAATGCCCCATGACCACTTCTATGGCCGTAAGGCCAAACATATCACTCATGTAACCCAACCCTCAACCACTGGTATTTGTGGAAGGAACATGGACTAGAACAGTTTTGTTGAGTGCATGTCAGTCTTCATCAGAGTTCATTGTGAGGGGCTATAGTAGTCATTTTGTAAGACAGGATGCCACAAATATTCGAGGTTTGGAGAATAAGGTTCTGACTGTTCTACCGAGCAGTAGATTTAGGTATTTCAGTAGACTGCTGTCCAATCTCTAATAAGTTTGCAAGAAAAGTGGGATGTTAGTGTTAGAACATAATACAAGTATCTTTAGAAAATTTCCAGAAAAGTTACAATACTGTCAGTTGTAGAATCTTTTGATATTTATTTGAAATTACACAAAATACACTTATTTGTTTATTGTAGTTTTTATAAGAAGGAGCTTTAATTAACAGGTGAATGCAAGTGCCAGAGTGGCTTCGGTGGTGTTGACTGCTTCGTTGACATGGAGCAAGCGCCAAATCTTTTCTTTCTCTCCAACAATGGACTCTGTGACACCAGCCATGACAGTTGCAACACAGTCACAGTGTACAACAACAACACTGTCAATGTTACTGCTTTGTCCTGCTACTTTGTTCAGGCGATGGTAATAATAGACATATAAGAATCACCTCAGTTACTTCTTGAAATACGTATAAGCAGCAGTAAATCTCAAATGGCAGTGAAATAGAATCACTGATGTATTTTTAAAGAATAAAGATTGGGGTTAAAGATTATGTAGGAGGAAGAGCTCAATTACATGATGGTTCTTTTTGAGATTATGCATAAGATGTCAATATAAGTGTTTTAGGTGGTTTTGTTATGTGTGAAACATACACTGGACACAGCATCCGCAGGGGCTGGAAGAACATTTAACATGACTGAGTTTTTTGTGTTCCATAGACGAATGAGACTGGGACATACACCATCTCGCAGAAAGAAACGAGACGACCAGCCAGTTTTCGCAGTGTGAATGAACTGACATGCCCACTGCCTCTTAGCACCTGGGGTAGCTACTATGTCAGCATCACCAATGACAACATACGCTACAGTTCTGCCGCAACTCTCATTGTGTACGACTCTCGGTGTTTCACCTGCAACTCATCAACTAGCTCATGCATACAGAGGGTTGGTATGATTTGTCCCTCTATCTCCACAGACATTATTGACTATGGTTGCCTTGTATTCTAGTGGTTTGGTCATAACACTGTGTATTTTTGCCTTTTCCAGGGAATGGTACTATACAATCACCACATTTCTTAAATAGATGTAGAAATTTTACTTTAGCCCTGGAGTAACTTGTTTTTAAAATTAGGATAGGAGGGGTGAGGAAATATGGACCATCAAGAATCAAAAGTCAGAACACTTTTTTCCTTTCTTTGTCCTTTCACTGTGTTTGATCAATCTTTAAAGTGAGCCTACTGCGTCATATTCCAAAATGTACAAACCTGTGATGAGGTGACACCTGTCGTGGATGAACACTAGTAAAATGAAGGACATTATGCCTACATCACAGGTTTTCCTGTACTTTACACTTACTGGTTAGGGATCCTTCTGATCTTTTCTGAACTGCTGCAGACCACGGCATGCTTGATTGATGGCAACTGCTATGATGATGGAGAGTTCAGTCCTGTCAACTCGCGCAACTTCTGCAACCCTGTTGTCAATGTCAGCACCTGGCAGCAAGCTAATGGTAAAAAAATGATTTCCTGCTTTCAGTGTGTGAGTGCCTAAGTGATTCACAGATACATTTTGCATATTTATAAACCTGGAATTTGTTGAACACAATAAATCTAAAAAAAAGATTATCATTTGTTGCCATGAGCCTTTTTTTGATGTCAGTCATGTTGGGTATTTTGATTTACCAAACCATTTTTATGAGCTTAAATGGATATTTTGATGGTGGTTTTTTTCCAGATTCTTGTGAAACGTTAGACTTCATTTGGGTGAAGCAGCAAGGGGGTGCAATGACGAGTGAAAATACAATGACAGTCAATTTCACTGTGGACGAAGACGCCTGTAAACAACTATGCTTGTCTAAATACACGAGTCCTTTCTTGTGCTCTGCATTCACGTACAACTCGACATCAAAGACCTGCATGCTGTCTCAAGAAGACAAGCACCAATCTCCTGGAAAATTTTTCTTGCAGAATGGAACAAGCTACTTTGAGTGGCAGTGTCAGAACAGTACGTAGTTTACACTCCGATGGATTTTCGTACCTTCATTTCTAAAGACCTATCTTAATTGCACTAATGTGTGGTCTATATTTGCCAAACCTGATATGTTAGTGACACATGTGTTCATAAAAGCTGACCCTTGCAGGAACAGTGTTCACAGTGCTTGCTTTCTCTTCATATCCCAGACCCTTGTGGAAAGAGGGGTTTGTCCTGGGACAGACAGCCAGGCTTTGCCATCTTGGGCAGCGGCAATCGTGTTGTGACAGTTGTGACACGAGCTGCTTGTAGAGATGCCTGTCTCCATGAGTCGTCCTTCCTTTGTCGCTCGTTCAGCTTCATGGTGGAGGCTGGCAGGTGTACCTTATTTAGTCTGACGCGACGCCAAGCTGGGTTGAGTTATGCCAGAATTCCTGGCTATGTCTTTGAAGAATGGTCATGCGGCACAGGTAAGCGTGGTCATATTTTGCAGTCATTGAAAATTGCTGGATCTAACATTGTTAAGTAAAGGATGCTCAACAGTAAGGCATATTATGTGGCTTCGTTTATTGCTGTAACTGCAGATCACAGATCCTTCGTGTTAGTACTTACCGCAGGCCCTGCACACTTTACAAGCTCTTTCCTGTTGATTAAAAATGGAACCTGATAAGCAGCAGACCTTCACTTTTTCATTTTATTGTTATTAGTTAAAAGCAGTCTGTTTACATTCTTCCTGAATTGGAGAAATTAAATGTTGCGACTTTCCATCCTTGTTTTGCATTTTTGACCTTCATATCTTTCAAGGTGTTTTCTTCCCTTTTTTTCATGTCCATTACGAAACCTGTTTTGTATCTTTCTAAGAGAATAAATATTTACCTTGGTAATATGTAAGGTAGCCAAACCTCTGTGTTGCTGTTGAGCGCCCACGCAATGTAGGTAAACAGTTTCTAGCCATGGTCTGCTATGAACTCAGGTGCTGACCTGCCCATGTTGACAAGCAACCCACAGGCACGCATTGAACTTGACCCAAAAGGTGGAAAGAAAGACTACACCTTGGTGTGCTCGTGGAAGTCAATTGTGAGCAACTCCAGTCTGCAGTACAACGTGGAATGGTTCATAGACAACACCATCGTGGGAGAAGAACGCCTCAACAGCAGCTTCACCAAAGCCTACCTGTCCCGCTCACTTCTCACAGCCTTGCCATATGCCACACGAGTATGTTCATGACATTTGAGGAAGATTCGATAACACCACAAACCAAGAAGTCGATGACGAATGCTTTAATTACTTTTATGTTCTTACTCATGGTGTTGCTAGAAGAGGTGCTGCCTTTCAGTCACAGTTGTTGTGGTGGGGTTGTAGGGAAAAAGATTGAGCCCTACCCCCCAGGTTCTCAATGGGTTATCTCCCTTTGCTTTATGAGTCTACCTTTGTGTGCAGCTGTCTTGTGGGGTCAGTGGATGTGAGGAGGACAAGTGCAATGTAACTTTTGGGCCACGGCGACAGAGTAACGAGATTGTTTTAACAGTTGAGGTATTACACCACTTAGTTCATGGCCTTCATTTCTTCCTTATTTCCTTCCTTCTTTCCATTCTTTCTTTCTTGCTTTCTTTCGTATTTCTTCCTTTACATCTTCCGTTCTTGCTTTCTTTATAAAGCTTCTTTCTTTCCGTTATTTATGCCTATGTCTGGGTTTTCTGAGTAGTCTTTTTTAAAATTCTTTAGTAAAAGTTTTAGTCATCTACAGATTCTGAGTGAAACGTCACTGGTCCTGGAGGAAGGTAGCAGCCCCAGTGTCATCCAGATACAATCTCACGTGCCACCTGCATTCCTGTGCAACTCGTCTGCCGCTCCTAGCAACTGCTCGATCAGAATCAGCACCAGCGTTCAGCAGAACCCTGATGACCTCACATGCTATGGGGGTGGCAAGGTGAACCAGATTGTTGTGGGCCCCAGCGAGACCCCAGGTATGGCCTTCTGTGGCCTGACTATCACCATGGACAACTGGATGTCGGTCCAGGCGCTGCCTGTAAAAGCCAAGCTGGACTCTATTGTGGATGGAGACCACCACCAAATTCTTGATGTCTCTGTCAGCTTGACCTCCGTGAATGGTTCACAAGGACCGAAGTATTCCATTGGCTCTGTTCAGGTATGCTAATAGTAGCTCTTCAGGTGATGTTGCTGTGAACACACTTTCAGATCAGCATTAAAGATCAGTCCTGAATAATACAGAGACTCATGCCCCACCATCTAACCTTACTTTTTTATTTTTCTGTGACTATTATTTTAGGATGTGTTGCAGTCTACATTAAATACACTCTTTAAAGTCTTGCTGTGCTTCAGCTGCTTGTGGTTGATAAAGACAGGAATGCAGAGTGCATGTCGATCAACGATCCGCACATGACTTCATTTGATGGCAGGTAAT
Organism: Lanistes nyassanus; assembly: GCA_004794575.1. Taxonomy (NCBI): domain Eukaryota; kingdom Metazoa; phylum Mollusca; class Gastropoda; order Architaenioglossa; family Ampullariidae; genus Lanistes; species Lanistes nyassanus. Next base: position 141,015 of record SMGT01005557.1, read on the forward strand.
GGCAGAAGAAAGCGAACACCTCAGCTTTGTTACGCAAGTTCCCATAGAAACAGTAGGAGCTGTCAGTACGGCATCTCCAATTTGGTATACATTTGTATATATGCTGAACGAAAATCCTGTTTCAAGACTAAGTAATAGAAATAATGGAAACTTGCAATTAATGAAAACCAGTTTTATGAACAGTAAGATTTATGAAGTGGACGTTTGGAAATTACAATTTGTTTTCCATTTTAGAGTAGAAATATGATGACTCTTTTGTACAGTCTGCTAAGCATCTGGTAATTTTCCTTATGTGATTTCAGGTACTTTAACAACTTCTATGAAGGAGAGTTCATTCTGTATGCACACAACACCTTCCCTGCAGAGGTAACTTGACATGAAACTGATAATGTGTACTATGGGTCAGATATTTTTGTTCTGAAAAAGAGTGAGCTTATGCATAATTTTTTAACAGTGTTCATTTTAAGGAATACGTAAATGGATAAATAATACTGGAATGACTGGCTTTGCTGGTAGATTCGTGCCCTGTTCCGGAAATGCAACAATGGCATTGCTTCCTGCAACACAGCTGTGCTGGTCCGATCATGGAATGATATTCTGGTGATCGATAGGGGTGGAGCAAAAATTGTCCCATCAAGTAACGTGCCTCTGTCCGTTCGTCTTTACACATCAGGCCAGTTCACCCAGGGTCTCACAGTGAGACGGATAGCTGGAGGTCTCAAATACGAGGTTAGTTCCTTATGAGCCGACATGCAATTTTTCTATTACACATAAAGTATATTCCAAATAATCACGTTATGGGATCAGATATAGCAACTGGCTAAAGTTAAACAGAAGCATTCGCTGGGTCCACACCATCACATGATTATATCCTTAGGCCAGGAAAAGTTACTCTGTGGTATTTTGTCCACATTTTTCTAATAGTTTTGTTTTATCCCACATTTTCTTCCCAGGTGACCCTGCTAACTGGTACCTTGCTGAAGGTTGAAGTGAGGGGACAGTTTCTGAATGTGCACATTACCCCTTCTGCTTCTGACTTCAATCAGACCAAAGGTGAGATCATCCTCAAGAGACACCCTGCCTTTTCATTTGCTGCCATGTTGCTTGTTAGCGTTTCATATTTAGGTGAGCATGATGTGCAGCGATCCAAAAGCAAGTTATTATTAAATGATAGGTGTTTGGTAGAAAAATGTAGGGTATGAGGGGGGAAAGCATGATTGGAACTTATGGACTGACTACGACCCCTCTCTGACCTTGCAACAGGTCTATGTGGGGTGATTGATGGTGATGCCAGCAACGACTTTCTGCAGAAAGATGGAGAGCTGTACCGCGGGTCTGGACTACGCCCTGATCCCTTCTCTTTGTCTTGGAGGTAACCGTGCTTAAGTGTTGCTTAGTATGAGAGGGAGTTTACTTTTGCATACAGATTTGTGGTGCGTGTTACCTGCAGAAAAGTCATTTTCCTTAATAGCTGGGATTTTCAACATTCATGTTTAACGTTGCTGCAACGTTTTTGACAGTCATTGAATAACTGCTTTTGAACCAGTGCAGAAGATGATCATATCACTAAACATGCCACAAGTCAAATTAAGATGTGTTATGCAAGCAGATCTGTGCACTCTCTGGTATAGCAGTGCACTGTGCACAGAAAAGCTTATTTTAAAGAGGATTTCTTTTAGGTAGGTGAGTGATGACAGATAGTACAGCCCTATCTTGACACTTGGTAACATGACTTTTCTAGAGTGCCTCAGAATGAAAGTTTGTACGGTGGCATATGTGGACAACCAGCCACAACAGTGCAGCGCAGCACTTTCTGTGACTGCCCTGCAGGCGGGACCAGTGTGTGTGCTGTGAACATTGACCTACAACCATGTGTGGCACCAGCCAGTAAACTCAACTACTGGCAAGGTCTGTCATTACTTACTTCATGGTGTTACAGTCGGTCAAGCTATATAATCGTGACAGCTAGAGCGAGGAACTAATTTGTGCAACTTTAGATCTTTCAAAAAGTCTAATTCTTCGTTTTATTTTTAAATGTCATGGAAACTGTGAAAATATAAATTACAGGAAATGTCTTGGGAAAGATTTCAAAGCACTCTGTTATGATATACCTTTGTGATGGTGAGTCTGTGCTGTGCTGTTTGATTCAGACCAAAGCCCTGAATAAAGTTGGTGGCTTTTTTTGTGTGTGTGTAGGAGAAGATATCACAGATGAGCTGATCCAGAGAGCAGAGTCTCCTCCTGTCTGTAACCAGGAATCATACACGCCCTTTGAATACAATGAAACCTATGTTCCTCAGGTTTGTTTTCAAGGTTTTAAAGAAAAAATACCAGCAAGTCTTTTTTACAGTCTAGACTTGTAGTTTAATGCGAAGTATAATACATAGAGTAGTTTACATGCATCTGCACATGGGTACTGGTGATATGAAGCCCATGCAATCCAGCTGACATAAAAAGCATGTTCTTCAGGACATGAAAATAGTTTCACTCGATGGCCATTGTGAGGAGCTTCACTGCATCTCTCTTTTTGGGAGAGCAAAGGTGGTGGTTAGTAAAGAACACATTACCTTCATGGCCTGAAACATTCCTTTTCATTTGTGCAGGATTTTGGATGGCCAACACCAGCAAACCGCAGTGAAAGCTATGTGGAGAAGTACTGTACAGACATACTGAGCTCTGACCCCATTACTGCTATTTGCCGCAACCTTTCACAAGTTGCATTCGACAATGCCATCACTTCCTGTAAACTTGACATTCAGGTAAGACTGTTATCAATGACGAAGTTGTGGAGTGTGTGTTCCTTTGACTAATTCTTCGCAGGTTTCATGAACCACTGGGCTACAGTAAAAGCAGTATTGCTTTATGGTATATGTGTAGATGTCTGATGATCTTAGCTGGGCAAAGACAGCACTTGCAAGTTTCATCGAGCTGTGTGGAGGGAGATTACTCAGAGATATTTCCTTGTATGTCAATTCCACGTCTGGTCGTGCACCCAATACCAGCTTGCTTGATAGCATTTGCTTCAGTAATTGTTCTGGACATGGGACTTGCTCTAAAGGTAAATGAATATTTTTTTCTCCAGTTGTTGTCATGATCATTAGTGCTATCCTTTGATTAAGACATTGTCATAATCATCATCTTCTTCATTACCATCACCATTGTCAGCATTTTTTGGGCACCAGGCAGGATTTTAAAAAACAGTTTCATGCCACCCAGGGCTTTATCATTCATGGTTGCATAATCACACATGGCAAGTTAATTTTGCAGTCAGGCATATAAAAGTTCTAATATTTTAGCATCTGAACAAGCAAATATTTTCAAATATTTTCACTACTTTCAAAGTAGACTGTTTTGTTAAACAAGTGCAGATCACTTTTGGGCAAGTAAAGTTTGTGATTATTTACCACAATGGATGTTAGAAGTAACCATGTTATATAATGATGAGTAATACATAAAGAAGTGCTTCCACCATTATTCACTGTTATAAAAACCATAGCAGCCTTGTTCTGTGAGATATGGCTTGAAATTATCTTGGCACCATTCCAGGAGAATGCAAGTGCAACTCAGGATATGGTTTGGCAGACTGCTCTGTAAAACTCTCTGATGCCCCTGTACTGTACGACCTCGCTGTGGATAACAGAGTTTTCTGTGATGTGTCCAAAACTCCATGTGATGGCATCCCCGTGTTTGGAGATGTCTTTGTTGACTCCACTTCACTTACATGTACCCTGGAACCTTTGCAGGTAACAAGTCCATCTGTATCATTTGCTATTTTTCCTGATGCAAGTCTTTGCCTTCTTTCCAGTGCAGATGAATCAGAGTTTTCTGCTAGAGATCTAGCTGTCTACACAAATGTCTAGAATGTCAGTCATTAGCCATGTGGGTTTGTTTAGGAATGGAATTATTTCTTCACACGTTTTCTATCTTTGTTTTCTATAAATTGTGATGTTGATGTCAGCAGTCATAGGTGTGCTTTTTTGAAGGATAATGAGTTTAAAGCTTGTTCCATTGGTCCTCTTGCTACACAACAAATGGCGAAAACCCTGAGTGCTGAGCAAATAATTATAGTTGTGCAAGCGTTGAGCAAGAAACTTATCATGCAACATTTATTGGTGCAGGACCCATAAACACCCATTTTCTTTTCTGCAGCTTCATAGATAGGAAGGACTGATTTTCTTAAAACCAGTAATCTATGTCTTTATTTATTTTTTGTTTATTGTTTGTTTGTTTGTTGTTTGCTGTTTTTTATTGTTATTTTAATTTTTGTTTGATCCAGGACAAAGCAAAATATTCTGTTTGAACCCCATTGCAGGTCACAGATGATGGGCATTTCATACAGAATGGATCATCAATCTCAACAAAAGGAGAATATTTCTCCTTCAATGAAATAACCTGCCGACCACCCAGTGTCGGTTCTTACAATGTGTCAGTGTCCAATGATGGCATCCACAGAAGCCAAGCTCTGCTTTTCATAGTTGTCAACTCTGAGTGTCAGACCTGCTCCCAGTCGGGCATCTGCACCCTCATGGTCTGTACAGACATACGATGTGCATCAGTTATCTCCTTCAGATTTGTATTTCGTTTAGTCTCGTTAAGTTTGACTGCACTTTTGTTTATGTTGTTTAGCTGATGCAGCAGACTTGTACAGATGCTTTCTGATTATGAACTCAGAGTCATGGACATAAACAGGTTTTAAAAAACATTCTTTGGATACATATTTCATTGAGTGTCCTTTCTCTCTCTTTTAAAAAAAAGTTGTTTAGTATATCAGCATACAGTTACAATCAACAGCAGTATACAGTTGCAATCAACATCAACATACGATTACAATACTGATAAATTTAAAACTGCCATCTTTTCAGTTTGAAACCTGCTTCATTGCAAATGCTTGCTACCACTATGGCCAAAGTCATCCGACCAACAGTAGTTTTGTCTGTGATCCTTACCAGAACTATTATCAGTGGAGCGTCTTGAAAGGTGGGAACAGTGTATAGTATCATTAGTGTACAGTAATACTATTAGCGTTCACTATCATATGTCTATCTTTAAAAATGCAGATAGCAGGGACAGTAACTGTATATATTATTTCCCAAAGATTTTCATCACAATTCAGTTCGGAAGTGTGGACAGTAAGTGTAAGCACCATCTCAAAACATAAAAGGCAGAAAGTATTATACTACATTAGGAAGAAGGAAATGATAAATAGTGAATATTTCCCTAATTTTCCATTTGCCAACAGTACACCCATACTTCAACGGCAAGCCAGCACTGTCTACAAGGTACAATGAAACAGACATGGACTTTTTCTTCAAATGCAGCTATAATACCACAGACCGTGTTGGCGTTCAGTACATGGTTGACTGGCTGCATGGCAATGAAACTGTGACTGAAGTCAGTGTGAATGGGTCTGGTTCGGTGGAGCTCAATGCTCTTGACATCAAAAACTTTGCATACGGATCTAAGGTAAGGCTTTTCATCACAATTTGGTCAGTTGAAATAAGCTGTTTCTTTTATTTGTGTTAATTTGCACAGAATGTGGTTAAGTAAGTCACTATCTCAGAAGGACAAAGACATGTATAAACAGTGGTAGATAATATATTTGCTTGTACATGATTTACTGTGTGATTTCAGCAATGTCAATTAATGTGTGCTTCATATTAATGTGTAGGTTTCTTGCGCTTTAAGTGCATGCTATACCAGGAACTGCAGCACCACTAAAAGTCCATTGAAACAAAGTAACATCTTCACTGCAGAACTCCAGGTAACCTGACACCTGTTGCCTATGGGCAAGAAAGAGGCATTATGCATGAAAAATCTTTGAGAGAATCTTTCAGCAAAGTACCTCCCAGAACCTCTTCTGTTTGCTTGCTGATTTCTTTCTTATCCTCAAGAGCTTGGCGGATAGTGGAACTATACAAGTCACTTGCACCAATCGGAAAGACCAGATTTTGGCTGTAGACAGCTTGCTGTTTTGAGTTGAAAGATGTCGTTATGGAAATTGGTTATTGATCTTTCTTTCTTTCTTTCTTTCTTTCTTTCTTTCTTTCTTTCTTTCTTTCTTTCTTTCTTTCTTTCTTTCTTTCTTTCTTTCTTTCTTTCTTTCTTTGTGGTTTTAGTTACTCATGATTATAAAGATGACAAACCAATGAGTACATTTATTTCATGTGATTACAGTATAGTGTGTATTAGAAACGTTGTTCTGAGAAAATGATGCGTGAATGAAATTAGTAAATTTTCATTTTATAGTAAAAGACACTAAGAACCTCCCATGCTGTGCAGATTGTGACGAAAAGGCTGCAGGTGGAAGAAGGTGGCCAACCTGGTTACCTGGAGGTGACAATCACAGCACCACCTCAGTTGATGTGCAGAGACAATGACACTGACTGCCTAGTCAGCGTCGTAGCTGTCATCCGACCATCCAAAGACGACATAATCTGTCCCTCGAACAGAGCTGGACTACCTCAGCTAGCCGTAGCTCCAAGCCAGACTGATGAAGAATGTGAGCAGATGTTCCAAGTCGGTGTGTGGCCCAGAGGTGTGCTCGTTCCTATGGTTGCCACCTGGGACATGCTGGTAGATGGCAATGCTGTGCGACAGGTGGAGCTCTCTGTTGTCATCACTTGGAATTCAAGCATACAGTACACTGAGGTCATAGGTCAGAGTGAGGTAAGGTATCTGTTTCTACTATCAGTTACATCTTGCTTGAATAGTTTCTCTTTTTAAAAAAATCTTAAAGAGTATGATGATAAAATTGTCTGTCACTTGGCAAAATGCAAAATTTTGATGATATTGATGGATAAGAGTTATTGTGGGGCAGAAATAAGAAAAATTCTAATCCTTGCAGGTCACTGCAATTGACCGGGACACGGAAGCTCTCTGCAGCTCTGTCAATGACCCTCACATGAGATCTTTTGATGGAACACTTTACAACAATTTTTTGGAGGGAGAATTCGTATTCTTCCGGTCTCGGATTTTTGCCACAGCAGTAAGCCACTATTTCCACTTAAATCGGAAGCTGGGGCAAGACTTTTCTCCTCATTATCTTCCTTTGTCTGTTCCTTCCAGTTCTCTTCCTGGGTTTCCCTTACTTTCTTTTGCTATTCTTTGGCATAATGCAACGTTTGAGACATGACTGGGAAAGATATATCTCCAAAAACATGACAAGTTAGCTTAACTGAGTAGAGTACGTATATATGTTGTGATATGTGTATCCAGACAAGACAGCCTTTTAATTGTTGACATGCAAACATTTTTACACATGTGCATGTGTATATGAGAATTAGTGTGAATGATTGGATGGGGGTAGAAGTGTGCCTGTAAATAGGATTTTGTTTGAGCTGAATGGAGGAATGTGTATGCTTAATTGCAGTGCACACGCTTTCTTGCAGTTAACCAGTCGTGAGATATCATGCTTTTCTTTCACCCTTCAGCCTTTTCTTTCTCGGTCACTAAGAATTTGCCTAGTATCCGTCAAAATTCTGTCTCTGAGTATACCAGCTGTCTTTGGATGCCATCAGGTGCATACCTTCTACCGAGCCTGCAATGGGCGGGCTTCTTGCAACTGTGCAGTCGCTGTGCGCTCTGGTGCCGGTGTAGTGGTCATCGATCGATGTGGGCCTGCACAAAATAGTGTCCCCACCTTGGACATCACTGTATACACAGAAGGCAGCCTACCTCAAGGCACCCGAATCTATCGTTTCCTTGACGGCAAGAGATGGGAGGTGAGTAAATGTTCATTCTGACTCCACAAAGATCATTTGCCGGACTTCATCTAAAGCTGCTGGCTGGCTGACAATAATTTGAACACAGAAGCTTTGTCCATTTTTTTTACATTTGCTGATGGTTGTTTCTACATGCGTTTGCCTGCCATTTTACATTTGATTTCAATTTCTGGATTTCTTCATCCACTGTTCACATGGAAGATAAATCTGAAATTTCAGGTGCATCTACCGCAAGGCACAGTGGTCAAAATTCTTGTTACTGGGTCTTTCCTGAATGTTTGGGTCCAGTCCTCTTCCCCGGACTTCAACAACACAGAAGGTGAGCTCTTCAGTGCCCTTCAACTTCAGCTCCATGAGTTACAACCATTATTCTGCTGAGACTGTTTCATGAGAACCAAACAGCAGTTTCTGTATTCTTTGTGGCTTGTAATTTTTTTAAGGCGTCCCTGAAGCTTTGCTGCTGAATGTTGTTTTAGTTGCTGTGCATATTACGTCAGACTTTTTGTACTTCTGAACTATTTTTACGTTACTGAAAACTTGATAACAGGGCTGTGCGGCTCCTGGGATGGAGAGGCAGGAAATGATTTGACTGGATATAGTGCAAATGACTTCTCCCTGTCCTGGAGGTAGGTTAATTTGGAGTTTATTTTGGTACATATGAGAAGTAAGAATAATAATATTGTTGCTAGTTTTCGGTGGTTTCTCTCTTCCTTTTAGGATGAGTTAGAGGCACGTCAGATATTGTTTCTGTACAGTCACATTCACAGCGTTTCTGCTATTCACACCCCACACAGTTAACAATAACTGCATCTCACTCTTGATAGTTAAACATAGCTTGAGTTTTTTTTTCAAGCAGACAAAGTACACAGATTTCAGAAGTAACTGCTAGCAGAACTTTCTTTTTGTAGGATGGTGTAAGTCTGAATTTAACCTTGCCTCTATAAACCTGCTTTTATTTGTTATTGACAGAGTACCAGCAAATGAGAGCTTGTACCGTGGTGTGTGCAAGTCCCAGACCTCGGTGGCATCCCAGCTGCCTGTGTTTTGCAGCTGCTGGGCTAACAACACTGGCTGTGGAAGTGCGTCCACTGTGTCACAGTGTCCACCTGCGTACATAGCAGGGAAATACACGAGCGGTAAGTGGTGCCTTGATTCACTTATGGCTCACTCAGTAGTTCGACTCTAACTGCAGCATACTTACATCTCACCACTGATTTACTGAATACGTCATTTACAAAAAATATTCTTTATTTCAGCTTTTCAGTGTAATGTCCTGCACAGATAAGGCTACTCTTGCTCACGATTCATTTGTTTTAAAGGTGAGGATGTGACAGACCATTACCTCTCCAGTGCTGTCAAGCCAGACTGTGTGGGAGATGTCAAGTTTGAGTTCAACATCAGTTATGTGCCACAGGTATAGAATGTGTTGCATAGAATGTGACCAGAACTTGTGTTGTTTTTCCGATTCCCGTCCTGCCGTACTTTCTTCCCTCCTTGCTTTCGCCTTTCTTTCTTTCTTTTTCTTCCTTCATTTTATGGCATCTTGCTGTTTTTACCTGCTTTGTCTATCAAACTCTAAAAAGTGTTTCACCTAATGCTAGGAGCACAGTTGGCCTACACCAAATGGATGGACAGAAAATAATGCAAAACAGTTTTGCGTCAGCTTCATTGTCAACACAACCATTGGAGCTCGGTGCCGTGATCAGTTTGAAATAGAGTTCCAGAGTGCAGTTAACTTCTGTACGCAAGACATTAAGGTAAGGCTTCATCACATCTTATTCAAAATATAGGTTGTGTGATTTTGAGAGAATGGCTGCAACAGCAATTGTCACCAATGTCCTTGTCATCATCACTGACTTTGTCATATCATCATTATCACCGTCTTTGTCATATCATCATTATCACTGACTTTGTCATGTTGTCATCATTTTCTTTGTTATGTCATCATCACTGACTTTGTCATATCATCATTATCACTGTCTTTGTCATGTCATCATTATCACTGTCTTTGTCATGTCATCATTATCACTGTCTTTGTCATGTCATCATTATCACTGACTTTGTCATGTTGTCATCCTCATCCTCCTCTCTTGTCTGTTCTCTTTTTCCCCTTCATTTTCACATTTCATCAACTTTGTTGTCTTCTTTTCATAATATGCTAGTAGTTTTCTTTCATTTTCTACTCAGATAATGGGGGAAAACAGCGTTATATATTATTATCAACAGTTTTCCTTTTCAGAATCGGTTTCAGAATAATATGTATCGTATGCACGTTGAGTCAACATAATTTGTGTTAGACTCCTAGCTCACTCTCCACCTTGCCCTTTGAGTGACACGATAACTTCTGTGTGGTCTACAGATCTCTGACAGCACAGTGTTTGTACCACAAGCACTGTCAAACTTCCTGGAACAGTGCCTGAGTCGCCTGCAGCGCAACACGTCGCAGTGGGAAGTGACCACTGGAGGAACCTTTGCACCCCCTGCTGGATATCTTGACCTGCTGTGCCATGACCAGTGCAACAACCAGGGGACCTGCAACAAAGGTCACATCGCATTCGTGATGACCTAACGGGGTCATTTCTCTTGTTTTATTATTTTTCATATTCCCAAGATTGTCTCTGAGCTTTTTGATACTTTATCAACACTTCTGTTTATGAGATCGAAGTCGATAGAGAAATGCTGTGAAGCATGACAGTGTGGGTTGCGGGCTCGGATCCCATGTTCTTAAAGTTCATTATTTTACAAGCTTATGCTCAATACGAATGAAAAAAAAGCTGCAATGAAAAGTATAGCTAATTATTTTTCTGGTCTACAGGTGTCTGTGTCTGCAACAGTGGCTATGCCGGGATCGACTGTTCAATAAACCTCAGGATCCCACCAGACATCACGGTGCTTGCACCTGGAAGAACATGTGACCTGAAGTCCCAGCAATGTGACGTTCTTACCATCGTGGGAGGGCCCTTCACTCCATCTGCTAACCTTGAATGCATATTCGAAGAAACTGAAGTTAGTTACAGGACTAATCTGTGTCTATGTTTGGTCTGAAGAGTTAGATGATGGTTGAATGAGAAGATTTGCTTAATGTATGATTAATTAAGCTATCAATTAAAAGATATGACAGTCTTGGTGCAGTAATGCCATTAGGAAGAAATTTCTACATTGATTCATAATCCATAATGGTGATGACTGATCGCCCCAATCAATGTGAAAGACAATGCTTGCATATAGTGTGGTAACTGCCACATCTGTTTACCAGTAGATTATGAACACCACTCATCTATAATTTTGTCTTACCATCTCCTCTTTGGCCTATACATTTTTTATTTTGTTTAACCCTTATATTTATTATGCTGTATTTACATTAATTACAATAATGGCTATGGATATACATTTTTGTTTAACCCTTATATTTATCATGCTGTATTTACATTAATTACAATATTGGCTATGGATACACATTTTTGTTTAACCCTTATATTTATCATGCTGTATTTACATTAATTACAATAATGGCTATGGATATACATTTTTGTTTAACCCTTATATTTATCATGCTGTATTTACATTAATTACAATAATGGCTATGGATACACATTTTTGTTTAACCCTTATATTTATCATGCTGTATTTACATTAATTACAATAATGGCTAAGGATACACATGGGTCACGAATATCTTCAACCTTTACAGTATATGGGTGGAGTCATCTACAAGAGGACAGGGCAGTCTACTAGAGTAAAAGGCTTCTTTGTCTCTTTCGAACGCATCACATGCCGTCTGCCAGCACTCAAGTCCTATTACGTCTCCGTCACTAACAACATCACCATGAATGCAAGTGTGGCAGTTTTGGCACAAGTGTACTCATCCACATGCTTTGACTGCAATCAGCTAGGCTGTTCTCTCAAGGTAAATAAAAGTGTACTTGTCTAACACGAAATCTGTTTGATATGCATGGCAATCAACAAACGTTTCACTTACCATTTACATATAATGATTCGGTGATATTGACTTTTCACACAATAACATGCCTCCATACTTTGAAAAGCAAAGCAAAAAAAAAATCATGATGCGAGGATAATTGCATGATTTCTTTTCTAGTCTGAAATCTTCTGCTACATCAACAACACTTGCTACCGATTTGGAGCTCGAAGTTTTCTAGACAGTGACCTTGTCTGTGATCCAGCAAAGAACATCACAACCTGGACTGATAGAAATGGTACGCATCAATATATGTAGTTTCTTATGAAGTTGAAAATGTGAAGTTTTTGCCAGGTTTTTTTTGGTGGGTGGGGGAGGAAGAGGCAAGGATAGCTAAAATAAGTGCTTTGCACTGTACGTATTCTGCTGACGTTAGATAATTTTTTTCTTAGCAAGATTTTGGTCATGAAATGTATTTTGCCCTTTAAGACTGTAAAGTAGCATTCTTTTTCTTTCAGCCTACCCACGTCTGAATGTAGATCCTGTGTTGTCCACCTATTTTGACCAGAACAACACTGAGTTTTACATCACATGCGACTGGTCACCATTTGCAGATGAAGATTCTACCCTGACAATTTTCGCCCAATTCTTTAAGAATGGCATGCTCTACAAAGAGCATACAATGCCACGCAATGTGACTTACACTGAAGCGCTTATCTCAGCTAACTATGGAGTGTCCTATGGCGATGAAGTTAGTGGTATCCTGAGCCCAAATTTGTATTTATTAATGATAAACCTGCATCCTGTTTGCAGGCAGTGAAATGTTAGACAATTTTGTTTTGAAATTTAAAAAACACTATTTCTTTCTAAAAGGTATGATGTTAAATTTTCTGCTGAAATTATTGTCATGCAAGCTTTTGTCTTTAACCAGAGGCCTTTCAAGTATAATAAGTCCCAGTAATAATTTAAGTAATATTCTGTGCAGTTCCTGTGTGGCATCGTGGCTTGTGTAGCCAGCAACTGCAACAACACTCGCAGCCCTATTATCACAAGCAAGACTAGCTACAAGCTAGAAATATTTGTAAGTCTTTACAAAACACACAGTTTGCTTTTTTAAACTGGACCTCTTTCCTTGTAAGTAATAATATTTGTGTTCACATTGATTTATTTTCCATTCATTTTATTTTGAATATTAACATGTCCTCTTCACTTGGCAATAATTATTTTCTTTTCCCTTTTGACTTACATGTAAACCTCCCTATTTAAAATCTTTTGCATTCATAGATTTATTTTGGATTTCTCTTTATCCTTGATAGCTACTTTCTATAAAATGGATTTTTCAGTTCCTCTTTCCAGTGAGGCAGCTCTGATGTGAAGCAATATGCACTAAATATCCTACACATTAGCATGGTAAAATAGCTAGAAAGTGTGACCACCAGAGCAGTTTTGTATTGAAGATAAACCTATGGTATGTGTGCCAAGGTTGTGGGTGAGACATCGGTAACCGTTCGGGAAGGAGATTCACCACGTGCTGTCCGCATTCGATCCACATTCCCTCCTGCAGTCTTCTGCTCCACTTTCCCAAACTGCACACTGGGTCTCGGCACTAAAATGCCATTGGTTGACTCAGACATTTCATGCCCAAAGTCAGGCCTTAAAGTCCCACAAGCTGTCGTGCAGTGGCAGTCAGACACAAAGGAAGGCTGTGGCCTTTTGTTGACCAACATGAACTGGAACATGCAGCACACGCTGCTTATACAGGCAACCATTGATGGAAAGAAGGATGGGAACCAGATTCGCAGCTTGGTGCTGTCTGCAACTGTCTCCTACAACATCACCATCATCATCAGTACCATCAAGGTAGACCTGTTTGTCAGAAAAAAAGAAATCCAAAGAAAAAAGATTGTTGTTTCAATTTGGATGGACAGTTGGCTGGTTGGTAGATTGACTGATTTATAGATTCATTGATTGATTCATTCATTTAATCATTGATTCTTTGATTTATAGCTTACAGTTGTGGATCGAGACCAGGTGGCCATCTGCCAGTCCATCAACGACCCACACATGACAACCTTTGATTCCACGTATGTTATGATCATTTCTTTTGATAAATCAATATTGCAGGTAAACATGTAAGAGCAAAAAAAAAATCCTTAATACAAGTGTGCATTACTGCATAAGCATTTGGGTACCATTAAAAGACATTAAGGTCCAAAGTGTTTCGTTATGACAGAATGAAAAGTGCTTATATCACATTTTGGCACATATTGTTAGAAATTGACTTTTAATTCAGGGTACATTTTTCAACAGGTACTATAACAACTTCAATGTTGGCGAATTCATCCTGTACCAACATTCCACTTTGCCATATGCGGTAAGGTCTGATTAGACTTGAATTCACATTTTAAAAACATGTTTTAACTGGTAAATAATTATGGACTGCCTGGATCTAGAGTTTTGCTAGTATTTTTTTTTGGTTTGGCTAGTCTGAAGTTAATACATGGTATTCTGTTTCATTTCGAGGTCTCGTCTTCAGTTTTAGATGTGATTTTATTGTATTTGTAGGTGCATGCCTTTTATCGGAAGTGCTATGGTGAAGTAGCTTCCTGCAACTGCGCAGGAGCAGTGCGTGTAGGTGATGATGTCATACTTGTGGACAAATGCGGACCGAAGCGCGATGTCACCTCACCTGTCAGCGTTCAGATGTTCCTCAGAGGTGATCTTGAGCCAGGCACAAAAGTGGTGCAACTGAATGATGGACATCAGTATGAGGTGCGATCTACATAGAGGGCATACTGAAACATGAGCATTGTTCTATAGACAGTTTCAGTGTTCTATATTTATCTGACAGTTTCTGTGTTCTTTAATTAGATGTACAGCTTAGATCCTCTATAATTAATCTGACAGTTTAAATGTTTTATACTTAGTTTAAATGTTTTATACTTAGTTTAAATGTTGTATACTTAGTTTAAATGTTCTTCTGATAATGAGAGTAGCCCTACCAGCAACTTTTTTGTTAATGCTGCAAAGAGGGGCAGTCCATAGAATAGCAGTAACGTGTGCTTGACACCATTACAGAGGGCTGTGGGTTCATACCCCTTGTCCAGCATGTATACTTTCTTTGCATATAGCATCTGTTCACAAGGTTGGCTGTGGGGGCTTTTCTCTGGTTGCTGTGGTTACCTCCTAGTTCCTCTTCCCCCAGTATCCTTCATCAGCCTCTCATGTCCTTCCTGCATTTATAGCATATCATTGAATTCCATCTTTCCTGTATTTATACCATATCATTGAATTCCATCTTTCCTATATTCTTTTGAAACTGTGTAGAAAGTCTAAAGTTACGAAATTTGTCCAAATTATATTTTCTTGTTGCAGAGGCGTTTGTTTATATGTATGTTAGTAGGTCTAAAATTCAGTGACGTTAAGTTTGAGACAATGCTGTAAGTCCTTGCAGTGTTGAACTTAGCGAGCTTGTTACACCTATGCCAGAGCCAGAAGCATTGTCCGAAACAAATATTTGTGACCTTCACCTTCACATTCAGCTTCACATTCACCATTTCTTCTATTTGGCAGAAACGAAATGACAGGTTACTTTGCTTTTATCCTCTTGTAGATTACCCTTCCGACAGGAACACTGGTGAAGATGACAGTGTTCAGTGATTACATGAACATCATCATCCAGGCATCTGCTGCAGATTACAACAACACAAAAGGTATCACTGTGATGAGCTGGTATGTCAGAGGGCTTGGCATCATCTGCAGCAGAGTGAATGTAGCTGTCGATGAACGGGAAGTTTGCCGAATCAACTCACATGTCTCAATAATTGTAATCCAGTGAAGTCTGTAGAGAACCTAATTTTTCATCAAAGAATTGAAGGTCAGACGAACTGCTCCTTTATTTTCACTGCCAACAGGGTTGGTGGTGTGTGGTTCTCCTGCTTTTCTGTTTCTTTTCCCCATCTCTCTTGCGTCTGATCACTCATCCCTCTCTCCTTTTACTTGTCTCAAAGCTTTTTGCCTTGTTTTTTTTCACAGGCCTTTGCGGATCGTATGATGGTGTCCCTGGAAATGATCTGACGGTGAAAGGCAAAGCTGTTCAAAGTCCTGATGACTTTTCTCTCAGTTGGAGGTGGGTTTCGTGGTGTGCAGAAACATTTTACATTCCAAACATTGGCATTTGAAGATGCTTACCAACCTATAAACAAAAATGCTGCACTCACCTTTTGATTTATTCATGAGTTTAAAATTCCTCCATGCAGTCAAATCACACGGGGTTTTTTTCTCAAGAGGACCATAAAACAATTGATGAGTCACTGGTGGACTTCTTGTCATGGCAGGGTGGATGCTTTGCAATCGATATATTCTGGGTTCTGTGGAGAAGTGATCACCACCATGACAACACGTGATTCCTACTGTGGATGTCTGAATGGAGTATCCACGTGCGGAGAAAGTCAGTTCATTTCTACTTGCCAAGCCGAACTGACAGCTATTAAGCAAGGTAACCCTGAACCTTTTCTTCTCTCTGTTTTTGTGTTGGTTTGTTTGTGCTATTTTTTCAGCATCACTTTACAGAAAACAGGCAGAGAGCATCTGGTAAAAGCACCATTGTAAATGTTTGCTAACTCAGACTTTAAGAGATATGTTTACAAAGATTGTACATGCATATTTCCAGTATATCTATCTTTCAACAGTTTTTTCCAACTGGAAAAGATAGTTTTCCTGATAGACCTGTTGGCACTGTTGAAAACAGCATCATAAAGTGTCCCTTTCCAACAGGAATAGACATCACACTGGCACTGAGAAACACAAGTACTGCTCCCAAATGTGGAACATCAGGTTATGAATATGACACCACCTATGTGCCATTAGTGAGTATTACTCGGAAGATTCTGGAGTATCAATATACAATTTATATTGTAATATATATTGTATATAGGAATACATGTGCATTAAAAGAAGCTTTAGGTTTATGTAAAGTCCATGATCACTGCAAGAATCTCCAGACAGATTCTGCAAAATTACAATGAAGTACGAACGGTTTTTCATGTTTATTGTAGTGTATGTAGGATTTCTTTTTTTTTAAACTGCTGTAACGTCTCAACACGAAGAACAACAACAGGCTGACAACTGGTGACATTATACAGTTTAATGGACTGACGTCATAACAGTGAGATACAGCAGGAAAAATGCGGAAAGTTGACGTGTCACAGCCTGTAGTGACTATGACTGACCTGCAGCTTCAACCTCCCTCGCCTCAACTTCCTGTCCCTTCTCTGTCCTCAAATTTATCCGTCCCCCATCTTTACGTTTCTATCTGGCCGACCTGTTTTAGCCCCACCCTGCTCTGTGAGACTGTGTCTTCCCATTCCATCCACTTCGTTCCCACAGTTCTCCAACCCCTAACCTGGCCACGCTGTGTGGCTGAGTGTCATCCTTTACCCTCTAACCCCTAAATCTCCATGGCTGTCACGGCTGGCTGCATCGCTGGCTCTTTCTGCATAAATCTCCCCACCTTTCAGAGCTGGCATGACCATTTCCCCTCTCTCCCTGTCCCTCCTTCCTTCCCTAAAGCTTGGACCACCCACTAACTGCACTGAACTGGTTACCCAGCTGGTGTAAACATTAGTGCAGAGTTTCTTTAAAAAGAATAAGCTATTCCAAAGGTTCGGTAATGCAGTTCAGTGTTTGCATGCAAGGTGCCTACTTGGCCGACCAGAGGCGGGTGGACAGAAGCAAAGGCCCTGAATTTCTGCGTATCCTATCTGGAGGCCAGTGCCGGTGGGGCAGCTTGCAAAGCTCGAGTTACAGGCCTCAACATACAAGCTGCAATCAAAGGCTGCTTGGAAGACATTTTGGTAAGATGTGAACATTATGCACATTGGTTTGAACATTACTAGAGCTTACCATACATGACATTTGTATTGATTTTCAAACATGACATTGAGCACGGTCAATAGCAGCTGCCAGGTGCCTTTACCTCGAGTGTAGGACCACAGCTGTTGTTTGTGTGGGTGCAATTCTTCCACTTGTATGAAGAACATTAAATATTCAGTGTTGTGGGAATGGGATCCATTCCTTTCTGCTAAACACCAGCCAGTGAGAAAATTATTTTGGCAGGCCCTTGGTGCTTGCAGCACTAATAAAATTATCTGTCCTTAACACTTAATAAGCAGTGGTCCTATCTGGCTTAGAGTAGGCTGGGTCATGTGGATATCAGAAATCATGATGTGTTTGCATTTCTGCCACGCATTCAAGAAATAATATTCATGCATTAAAAATAATTATGCTCAGATGTAGACTGAAAGCTTTGTTCATGAAGCGTATCAATAGTACTAGGCCAGAATGGCTCCACTTTGCAAATTTGGGTGCAGGGTCAAATGCATCCTTGCATTAGTAATATATCTCTGGTCCAAAAATAATGTGGTTTTCTCTGATGGCAGATATTTGATGGAACACAATTCGCAGCTGCTGCCCTGGACAATGTGATGCTCAGGTGCACTGTGCACCTGGAAGTGGATATCAGCTACTGGAAAAATGTGCCAAACGAAGGTGTTGTCATCGAACCCACAATCTACAGACTCATCTGTCCCAATGACTGCAACAGACGTGGCACATGCAAAGAAGGTAAAATTATATGCAGTTACAAATGATCCTGATACTAATGAAAGGCTAGTGTTCTGAGCATCGTGGGCCATCAGTTGACACTGGTTGGAAGAACTAAAAGTGATTTGTTATTTGGCAGCAAACCAGTCAGATTGATTTTTAAATGGAAACACATGCTGAATAAAGTGTTTATTACCTTAATCTTTGCCATCTTCTCAAAGTTAGTTAAAATCCAGCAGAAATGAGGTAACTGAAATGCACTGTGCAAAAATCCCGCCTTCTGTGCTGTCTCTTACACCATTCAGTTGATAGTAGTTGTGAAAACCCGTACGTTTGACCACTAAAATCAGTTCGTGGTCAAAGGGAAACAGCCTCATAAAAACCACAAATGCTTGAGCTACAAGTTAGACACAATTGTTTCCGTTGAACGACTTTCTGGAAGGCACATGGTACATTTAAATTCTCCAACGTATATGTCAGTCAACATCTGATTTGGACAGACAAGTACCGCAGTACATGTAAGTCGGTGGCAGACAATGTGTAGAAAACAAGCCCCAGGACAGGTACTAATCAGAATTCAGTTGATGGACATAAGTTGCAACACATGGTGGTGTTAAAACTTTATGTGCTTTTACACAGAGAGAAAACACGTTTATCATACGTACATGGGTGAAACTCTGCCAAATACATCTGAATTCCTATTTGGAATTTCCAGATCTTGAAACAGTGAGTTATTAAATATGTATGTGGAAATTCAGTTCTATTGTTTTATTGTGCTTAATAAGCACTGACGACTGGCACACAATTTTAGATCATATGAAATTGCTGACATACAGTTAAGAATTGTCATTCTGGAAGTTTCACCCATGTGCTTAAAAGACAATTTCTGGCAGTGATTGTGAGTAAAACGTGCATTATTATCATCTTCTTGCTCCCCCACTCTCCAAACCCCATTAATTTGCAGGCATGTGTGTCTGCGAGGCTGGCCATGGGGGTGCTGACTGCTCTGTGAGCTTGCTTCTGCCTCCACAGTTGTACGAGCGTCCTGACAAAGGACTGTGTAACAGCAATAAATTAGGCTCGTGCACGAAGATATTCATCAACGGCTTCAACTTCCTAGCTTCTGCAAACCTCACCTGTGTCTATGAACAGATTCAGGTAGCCTGAAAACTCTCGTACAGAAATCAAATGCATGATTTTTTATTGTGCGAGCTAGGGATGTCTCTTCATTTTGTCCCAGTCTGAAGCTTGTCCGTGTTATTCTGACTATCTCTTTCTGTCCTTGTCTGAAGCGCTTTATTTAAAAGACACACATTCTTTTATCTTTTCCCTGACTCAGATTTATGCTTGTCCTTCTCTCTTTTATGTTAAGGATGTATGTTTTAAGAGTTGACTCTTTTATTCTAAACAGTGCTCTACACCCGTGAAATGTCTGAAGGATGCATATCACTGAATTTGATGTGATTTCAGATCCTGGCTGCATCAGTGATTGTTACCGGGTCACGCTTTACCTCAAAAGCAACATTTGTGAACTATCAGACATTGGTCTGTGAGGTCACAGTCCTCGGAAGCTACCGCATCTCCCTGTCGAACAATGGCGGACTGAATGTCAGCAAATCTTTCAATTTCTTGGCCTTTGACCCAACGTGTGTGACCTGCTCTTCCTCCAGCAGCTGTGTCATTCAGGTGAACACATCTTTAGAACTTTGGAGGCTTTTATATAGCACATCAACATGCAGCAGATTTCACATCAATTTTGATTCCGAGATCTGTCGTGGTCTTCAACTTTCTTTTCTTTTCTTAATCTGTTTGTCTCCTTGTTTATTTTTGTGCAGCCGGACAGTTGCTTTATAGATTCCAAGTGTTATGCAGCCGATGCTCGAAAAACAGACAACACAACCATGGCTTGCCAACCAGCTGTCAGTCAAACACAGTGGACCTACATCACACCCTATCCCACTGTGTACCAGCCGGTGCTGACAACAGAACACCTAAGCAAGTCCCCATATTTCCAGGTTGTGTGCAAAGTAGCAGCTGCTCGTGAAAGTAGTGTGCGGTTCTTTGTGTCATGGAAGGTAAACAGCATGGTCCTAAATGCTTCTACTCCAGTTGGTGCTGATAAGAGAGCCATACTTACTGCAGAGGACACTGATGGGATCCGACTGGGTGACACTGTGAGTAGCTGTTTGACAATTATTGCTGGTTTTAACTTGATTAAGACCTAACGAGATGCTTAACTTGCTATGGTTAACTCAAACACTCTGCGTGTCCAGTGAGCCAGAAATAGCATCAGCAGGGGTCCACAGCGCCTGTTCAAAATTTCAGACAAGCTGTTTGAAGAGTTATTTACGGGGTATGGCTCATGGTCTAAGGTAAATAACTCTTACATTCAAAATCTGAATCATTTCTTTGTGAGTTGTTTCCCTTGTGTTTAGACTGGTTTCCGACCACAAATCTGAGTTAAAAATGGATGTGAAGTGCATATCCACACATGCCCTGTCACTTGAGAAACGCATGATTTACTCTTCAAATGACACACTGATGAGGAAAACGACATTGTTTTGCAAATTTACTATGATAAAGTGGATGAAGACAAGATTATTTGTGCCTGAAAGACCCAATGAGCGAGCACGTGTTGTAAACAGCATTGAACAGACTGTGTATGATGAATCGTGAGGACTTTTTGATTACTTCAACTTCAGTTGTGTTGTTATCAAAGAATTTACAAATTACGGACCAAATTCCAAGAAACAAAGTAAGACATGTTTATTGATGTTTGCAAGCAAGTTTAAATAACTTTTCTATCGTTTTGGGTTTTTAAAAATGAATTTGTGAAAAAGGCTGAAGCCACGTCTATAGGGGCAGCATGAGCTAGGAGGCCTGCGGCAGCATTGTGTTAACCCTTTGAATTATATGCCAATACACCCTTCAGATTATATATTAACCTCTACAGATTGTGAGGAGAGGTGTCACTGTCTGTGTTCTCTCATTCCAAAGAAACATATATTTAAAGGACGAAACTTCTGTTGGACCATGCAGAAACTTTTATTCAACTTTCGAGAATTTTTAAAAAGTTGTTATTTAGCTGTTGAATTATAAAAACCAGCCACATTTTAGTGTCCGTACAGAATAATGTTAGAGTCAAAGTAGAGAGTCTACCATCGTTGACTTACTTGACTTATTCTACTTTCTCCTTGAGAGAGTGCGGGGTCTCAGCAACAGTCCTCCACTGGACTCGGTTTTGGGGGACTTTTTTCAGTTGAGCCCACGACCTTCACCTCAGCCTCAGTGCGCTGTCTCCACGTCTGCTTTGGCCTGCCCACTCTTTTCTTTCCTTGTGGGATCCACTCCAGTGCCTGCTTTGTGACATTTTAGGATGGACCATCCAGCTCCATTTCCTCTTGCGTATTTCTTTGGCATTATGAAACTGCTTTGTTTTCTCCTACAGGCTGGCGTTTAAGGTTTTTTCTAGCCGTCTGATGTGTAGGATGTAGCAGAGGCATGTATTAGTGAAGGTCTGGAGTTTGTTGGTGTCTGTTGTTGTCAGTCTCCAGGTTTCGGATCCATCCAACAAGACTGCTTTCACGTTGTTATTGAAATGCGAACTTTGATCTGGTTGGCGAGTGCCATCGAGTTCCAGATGGGGTGTAGGGTGTTGAAAGAATGTCTGGCTTTGTTTATGTGGCTCCTGATATCCTCATCTGCTCCTCTGTTCTTGTTGACCATGCTTCCCACGTAAGTGAACTCGTCAACATCGCTGATGTCCACACCATGCAGTTGGGTTGGGTTCTGTTGCTTGTTGTTGATCCTCATGGTTGAGACCAACTACCTCTGCTTCCTCTGCTCTGTGTCTTGCTGCCTGTGGGACAATAGGCTGACATTGTGTGCAAAATTTAGGTTCTCCAGCTGCTTGGTGAAGGACCAACGGATCCCTGTGTTGGCATTTTTTGTGGACATTTTCGTTATCCAGTCCACTACCAGCAGGAAGGTGGTCAGTGACAAGAAGCAGTCCTGTCTCACTTCAGTCTGCGCTTCGAAAGGATCTGTCAGTTTTCCTCTGTGTACGGCCTAGCATGTTGAACTGCTGTCTTTATAGAGTTAATATCTTTGCATGTGATCCACAAATGCATTTATCTCTTCTGTGTTGTATTTTAGTCAACTTTATCAGATTACTAACAGAACGGTATACACACAGATACTGTGTCTGCTGAGCGCATGCTACATCTCGAACTGCAACAGCACCATATCACCTGTGCGACAGAGTGAACCTCTGAACACTAGTGTCAAGGTAAGATCATTGAGATTTTTCTGCTTAGAGTGTTTGCAAGATGAGACGGGAACTACAGTGCCCGGAGCACATGAATAAAGTGTTGGTGATTGACTTGCAAGTAAAGTTGTTTTTCTTCTGTCTTTTACTGAAGATCAAAAGTATGTTTTTATTTTTAGAATTTGAAATACCTAATGTCTTCAAATTTAGATTTGTTAAACCCCAAATCTCACAGACGGATTTGAACATATTTTGATTCACCGTGATGATGCTTAACAAGGTAATCTTGATGCATAGGTGAACGAGACCTCACTTCAGGTTGTGGAAGGCCAGGATGTGGTTCATGTGCATCTGACGTCTCCATTCCCTCCAGGATTTTTCACATCCAATCTAACTCTCTGGAACACAGCATCCATCATCATCGTCTCTCATCTAGTCTTTGACAGCCAACTGTCATGTCAAGATCATCACCTGGTCCAAGCAGTCCTGAGATTTGATGACAGTGATGACAGTGCTGTTCCATGCGGCCTTGTTTTCACCAGCACAAACTGGAACACCACCCAGCGCCTAGCAGTGAGAGCAGTCCTTGATTCCCCAATCAAGGATGGTAATCAGAAAGGTCAGCTAACATTGACTTCTCTTTTTGCTTCTGAGACGGAGAACTACACAGCGGATTCTTCAGTGGTTCAGGTACGAATACTAAAGGTGTACGTTGGGTGGTTAGCATCAAAGTTGTCTGATCTTTCATGCTGATGAGATGATGCCAGTAAAGTTAAATTTAAATATGGAGCAGAATGAGGTATCTTTCAAAGAAAGTGCTACAATTGCTTGACTAAAAAGGAAAAGAATATTCTGTAGAGAGGCCCTACTTTCTAAAATCTTACAGGGAAATCAAATTAATATCTTAATTTTTTCAGATCATTTTTGTTGCTTAATAATTTATTTATGTATATATAGTGTTTGTTTTAATCTAAAAGCTTTCTACAATCTCCAGGTCGAGGTTGTTGACACTGATGTTGGAGGGCTGTGTGAGTCTATAAATGACCCTCATATCACCACCGTGGATGGCGTGTAAGTTGGATTTCTTTAACATACTGTCTGCACGTCTTTCTTCTTTTCTGTTTGGTCATTCATTTCTGTGTTCTTGTCAAAGTTTATTTGTATTATTTTGTTTATTTGTATTTGTATTGCAGGCATGACAAAGTTTAAGTCATGACGCTCTTACAATTTTTGGTTTGGGGGGCTTAACACCATGCCAGCAGGCTTTTCAATGTCATGACACTAATATGGGAGATGGAGCCTTATTACTAACATATGCACTAAAGCAGGGTCAGTGTGAAGAGGCAGTGAAGCTTTGGAGGAGTCTGCGTGTTTTAACTCCAGGATACAGGATGCGAATTGTGTTACAGTCCTTGGCCCCTGCTGAATGTGAGACCACAACTTTTGACACATGAGTCCAGTGCTGTAGCAAATGAGCTTTCCAGGCATCCTCTCAGAATGGTGGCATTTATATGGTTTGGATTGGCATTTGTGTTGCAGGCATTATGACAACTTCTTGCAAGGGTATTTTGTGCTATACCGTCACAGAAAACAACCTTACGAGGTGAGCAAATTTCGTAACTTTATAGTATGAATGTGTTCAGCAGAAAATATATCTTATATAATTTCCTTTTATCTTCATTGCATTATACTGTACTGAGACTTTTTTTTTTGGGGGGGGGAGAATGGAAAGGCAAGAACAATGACTTCAACTTTATTAATAACTTGTTTGCTTTTTTGGTTTAAGAAAACATTTGAAAATTAAGAAGTTTTTAAAACCTGTGTGCCAACTCATGTGTAGTGCTTGCGTTAATTATTGGCAAGTTATTGCAGACAAAATTCTTTTTTCTCCTGTTTATTATTCATGGGTGGGCATCTTTGCAGGTGCAAGCTCTGTACAAAGCATGCGGCAGAAGCCAAGCTTCCTGTAACTGCGCTCTAATGGTCAGGTCATTCGATGATGTTGTCGTCATTGATGGGTGCTCCACCGCCTCCTCCACACCCCCACTGGAAGTTCGTCTGTATCTCAACGGTCAGCTGACACCAGGAACATCTGTTGTGCGCTTTGCAGATGGCTTGAAGTACAGGGTAGGTCTTAAGCTGGTTTGTTGTTAGTACCAATGATACTGTTTGCCTTAAAACAGGGACATGATGTCTTTTGTGACCGCTTTCGGAAACCATGAGTCGCCAAAGCACAAAGCATATTTGCTTGTTTCACTTTGTATCTGAAGGTTCGCCTTCCCAGTGGCACGTACGTAGAGGCAAGCAAAGGGGCTGTGGGAGATACTTTCCTTAACATCAGAATTCAGCCGTCTGCATCTGACCGTGAACAAATAGAAGGTGAGCTTTAAAAACATTTGTTTACCTATAAAGATAAATTTGGCTGCTTGCTTGCTTGGTATGAAGACTGGCCTAAGTGTATTTTGTATATCATTTCAGACCAAGTAATTGATCCGTATAAGAGTAACTCCACTGCTGATTAATTGCTGTGCTAAATTGTGTTCAGTCAACACTTTCTCTCCTTATTAAATTTTGCGCAGCTATTATCTGTGGTTTATAATTTTACAGCATGGCTTTACAGCATTGTTATGAAGTGCCAAAGGTTAAACAGCAGTCATGTGAAATGAAGTAGCAGCAAGGATGAGGCAGCTGGAATACAAAACATAACTAACCACTTGTCAACTAGAGGTTGTTTTAAAGATTTGATGTTTTGTTCTAAGAATCAACATCAAAGAATTGGTGACATGACGATGACAGAACCAACAGTCATGAGGATGATGATAATTATGATAATGACAGTGATAATAATATTCAACATAATGGGGTTTTCTGTAACATTAAAGGTCTTTGTGGCACGCTGGATGGAAACAAGGAGAATGACTTGCTGAACAGCACAGGATATGTGTCTGAAGAGAAGGGCAAGCGACCAGACAGCTTCTCACAGTCATGGAGGTAATGGGACAGCGTGAAGTTCACATTGCATCCTTCCGTCATTCAAAACACATGCTGCACACATTTGTAACAATGGTGTTATATTTGATGACATTCACTGGTTGTATCCCAATGTCTCAGGGTGCTTCTTTGCAGAGTGGAATATTCCTATATGAATGGTTACTGCCCTGACTCCCTGGAAGACCTCCCACCCACTAACAGTGAGCAATACTGCATCTGTGATGTGGGTGTTGATGCTGTGTGTTCCAACACTTTGCACATTGCCAGCTGTGGAACGTCTACCTCCAGCTTAAGATCACTCACTCATGGTCTGTAGACGATACACTTTTTTAATATTTTGGAGATTTGCTTGCTTTAGGAACTATGATCACTTGTCTCTTTTATGTCATTTATTTATGTGGTAACTAAAGCTTCAAACTGATTAATCCTGAAGCAGTACAGTAAAAAGACATGAACAGTTTGTCTTTAGTTGATATAAGCATTATGACCACCTATGTGCCATTTTTCAGGGGAGGACATAACAGCTCAGTTGCTTGCAATTGCAAGGAAACCAGAAGGATGTGACCATACGATGCCAGAATTTACTTACCAGTTCAACACCACATACATCCCAGCGGTAATGTCAGCAAACTATATCTGTATTTGGTAGTTTATAGAGCATGCGTTGCTACAAATAAACGAGACAGTATTTCTCAAGCCTTTCTGAAAATTTAGCATGATCTTAAGCCAAGCTTCAGCAGCAATAGGATATATACCTCTGTCTAGATCCCCCAGTGGCCAAACATGAACAACCTAACAGAAGAGGAGGCCAGAAAACTGTGCACAAATGACATACAAAACAGTCAGGCCTATCGTACCTGTTCCCACCTAGCAGGACTGGAGATAGAGGCAAAAATTGATGCCTGCATCACTGACCTTCTGGTGAGCATTTTACATTTTGTATAATTATATGGAAAATGTTATGTCATTTTCTGTGAATGAGACAGCATCACAAAAACTTTAAATTTGGTAGTTCCAGTCTATCAACGACGGTTAGCATGCCAAGTAAAATGCAGTCATGATTCTCTTGGCTATTTTCTGAGAAGGATAATTGAAGATTGCCATGGCTGCATGTGGATGTCCAAAGGTGCATTAAGCACTTTCTAGAGCTGGCTTTGTGATCATTCATACAGGTTTCAGGCGAGGCAATGTGGACTAAGACAGCCATAGACAGTGTTGGGTTCACCTGCATGTACCAAATGCTTACCAATGTGACTCTGTGGGCATCAGCAGGAGGTCAGCTGACACCTGACCCACATATTCTTGGAGTTTTCTGTCCACGAGACTGTTCTGGCAATGGACTCTGCGTAAATGGTATGCAAGCCAATTCATTGTTTTGTATTTCCTGTACAGGTTTGCTACAACACTTATTTTTTCCCAAATGTCAAGTTTAACACATCACAACATTCTAATGCTAAAAACACTTATATTTTTAAATCATTGCAAGCATCTGTTCCACAAAACTCCAATGACTATAAGATTAAGTGTCCTCACCTGGGTAAAGAAAGATTAAAATTGGGATCTCAGTGGAATGTGCAGATAAAACACCTGTTGCACCTCACCTGATGGAGGCAGCACTGACTGTACAAACATCGTTACGTTCCAGGTACATGCACATGCACAGATAGCTTTACAGGTGCAGACTGCTCAGTCAACATAAAAGAACCGCCCACCCTGCAGTACATTACGGGTGGATCCAAATGTGACATACGGCAGGGACCATGTGACAACCTTATCACGGTTATTGGGACTGGATTTGCAAACCTGCCAACTATGACCTGCCATGTGACCCCTGTTCAGGTACAGCTGTTCATCATTATAAGGAAGGGAGTGTGTTTAGTTTAAGGAAATGAGTGCTGTTTATGGGGCTGGCTCATTACCTACAGCGTCATCAAAGTAAACGTTTCCTGGCATAACAGTTCTCAGTATTTATCTTTTAAAATCAGTACATTCAATATAAAAAGTAAGGTATAACATGATGAGTATGAGATGTAAGCTGGAACCCTTATGTATTTTCCTAAAGGTGGGAGCACTGACTGATTCAAACGACAACGCTTCTGCTGTGCCTGCCATCTTCCTGAGCAGTGATGCTGTTGTCTGCAATATATCTCTGAAATACAGCATAGACATTAGCATCAGCCTGGATGGCTCTAAGCAAAGTTTACCACTGAGGAAGGTCGTCTTTGACAGCCAGTGTAGCAAATGTGATGAAAGCAAATGCACCAGAAGGGTATGGAGCTATGCAGTCCTTATGTTTCTATGTTTACCTCAGTTCTTACAGTTGATATTTTTTTAAATGTGCCTTTAAAATTGAACCAAAAATAAAAGCAGTTGAGCCAACTAGTGTATTAGGTTCGAGAAAAAGTTTTACTTTTAGTTTTACCATCTTTTCTTTTCATGCAGACTGACGTGTGCCACATCAATGACAGATGCCACGTGTGTGGCTCTGTCTTTGCTGATGACCCAAGCAGATACTGCAATCCACTTTTAAACGGCACTGCATGGAACGCAATTACAGGTATTACTGAGTGGCATCGTAAAAGTTATGGTGGTGTGCATCATTCTTCTAGCTCCTTCAGTGCTAGGAAAATCTGTGTAGATGAAAAGGAGACGCTAGGAGAAAAGGGGATGAAGGAGGGGTTGGTAGGGACTGTGTGTGATAACAAGGACAGAGAGTGTGCTGAAGAGGACAGTTGGCAGTAGTGGAGGTTGTGGTGTGATTTCTTACTATAATGGATGTTATTGTTTCAACAGGAAGCCAGACTCCTATAGCACTGCGATACAAGTTCCAATCCATTGAAGGCACGAAGCTGTTGACCAGCACAGCATCAACAACGTTTGCAGTAACTCAAGGCGTCAAACTTGTCCAAGGAAAGGGTGGGGCCCTATTCGTCCAGCTCAATGGCCTGAACCAAACCCTGCAGCTGACCTCAGCCGGAAGCTTCTTGACAAACCTCAGCAACTGCCACCTGGGCTTCACCTTGACCTTCACGGCCAAAGTGCAGAGTCTGTGTGAGAGCATGTACATCCTCACCTCGGGAGGTGACCTGGACACGCACAGTGGGGTGGCTGTGTACTACCACAGGGGCTGGACATACGTCACCGTCAGCACTGAGGACCAGCGCTGGACGCTGGGGCTGGACAAGCCAGCTGTGGGGGATTTCGTGGAGTATGTGGTCAGCTGGGGGAATGGCGTTGGTCTGCAGGTGACCATTGGACAAGAGACACGTCGTACCCAGAATTACATTCTTCGGCCGAGATCTGCAACAGCTGTCAGTAACGTTATTTATGTTGGGGGCCCTCTTCCGGGTACCCAGGGATGCTATGCTGATATTATTTTGGGGAATCTTCAGATCTTCACTGCGCCCAAACCAGTTCTTGACATTCTAGACATTGTCACTGGTAAGCACATGTGGATTGTATCCTGTGCAGTCTCATCGTATGTAAATCCTATCTTAAAGCAGTACAGAGAAAACTGATAGAGACTGAATGAAAGCAATCTTCTCTGTATCAGAAA
The DNA here is from genome assembly GCA_004794575.1 of Lanistes nyassanus. Classification (NCBI taxonomy): domain Eukaryota; kingdom Metazoa; phylum Mollusca; class Gastropoda; order Architaenioglossa; family Ampullariidae; genus Lanistes; species Lanistes nyassanus. The sequence goes on from SMGT01005557.1 coordinate 170,072, forward strand.
CAATTTAATCAAGATGAAGGGAGGCAGTGGTACGCACCTTGACACAGCTTCGTGTTTCAGTTCTGTTGAGCATTTCCTTGTTGTTTTATTGTCGTTTCTAGTTTATTCTGCATTCATCTGCCAGCGGTCCGCCCATCGCTTTTTCATTCTGCTGCCTGTCTGTCTGGTTATGCAGTCAGGATCACTATTTCATGTTGTCTTTATATTTTACTTTTTGTGTAAGAAGCAGTGCTTATGATATCGTTATGTTACCTGTCTTCTTCTTCTCAATACAGAGCTGCCATCACTGTCCCAGGCACCTCAGATCAAAGCATTCCTAAATGCTAACACCAGTTTACCTTACCTCACCTGCCAGTGGGATCGCTTGCCACGTGGCGATGTTGCATACACAGTTGAGTGGAGTGTAAATGGGTCTCCAGTACAGACAAACAGTCTGACTACCTCCAGCCAGGACTTGCTATCGGAGGACAAGCTTGTGAATGTGACTTTTGGATCAGAGGTTAGCATCACATCTTAAGGCAGTGGAAGTGGGTGTGGTGGGCTGCACAATTATCGCTAGACCCGTGCATCATGTTTTGCCTATCTTTCGCTTTGGGTTCTTTCAAGCGAATTGCCAATTGGTTACAGTGCTGACCTCCACGCCCGAAGGCACTGGTTCGATACCCAGGTCCTGCACCACACTTCTCAACAGCCTGTCTGGAGAAAACAATAATCAACAGCCTGCCTGGAGAGAACCATGTGTAGGGACAGACAGGCTGACAGCTGACTACATGCTCAAAATAAAAGTTTCCAAAGAACTTTGATAATTCTGTTTTCTGTTTTGTAGGTCTCCTGTGCTGTAACGGCCTGCTTTGTGTACAACTGTGTACTTCTGAGCGGTCCCACTTTCACATCAGTCATCAAAGCTGTTATAACAGTCAGTATAGTATAGTTCATTCTGCTTTTGAAATAACATTCATTTTCTTTCACATTTTCTTTGAAATTCATGCTGTTTCAGATGTATTCATTGGAAATTAATTTCTTTCAAATTTGTTTCTTTAAAAATCTTTTCCGTTCTCAAATTTATTTTACAAGTGGTTTAATGTTTCATCTTTTGTTAAAATCTCATCATTGGTTCTTGTATCTGATGTTTTGTACAGTTTACTGGATCTCAGGTAACTTCAATGCTACGTTTGACTTTTTAGGTGACAGAAAAAAAGATCACCTTGCCAGAGGGAGCGGACAGTTACCACCTGTGGCTCATGCCCATCGTCCCACCTTACCTCCTGTGTCCTGTTGGTTTCCGTGATGTCAGCGCATATGTCACGGTTTCGACAGTGCTGCATGGTTTTTCAGGGCCACGCATCTGTCCAAATGGAAACGAACTAGTGCAGGTATGAAAAGGATGAGCTATGAAAATACTGGTTGGTAGAAGGGACTTATCATGTAGACCGTGTTTTCCTGTGTGGTGTGTCCAACACAGGGCACATCCTCAGTCTTTACCTGTTGGATCCCCAATTTTACATTTGTTGTCCAGTCTTTGAAATCCCAATTCTGTAGTGGACTTTGATGAAACAATCCATTCCCGAGCTCCCATCTCTCTGTCTCTCTCGCTGTCTGTCACACACGCACACATTCACAAGTCTGTCTCTCTCGCTCTCGGTCGCACATACACGCACACATTCACAAGTTTGTCTCTCTCTCACTCTCTGTCTCACACACACACACACATTGACAAGTCTGTCTCTCTCGCTCTCTGTCACACACACACGCATTCACAAGTCTCTCTCGCTCTCTGTCACACACACGCACACATTCACAAGTCTGTCTGCCTGACCAAGAAGCTGCATGTTCCAGGCCGTCATTGAAAGTTCTGGAGATGAAGACCACTGCGGGCCAGCCTTGACCTCAGAAAACTGGGACTCCACAGGCTTTTACATTGCACTGCGGGCTACTCTGGATGGCACACAAGATGGAACACAGACTGGGTTGGCCACCATCAACGCCTCGATTTCATGCCAGAGTACAGTGACCAACGTGCTGCTTGAACAAGTGCAGGTAAAAACCATTGTATAAGCATGCACAGAGGTGCCAACCCTCATGGTTTCGCCATATTTTTTTACAGTCAGGATGAAATTCTTAGGTCTTACAGTCAGATCAATCTTTTTCCTGCAAAGAAATCTCTGAAATTACTTTTCTCAAACATCGTGATAAGCAGCACAGAACAGGCGTTTTTCTCGACTAACTGTACGTGCACCTTGGTGAGTGACTGGGAACCCCAGTTTCTCTACTACTACTAGGGATGAAGCGAGAGATTTGATGAGCCCTGAGTGCCCTCATGGTTCTGAAATTCAGCGATTCTGATCCTTGCCACCAGACTCCATTGTCAGACAACTTGTTGCGGGCCTGCAACCAAGATGTCCCTGCAGTAGTCCCTTTTGCAGCAATGTGCAGTGTGTATATAACATGTAAATATAATATTGGCAAAACAGTGCCTGTTGTTGGGCTTAGGAAAAAAATCTTACTGACAAAATTAAGATTGTATTGGCAAATTTTCAAAATCGTATTGCGAATTACTGAATGGGGCTGGCACCTCTGAATGCAGGGTAAACAGGTTGTTTTATGAAAATCTGAATAGAAACAGTTGTTGAAAAAAAATCAAAGCTGCTCTGTTTTCTTTCAGGGATACAGTTTTTTTCCTTAGCACTTGAATGAAATCTCTTGTTTGTCAATCTGATGCACAGCTGTCGGCAAGACAAAGAGATCTTTTGAGGTGCTGTTTGTAAAGATTTGTCTCACTGTGCCTTAACACCTGTCTTTCAGGTAGTTGTTGTTGACCAGGACACTGGCAAACAGTGTATGTCCATCAACGATCCACACATGGTCACCTTCGACGGCGTGTGAGTGCGTTTACATATTATTACCACTGGTATATATTGTGATCTGTCAATGAGGAAAAGAAACATGGCTGAGACTACAGAATGTTGTTAGAAACTGTCAAAAAATGTAATCATGTATATGTATAATGTATATCATTTTGTAATACCTGGTTCATCTGTTGGCTTGGTGTTGCTAATGCTTCATGACAGGAACATTTGGTTTGCATTTTCAGGTCCTACGATAATTTTTATGAAGGAGAATTCAAGCTCTATGAACACAAGGTTCTTGGCTATGCTGTAAGTAAAAAATTAACATTGAAGCTACAATATCAAAAAACTCGGTTCCTTAGCAAATGCATAGCAACCATAGTAACAGCCACTTCTACTTCGCCACTGTGGAACTGAGTGGGCAATAATAATTATGTCAATATGTCAATAAGCATTGTTTATAAGGCTCAGAAGTATTACAGCTGGTGCATCAGGCATGCATATTACTAACTATAAATATTACTATTTATTGTTCTCCAAAGGTTCACTCATTCTTCCGAAAGTGCAACCAGAATATTGCCTCCTGCAACTGTGCCGTGGCAGTGAAAGTGGCGGGCGTTGTTGTTTTGTTTGATCGTTGTGGGTCCTATCACACAACTGGAACGGGTCAACCACTGGTCATCAAGGTCTTCAAAAGTGGTGGGGTAGACCCTCCTGTTCAAATCCAGCGTCATAACGGTGGCCAGAAATACAAGGTAAAAATCCATCTTTTGCAGATGCAGGCACCAGTACTAAGACTGGGTTCCTGTGGAGATTTCAGATTGGCGCACCAGCTTGATGACTAAACAGTAACCATTTTAATGATGTTTTGAGCAAAATTTAAAATAGCATCTTCCTTTGAACGTTTGTGTGACCAAAACATTCTTTTTGTAGATGGTCCTTCCAACGGGAACCTACGTCACTCTCGAATACGACCCACACAATTTCCTGTCTGAGTTCATCAATGTCTGGATCACATCATCAGCTTCAGACTTTGGCCACACTAAGGGTAAGATATCTAAGAAATAGGAAAGAATTTCTTCAAACTGGAGAAGATACATATATGACAAATGTTACTACAGAATTACATAAAATCCACGCACATAAGTTCATTTCATAATGGGGGCTTGCTCCTTGTGTTCTTGCACTCTTTTATTGCATGTGCAGAACATACACCTGCACAGGGATATACAGACATGTATAAATGCATACAATAACATCCTGTGGCTTGTGTGCCACTGTCCTGCCTTGCCTCTTGTGTCCGGTTGGTTTCAATCTTGTCAGTTTTAACATGATTTACATGAATAAATTCTCTTATGATAATTGTGAATTCGTTCCTAATTTACAATTATGTGCTTTTGTCTTTTTTGCAGGTTTGTGTGGGTCCTATGATGACAACTCTACCAATGACATAACAACAAGCATCGACACGTTCTCCCTGAGCTGGCGGTGAGGTTTTGCTGAGTTTGTCATGCTTCAGCATTTTGAGGGCACATGATACATGTTTAACAAGCGTAAATTTACACCTCAAACCACTTTCTTGGCAGCATTCTTAAGATTTCCTCCCCATCCACCTGTGTGGCATTTCAGTTCCTGAGATAGACAGCAGCATGTTCTGCACATAGATTCTGGCAGCTGTTGAGAGGGCTTTGCGAAGAGTGCCCTTAATCTTAGTCACGCTCATCCTGAACTTTTCCATGATGTACATGGTTATTGTGTCAGAAATAGAATAGAAAGTTGGAACATGAGGAGATTCTGGATATAACTGGAGGATCTCCAACCATTACTTGATGCAGATGTGACTGGGAGGAGAATTATATCCATAATATGTGAAGTAACATGGGGTGGAATATGCCATAGGTTAAAATGGAGCATACACACAAGAAAAGAAGCTTGAGCCCCTTTCTAAGCTATACTGTGTGATGGTGACCTGCAGACAGAAATCTTAAGAATGTTCCTGAATAATGAGTAGGTTCTTACGATCTGCAGAGTCGAAAAAAATGCTTCGCTGTACAATGGATTCTGCCTAGAAGACGTGCCAATGAGTGATGAGATCAAATACTGCTCCTGCAACAGTGGAGGGAACATTACTTGTGGCACAGACACCTACACTGTCGACTGTTCCATTCCTGCTACAAGCACATCAGGCAGTACTGAATACGTGCGATGTGAGTAAATTAAATATGTTTGTATATATGTATATCATAACTTTAAAAATGGTCTCCAGATATTTATCAAAAGATACAATCTACATGGGTAGATTATGCAAACATTTAAATATTTCCCCAAAAATGTTAGCATCTGCATTAATTCTCTTTTGTTCAGAACACTATTATGATAAATTATGATCACTATTATGATGAAGGTTTGTGGTTGCTCAAATTATGGAACTAAAAACTACAAAATTGTCAAGTTTTTTTTTATTATTACAGATGAAGATGTCACCAGTTATTATTTTCAACGTGCGGTCCCCCCTCAGCATTGTTACAATGACTTGGCACCTGATGTTCAGTTTGATTACAACCCTACATATGTCTCACCGGTATGGCACCACAGTGCTATGTCATTAAAATTCATTGTCATTCTACCATATCTCATGAAGAACAGTGTCACTTGTTGGCCACATCTACATAATCTTGTCAACATGAGAAATACAGAGGTTTGGGTTTATGGTGTCTGTTAATTTTTAAAAGAAATTCCCCAGCTGCTCCTTGGAGTATTGAAGGAGATTGTTCACCTTCTTGAAATGTTCTTCACCCATTCTAAACAAAAACCAGGGCAGATTGCACTTTGCCAGCAATGGGGGCCTGGTTAGCTCAGTTCGTAGAGCTGCGGACTAGCAGATAGAAGGTTGCTGGTTCGAATCCTGGTGTGGCCAAGGATTATTTTCTGGAATTAAACATTGTGCAAACTCCATTTGGCCATTTCCCCGCACATTAAAATGCCTGTCCGCACTGGTCACCTTACTGCAGCCATCAGTCTGGTGGTTCTTTCAGTGCATAGTTTAGTAATGGGACCCCATCCCCCATAGTGGGAAATCACTGTGAGGTGGAAGCACTGTCCCTCTAAATTACCACCACCACTTTGCCAGAATCTTTTTAGAAATGACTGCTGTCAGCCTTGATTTGTCCTGCACTTTGGGTTGTCACTACCATGGTGTTTTCCATTTTTCTCTGAAAAAAAAAACAGCCAGCATTTTGGCCAACTGCTAGTGGCATTGAAGAAGAAGATGCCCGGAGGATCTGCCAGGAGGCATTGGACCTCTCCCAGTCTGCTACTTCCTGCCGCACGTCTCTGGCTGGAGCTCTCGCTGTCGAGCGCGACCTCGATTTCTGCATAAGCGATATTCAGGTACAGTCTCACAGGTGCTGACGTAAACTTAGTAACAATGTTAGCTGCATCACTTTTGTTTTCAGCGCATAGATGCTGCCTGAGAGTGTTTTGAGATCAGCAGACCATGTTTGGTGTGTTCAACAGATGACGGACAGCATAGCCTGGAGACTGACTCTGGTCAGCAGTTTGCGTGAACAGTGCATTCAGCATGTGTCCGACAAAATTAGTTACTGGGTCAACGGGACTACTGGAGACATTGTAACACCTGACATCATTAAGTTTCTATGTCCTGGTGACTGCAGTGGCCATGGCAACTGTACAAATGGTGAGCACAAACATCCCAGCTGTAAGTTTTACATCCCTAGCTTTCACTTGATCATGTCGTATCATATACTCATGTTCATGGATCATACATTTCTCTGGGATTTTATATTCAGTTTCCTACTGCATTTATCTCTCTCTGTCTGTGTATAAAGTTATTCATCTTGTGTTTCTGTGACTGCACATAGCAAGAGACCTAATCATTCATCTAAGCTACACATGCAGTGCCATCTGCTTAGCACGAAATTTTAGGTGACAAGAAAAAAAAACTGCTTGTGTTCAGTGATTCCCGTCTCAACCAAGTCAGACCCAATGGGAGTATGTCTCTTGGGAACTCAAGAGTGGAGCCATGCAAACTAGGTTCTCACATAGTCAGGGCTTGTGTTGGCTGGACTGCACTGTATCATTATTTTTATGCTTGGTTGATCCTGGGTATTTGAAATCTTTTGGTCCCAGCTTTTCGTTTGTCCATGGTGGTGTATGCAAACAAATTCAGTATTTATTTACTTTCCAGGTTTCTGTGCATGCTGGCCTGGTTTTGAAGGGGATGACTGTTCAATCAATCAGTCTAAAGCACCCTTAACCTTCAGCATCAGTGGCAACAACGTCTGCAACCGGCGCCTTGGTGACTGTTGTAAATTTGTCATCTTGGGCCGCAACTTTGTGAACAGAACCTCTCTTACTTGTCACCTGCAGTCACTTAATGTAAGTCATTTCATCTGCATATAATCAGTTATTTAGGTGGTACATCAATACAAGTGAGTGCAGTGTCTTCAAAAATGGATCATCTGATAGCATGCACAATTCTTCTTTTGGAAATATAAAGGCATAGTCTTACAGCTCTTTCACTCCCCAAGAGGTGTTTATGCGAAACGCAGTTTGAGGAAAACTCCATGTGCCACATTTTGGCATACATAAATGCAGCACATTACTCCAAAAAAACTCTTTGCATGAAGTTGACGTGTAAAAACATCAAGTAAACGACCATGGAATGTTGGCATAAACACAAGCATAAACATCATGATTTGCATAAAACATCGGCAAAAACTGTCTCGTTTATGCACGTTTATGTTTGCGAGAATGCATGTTTTACAAGCAGTGTTTATCTTTCTTGTCATCTAGTAACTTCCAAACCAACTTATTCAAGATTTACCTATTTTAGTATATTTCAGAAAGTAATGGGCAGTGTCATAAATTTAATGTGTTTCAAGTAAATCTGCCTCAGCAGATTCGTATTCTGTACTCACAACAGGTATCAGAAACAGGCCTGTTTGTGAGCGCTGGTGCTGCAGAGATCAGAGTAGATGCCAGCTACATCAGCATCGATTCTGTGGAGTGCGTCCTTGAACCATCTGCATGTGGCAGCAGCAGTGCTGTCGTTGCCTGGCATGTGGCCATCAGCAACGATGGTTCTCTTCAGAGCACACAGACACTCTTCTATGCCATCTACGACTCCAGCTGCTACACCTGCACCCAGACAAGTTGTCGCCAAAGGGTACATTTCTAACATCCTACAGTTAATGTTTTCTGGGGACTGATTGCTTTACATGATTTGTTTACTAGACTTTGTTTGGTTGGTAGTTCTGGGATCCAGTTCAGTTGACCCTTTGTGTTACTGGAATTCTTGACTTTTCTAGGAGGACGTGTGTGTCATCAACAACAAATGTTACGAGGCAGGAGCTACAAGCCCATCAAGCAGTAGTAATGTCTGCAGGCCTGACCAGAACAAAAATGCATGGGTCTCAGTGAAGGGTAAGTGACAAAATTTTGAGGGGTGGGGTGTTGGGGAGAAAGAAAGAAGGGTAAAAGTGTGCTAGAAGCTTATTCAGCGTTCATTTGTCTGAATGAAGGTGTGCAGTCTGTAGTCTTTATGGAAGTTAAATACAGTTGCATTCTGTTCTATGTGTGAACCGTTCTAAAACTCATTATCGTGCCGTAGTTCATCTCATATTTTTAAAGAAGCTTTAATGAGCTGAATCCTAGGAACTATGATGTACAATCCTTACCTTGAAAATGGGCTTTGCAGTGACTGAAGTGTATACAGTTCTTCGCCGTCTCATCTTCCTGGCCATCCAGGGCGATCTTCTGATCACGCGCTCGCTGAACTTGACCGTGGTGGGGTCACCGACCTTCATCCCCGGACCACAGGGGGGGCTTGCTCTTCTTCTCAATGGTGTTGACCAGTATGTCAGATTCATCGGCACTGCGGACCTTTGTCTTGTTGACCCTGACACCTGTCTTCTAGGCCTCAACATCAAATTCAATCTCGAGATCCGTACCTTCAGGGATTATTCTTACATCCTGTCTTGTGGAGCTGATGAGCTGGATCTCACAGGCATCGCAGTATGGTGGAAGTCCAACCGACTCAACGTTCGCCTTCGCACGCTGGCAAAGGAGTGGAGTGTGAGCGCCTCGTTTTCAGCCAGTCAGAGATACTTCCAGCAGTTTGTGAGCGTTGAGCTGTCATGGAATGTTGACTATGGCCTTGAACTGTTCTTTGACAGCCAGCTTGTTCAGTCTTCGAGCACGTTTGTCGCCAAAGAGAGTGGGAATGCAGTCAGACCTGACTCCTGTGTTATTGGAAAGCATAGAACAACTGCAAGTTTCAGCAACATTGCGTTCACAGACTTGTATATTGCCTTTGCTTCCAGAAATGTGACTGCTGAGCTAGGCATCGATATTGGTGAGTACAGCATGGAAGGTTTGTCTTTTACCATAGCTTTTGCCAAACTCCCTCTTAAGTCTCTAAAAGTAAATATTTTACAAATGCCTATAATCAGTTTTGCCAAACTGCCTCTCAAGTCCGTAAAAATAAAAAACATGTAATCGCTGAGCACTACCTTCATTTATCCAACTGCCAGCATATCCGGTGTAAATGTGGGAGATGGAGGACTTAAACAGCCAGAGAAAAATATAGAGATTTTGACCGCTTTTGTAATTTGTATAATGTATTCCATAAACTTTGCAGAATTTTCAAATCACTTTTTGCTTTGCAGAGCTGCCTACATTCAAAATGCCACCAGCACTGACCATGGTCATCAGCAATGACACCAAGGTATCCTTTGCCTGCAGCGCAAAGGCCTTGGATCGTAGTGCCCTCCGCTACATGGCAAACTGGTTCTGGGGAAACCAGGCACTCCTTTCTCAAAACATGTCTTTTAATGGCACCATCTACATCAGCATGCTCACAGAGGAGCAGATAACTCGCCTGGCCTTTGGCGATCAGGTGGGTGTATGGGCAGACAGGGCTCCTTCAACTCTGTGCAGATAAACACTACGGCAGTTACCATCTTTAGTGCGGGTTACTGGCAAAAGTAATCCGCCAAACCAAATTTTTTTTAAAAAATCCACATTGTAATTATTAACTATTTCTTTCTGATTCCCCTTTTCTTTCTTTCTGTCTTTCTTTCTCTTTTTCTCTTTAAACAATTGGTACATATTGGTTTTTCTTTCAGCATCTTCAACACGCAAAGATTTTTAATACAATCTTTTTACACCACACATTTTGCTTACCACCATGTTAATGTTTGGCCGTCAATATCTGTTACTTTCTTACAGATATACTGTAGCGTATCTGCCTGTGTTGAGGGGGACTGCAGCAACACGCAAGGTCCATCCCGTGATAGCCGTAAACTGACAGCTGGCCTACAAGTGAGCAGTGCATATGGCAGGAACTAACCGTTGCTTATTAGGCTGTAAAACAGTCTTAAAAATTCCCTAAATAATACCTGCTAGGGTCTGTTCCAGTGTTTGAAATAAATTGTTGAGCATCCTTGTGATGCTTCTCAAAGTCTGTGCTCTGATCAGACAGTTCAGATTGCTGGGAAAATTAGTGCTAACAGGCAAGAAGCTCCATAGGTGACAAGTAAGAAGTTGACATTATTTCCTGCCATCTTTGGCGCCAAGATTTGTAACTATACGCAAGTCGAACATTACTGTCTTTTTGATCGATAAAATAGTCCAGGGTTTGGTTGTATGGTGTGTTCCTTAATAAAGTTAATTATTCTCTTATGGTTTTCTGCCAAATTTCAGTTACTGACCAGGAACCTGGAGGTCTATGAAGGAAGTACAACCACATCCATCAATCTGATCTCGGACATACCACCCCGCCTGTACTGCCTGGCGGAAGACAGAAGTAGGGAGTGCAGGGTGTCTGTCACCCCCACCCTCCTCCAGGCAGATGACAAGGTCCGCTGTCCTGGCAGCCGACGTGAGATCTCGCAGCTGGTTTTCTATGCTGACCCTACCACTGCCCAGCCCTGTAGCTACTCTCTGACGATGGCCAACTGGCAGTCACAGCTGCAAATCCCACTCACTGGCACAGTGGATGGGCTGAAGGACAAGGACCGCCAGAGGTCGGTGCAGGTCAAGGCCACCATTATAGCCTCTGGCCTCATTTTTGACTCTGTCATCTTGGGCCAAGTGGCAGTGAAGGTAAAGGACCGAGACGGTGGCACCAGCTGTAGCGCAAAGGGAATCACTCGCATATCGACGTTTGATGGAAGGTGTGTCGGTTGGTTCTCATGTTTTGTTGACCAGTTATGTTGTTTCTGTTTTTAATTCTCAGAATTCTTTTTAGTTATAATCCCTTTCGTTGCAAAGGATGCATGCATTCTTATTTTTGTGAACTGGATACAACCTTTACAGGCCTTGGTTTGATCCAGAAGATCTTTCTTTCTTTTCCTTCTTTCTTCTTTTCTTTCTTTCGGCAGTCATTTAAAAAAAACTCTTTCTTTCAGTATGATACATACAATGATTATGTTAAAGAATCACTTTTACAACTGTTAGGTGTTCCAGAATCTCTCTTTTTTGTGATTTCTGTGTGGCACCTGCTTAGATACCTGTACTTTGTACCAGATAATTCTTATATTTTTGGTAGCAATATGGCTGTATTATGCAGTGGTGCATGTCAACCCTTTGTAGGTAATCTAAAACAGCAATGTTTCATTGTCAGGTTGTACAGTTTCTACCAAGAAGGAGAATATATAATGTACAGACACAGAACCAAACCAGTTGAGGTGAGTTTGTGCGATGTGAATGCCTGTACATGTGAGTTTCAATTTATAATGGGTGCTTAATGTATGTGTCACCAGGAATGTTTCTCAATACCTGTCTGAGACACCCCATCTGCATGATTATTCAGCATGGCAATTTCAGAAGCAGTCAAAAGATTTTGGAGGAAAACGTGTAATGTGCTGGTGTTGATTTTGCTGGGTATTTTTTTGGTAGATACGACTCTACACTCACATCTGTAGCACTGGCAAGATTACTTGCATCTGCGGCGTAGCTGTGAGATCAGGTGATGACGTCATTCTCATTGATCGCTGTGGCCTTCGTCAGACAAGAGCACAGGGTCAGCCAACTCAAATATACATGCTGGTAAACGGAGACCTGACACCTGGCACTCGTGTCTTCCGCAGAGAGGACGGAAAAGAGTTTGAGGTACAATCAGCTTTTTTGTCCCCTTCAGGTTATTATTTGTGTGAAATGGATTGGCATCATTTTGATTTTTTGTGTTGTTTTGTGTTTCTCTTTTTGTAGCATGCATGCACCTTGTTTAATCTTCAGAGAAACTTTTCTGATGCTGAAGGGTCCACTTCAGTTTCAACTGACATTTTCAGATCATTCTCCCAACTGGTAGTGTGCTGACTGTCAGAAATGGACAAAGTGTTGCTAGGTGGGCCTTGCGAGTGCACTTCAAAGTGGCTAGTGCTGACTACATGCAGACAGAGGGTAAGGCTTATTTTTGACAGCCAAAACAAATTATTCTCGACTGGGGGGTTATGGTTCATAAAGTGGTGTCATTCTTTTGGTTTAGTGTGACTTCCATAATTTTCAGAAAGACATTTACTTGACTGTCCAAAATTTGGAAAAGAGGGTTTGTGAACATGTTTGTCTGCACATCATTTTTCCTGTCAAAACCGAAGTGAATGACTTTGATCAGTTACTGATTGCTTGTTATTTTAACATTAAGATCACAGTAAATGTTCCTATAATTAAAGTGAGCCTATATTAACAATTTAGATGGTGAATGCTTTGGTGTTACACAACTGTTATTGGTTGACAGGTTTGTGTGGTCTCTATGACAACGATATAACAAACGATTTCATGGCATTGGGAAACAGACTCGTCAGGGGCATAACAGAATTTGTGACATCTTGGCAGTAAGTCATGATCCATGTAATGTTCTAACAAAATTAAGGGCAAGCATATATTGCCACTAGTACCCTAGTAAACCTTTTACTTAAATAAGTGTAATTACTCACATTAATATCACCTCTATTCATGTTGAGTTCATGATCTCTTCAAGCTTCTAAGTGTAAGGGTTTGTTAGTGGCACATCTGTCCTCTTAATTATTTTCGAAAACTCTGCCATTTGGCAGCTAAGCAAAGGAATAAAGAAAGGGAGCTGTTTTCAAGCATGCTCAAATGGAGAAGGTAGCAAATTTCAGTGTTAGAGCAACCATGCGTTTCTGTTCTTTTCTAAGTGGTCCAGACATGAAATAGATTTTTGGAATGAACTTCTTTCTGACATCAGGGTTAAGCAAGAAGACAGCCTGTATAATGGCCTGTGCCCAGACACACAGCAAACACAAGTGTCTGTCAGCACTCCCTGTGACTGTTTGGAGGAACAGACACAAATTTGTGCCTCCTCACTGGACGTCCAGACTTGTGTTCCAACTGAAGATGACAGTAAGAATTATTTGAGATGCTCTCAGTTGAAACAGATTTATGTGGAATTTTTTTTTTTTTACCAAACACCCAGGCAGCTTGCAGCAGCCCTAACCAGCTGTGAGAAATATAGTCACATGTTCTTCGCAACATCCATTGTGCCATTCTGGAATACATTTTATTTTGCCATTTTAAAAGTCACCTTATGTAAAACCAAACCTGAAAAAAGTAGATAGTTCTGAGACACAAGTTAAGCTCCAAGGAATGGCAGAAATTGTGGACTGTCAATACATCTTTGCAAAACGCACACAAGCAGCAATAGTACAATAAAGGTAGAATAAATTAGTCATTATTGTTCTGAAACAGATGATATAACAAATCTACTGCTGAATAGTAACAACCGTCTGGAGCCATGCCTGTTGATGCAAAATCCTGTTGTGTGGGAATTCAACCCAGACTATGTATCTCCGGTAAGTATATTTCTATCAGTTGAAAGTCTTATGTACTTTACATGTGTTTGCATTATCTCATGTAGATATGTGTCTGTCTGACTACAGACATGAACTGGAAAAAAACTTGTCTGTGAAAATGTGTTCATTAAATCTTGCCTTGTGCGGCCCCCTGAGATGAACGGCTGCCTGCTGATCAGCATGGATTAGCGGCAAGTTAGCGCCCCCAAGCGGCCAGAAAAGCTAGAAATAGGATCTTTATGAGCTTGTGAACCACAGGAAATTCAGCATCCAAGATGGATTAGAGCTATTTCCGGCTCACCTTTCTAGTTTCTGTTCTGAAGATTTGCATGGCATGGCTTTCGTTAGCAGATAGAATTCTACTTTTTCCAGCGCCTTAGCAACATGTATGTGGTCTATGGTCTGTGTGATTAAAAATTCCTTTTTTTCTCTGTGATTGTGCACATACCCTCATGTGCTTATGTGTATGTAAACACAGAACTTCACCTGGCCAACTCCAGGAGGCATCAGCCTTGATCTGGCCACCAAGGCATGTCAGGCTGCATTGACCTTGAGCTCAACAACAGCAGCCTGCTCGCCTTTGCTTGGAACTGCCATCATTGACCTATCTCTTGAAGCATGCGTTCAGAACATTCAGGTGTGTTTACGATGAGAGGTAGTTTAAGGTGCATTTATAACAAGAAACAATTTAAGGTAAGCTCTAATAATGTAGACAGTTGTAGGTGTGCTCACGATGAGAGGCAGTTTAATGTGTGTTTATAATGACGGGCAGTTTTAAAAGGAATCAAGAATGGGGGGGGGGGCAGGGGGTTAACTAAAAATTTCTTGTTTTGTTTCCATTGTGTGCATTCTCCCTGAAAAGAAATCCACAATCATCAACATTTTATTTATTAATTTTTTTGCAAAGAGACAGGAACATTCATGCAGAAACATATTTTGCTGTTTGGCACTTAATGAGGTTGACAGATCAGTTGGTCTTAGGTCACTGATCATTGAACAGTTGGTCACATGGTTGGGGAACAAAATGGAGAATTTGTAAATGTGGTCACTTCTGTTATCATAGTTTGTTGTCATTGGCCTTTCCGTGTTATAGGCAATGGATGATGCAACTTGGGCAGCAGACATCGTGGTGGACATTACTGTGAGCTGTAGAATCGTAGTGGACATCAGCGTGGATTTGTGGGTGGCAGTGGGAGATCTAGTCACCTTGCCACCACAGATCACAGACAGACTTTGCCCTGACGACTGCAACAACAATGGATCTTGTGTCGCAGGTCAGGAGGTTTCAAAAGCCATCCTTGAGAAAAATGACTAATATAGGACGACATGGGGAGAACTTCATTTACCCACATTTTCACTCTGCCAAGTCACACATTCTTCTGGGGGAAGATGGATATTATGAAGATTTTTTTTAAGTTTTCCTTCACTATCATAAAACGTAGCTGCAGACAAAAAAGTCCCAACAGTGTCAAATCTTTCAGCTGAAAATGTTGCATATCTATATATAGATCTATATATAGCTAAAAAGTTCTAAATTCTTCTATCTGTATCAGGCCCCCTGCCAAGTCATACCTAAGACGTAAAAATTGGCAAACTACTAGGTGCCCTGCCAGATGCCTGGCACCATAGGGAACAGTACTACCACTGGTTAGCCTGGGGTCAGTAGAATGTAACTGGGTGGGACTGAAGTCTGTGTTGCGATAGCAGTCCCAGTGTGGCAGCACGTAAACTGTTAACTTGTCTCAAGCGACACTGTCCTAAGTATGTATCTTCTTTGCAACAGGATGTTAAGCAATAAAAACCCAAACTAAACATTGAATCAGCTGTTGATGAATCCACAGGTGTGTGTAAGTGTAGAGACGGCTGGCTGGGTACCTCCTGTGCAATTCCAGAATGGCAACCACCCCAGCTGACCTCCATCCCACACAATGTGTGTGATATCCGTAACCAGCAGTGTTCTTATATCACTGTGTATGGCAGCAACTTTGTCAATTCCCCAAGCCTCAAATGTCGCATGTCACAGGTGAGAATAGTGTATATTTTACTTGATTATGCAATATATAACATCCCCAAATGTGTTTTTGAAGGTTCTGCAAAAACTTATCAGATGAATGTGTGGTGTGTTTCACTCAGATTCTGCTCGTTGCTTCTGTTTAACATTTTACCAGATTTGCAGTTACATCCAAGTGATGTAAAGGCATTCAGGTTTGTTTCAGAACAGAGTTTTTTTGGCTTACGCTTGATCGCACTTTTACTGCTTTTGACTTCTAAATTACAATGTGAATATTTTTGTAGGAAGGCAACATCACAATTGCGCCAGGAGATTTTGTAGGCACTGAAGAGATAAGATGCCCAGTGAAGACCTGCAGTGGAGCAATGCGTGTAGCTGTCAGCAACAATGGCGCCGGCTTTTCAACAAATCTGTCCTATGTCTGCTTTGACTCTGTCTGTAACAACTGCAATGAAACTGGATGCTGGCCCCGGGTAATTGGGAACACCTTTACCTAATGCTAGATGGATATCATTAAGACTGCCTCGAAATATCTTTTCTGAACTGTACAGAAAACCACAGTTTGTGCTTGAACAATGTGGGAAAGCATCATGATCAACATTTCATTTTCACAGCAACTTAACTATCTGCAAAAATTATTCATAAATTTGAATTCCTTGTTTGGTAAGTCAACTCTGTCTTATATTTATAGTTTTCCTTTATAGTTTTGTACTTTCATTAATATAGATTTCTTAGACCTCATATTCCAAGCATATATTGTAACCATATATGAAAGTATGAATTCACTTCATTACTCTTCCCCTCTGTTGAGTTTACCGTGTGTGTAAAGTGCCAGCTCGTCTCACTCGTTTCCAAACTAGAATCCTATGAGTCAGTTTTCCAAATTTTCAGGAGGATGTTTGTCGCATTGGAGGACAGTGCTATGCTGATGGGTTTGTTAACCCTGACAATGCGAGGGAGGCATGCAGGCTGCAGTATTCCAGATCAGCCTGGACGTTGATCAGAGGTGGGCAGTAATTTCTTTGACAACAGAGACGGAAATATCATAACATCATGTAATCTCGCTACAGCACCACCTCACTGCGTATTTCTTGTTCTCTAAACACTGACCCAAGTGTTTGTTTCTGTTAGGTCTTATAGTTTATCTAAGTGGGACTTAATGCTAATTTGTCAACATTTTGCGGGAAAAAAATCACATTTAATGCACTTGCACTTTGCCACTGTTCTACTCATTCAAACTGACCTAATAACTTGTGAAGGACAATGTCTTTCTGCTCTGCTTTGCAGTTGAGAAGGTAGAAGAGACCAGACTCACATTCCTGCAGAAAATAAACAACATTCTAGTGACGGTGGGTGGGAATCTGACTATCAATGGGTCTCTTGCTATGGAGGTAAACATGCGACAACGCTTAGCCATCATCTTCAATGGGACAGGCACGTTGAGCCTGGGGCACCTTACCCCCCCTTGCCTCCAGGACCCTCAGGAATGTCTGTTTGGATTCACTGTCAGCTTTAGCCTGAGGTTAGTCACAAGGAGACCATGGGACTCTTTTTGATTTAAGGAGTGGTTTATTTATTTGTTATTACACAGGGTGTTAAGCAAAATTAGAATTAGTTTTAGAATATAGTTCATAATGCCTACACAGAAGATTTTTGAATAAGTGATTAGATTTTGCATGATTAAAAAATGATATGGTCCAGGGAAATTGATGTATATCAGATGAAAAACATCTTCTGCATCAGATTATCTGAGAAAGCCAATGTCCCTGTTTTCTTTTTAAAAATAAAATGCGTATGAAACATTTGTCATCAGATTAAGCAGGGATGAGAAAGTTCCAGATTTTTCACTGGCCCAATGGGGTAGTAACTTTTGAACGTTCACCAGCCCACTCAGGCTTCCACTGGGCTAGGTTGTTTTCTTTATGCATGGCTTCTGCAGTCAGCAACAACAACAACAGAAAGATCCCTCTTTGGTTAGTGATTTCATTTTTAATGGTCTGGTAAGATTCCTGGTGGCCTAGCTGAGGCTGTTGGATCACCACATTTTCCCATCCCAGTAGAGTATGAGCAATAAAAGGAGATCTGATTAATTTTATTGGTAATTTCATTCAGATTCACTCAGCTGGTGGACAACACAGTACTGTTCTCAACATGCGGCAGCCAGACGGACCATACTGGGGTGGCTGTGCTGTATAACAAACAGCGCCTTTATGCCATTGTTTCTACACGCTCTCAGCAGTGGACCATGTATGCAGCGCTGACAAATACTGCTGACTACCACACCTACGACATGTCTTGGAGTCAACAGGCTGGACTAGCCCTGTACCTGGATGGGCTCAAGGTTGGTGTAACAGTCAAGGCTGAGACACGACGACAGGTGCTGCAGACCCCGACAAAGTGTGATCTGGTGGTCGGGGAAAAAAGCACAAGAACCACAATCTTTGTTCTGGAACTGCTGAATGTGGTCTACTGCCAGAAGGACATTGTGGACAATCTTGGCATCACCACAGGTAGTGCATCAGTTTGCATTTCATGTGCATGTGTGATGTTCTCTGTGTGTGTGTATGTGTGTACATTTGTGTGTGCCTGTATATATATTTGCAGTTGTTTTGATAGCCAGGTGTCACTGCGTGTGCTGTTTCTTTCATCTGGTTTTCTGTCCTTTAGAAAAAATAAAACTGTTTACATTTGGTTACAGGATTCCCAGAAGTTAAGAAACCAACGCTGACTGTCGATGTGATAAACAGCAGGGTGGAGTTCACTTGCGAGTTCCCACGGCTGACTGATGCAGGTGTCCAGTACTTCCTCACTTATTATGGCGACCGGAAAGTTCTAACTGGCCCCCATGTTGTGGGGAACACAACTCCTCCGCTCACAGAAGTGGATATAAAAGCCCTGTCTTATGGCAGCCAGGTGGGTGTAATGTTTTTCACATGTGTGGGTACTTTTATTCTGGTGAGTTTTGCTTTATGCTTTGTACTTTTAAAAAGATTAGTGTAGCTTTACGCCAGGTTGGTTCAGTGTAAAAAGGGCACTCACCTGAATAAAACAGATTTGTCTCATTCTTCCTTGTCTACGTCTTTGTCACTGTCCTTTGTTGACTGTCTTTCCTTTTTCTTTTTTTTTTTTCATTTGTTTACATAAAGGTATTTCACAGTTCTTCCATATTTTATTGATTTTTTTTACAAAGCAGTTTTGTCTATAGGTGTGAATAAGCATACGCAGGTCTAAAAGGTCTTTATGTGTGTGTGTGTGAGACTGTCTTTCATCGGCACTCAGATGTATATGGATTTCCCGTATTTATTTTATATTATCAGCTGCTAAGTGCATACTGTTGAAATCCTGCAGGTGTCCTGTGAGATTCAAGCATGTTACTCAGACAACTGCAATTCCACATTGGGCAAGTCCATACAGAGCAACATCATCCAGATTCAACTTGAGGTAAGTCTGCATAGAAAGTTGCCAGTTATGTGCACAATGGTGTGTGTTTGTGTGTGCATGTGTGTGTGTTTATGTGGGTGTGTGTGTGTGTTTGTGTGAGAGAGATAGAAGATTGGATTCAAACATGTAAAATATGTAGTTTAAAATCAGCGTGCAGGTAGAGCAAATAAAAAGCCTTATTTATAAGAAATATAGGTCCTATAAAGCCTTGAAGAAATGATGACTAAAATTATCAAAGTTAACCAAATTGTGTATTGAGCCGTACATTAATGTGTTGATGGCTTGAGGGGAGATGAGGTGTGCATGAATGAATAAAACCAGGCAGGAGTGATACCATAATACAAATACAGGCGAAGAGTGCTACTCCATTTTCAGAAAATGTAATGCCACAGACATCAGTACAAATGCTGACTAAGTTGTTTTTTCTCTCTCTTTTCCTCGGGCAGCTTCTGACCACGGAAAAGCTGGTTGTGTATGAGGGAGACATTCCAGGTATGATTGAGATCAAGAGCAATGTCCCTCCGAGCCTCTTCTGTCCATTCGATGCTCGTGAGGGATGCAAGGTCCAGGTATTTGCTGGAGTGCGAGCAGCGAAAGAACTGACCTGCCCTGACCACCGCACCATCACGCAGTCAGTGCTGGAGTGGACTGGCCCCGACTCTGAAAAACCCTTCTGCGGCCTGACCATAGAGTCCAGCACATGGCAGCAGGTACACAGTTTGGCTGTAAAAGGAGTGGTGGACACACTGAAAGACGGGGACCAGCAGCGCACAGTGCAGGTGTATGTGGCAGTTACTTCACGAAACATCACCACAGCGATGACCTTTGACCTTGGACACATACAGGTAATATATAGGGTGTATTCTTCTGCACAAAATGATAGCAGGCAAAACGTTTGGGACCAATCCTGGCATTATGGTGGCCTCAATTTTGAATCAAGCTTGTTATTTTATTCACCTTATGGATTTTTTGTGGTTTGATGTAGTAAAATTGTCTTCAGAACCAGTGTCTTAGCTAGAGCTACACAATAGCTGCAACATGTTCACAAAGTACTTATGACCTAGATTTTCCATTACATTTATGTTTACTAGTTTTTTTTTTCTTGTTCAGCTGACAGTGAAGGATGGGATGGACGGAGCCAAGTGTGTGTCTCTAAACGACCCACATCTTGAAACCTTTGATGGCAGGTATGCAATAATTAGCATCTTGATTTATTCTCACCTCAACTGATGTACATTAAATTAATGGGCATCATTTTCAGCTCCAAGTTATCAAGGAGAAGTGCATAATGAAATCTTTCAGATTGTCAAAGCTTGGAAGTTGTTTCCTGGCAGCATATACATTATTAGTTATTATAGTTTGTTATTAATACTTAAAGAGTTTTATATACTTACTGTGCTGTCACTGAAGAGCTCATTGTGACAGTCATATGATTATGTTTTCAGTACATATGACAACTTTGGTGAAGGAGAATATGTCTTGTATAAGCACAGCAGCCTGAGATACCAGGTGAGAATCTCCATGCCATTACCATGTGTTGTGTCTTCACCATTAAGAGTAACATATATTAACAACCAGAGGCTTTGAGCTACCAACCTGTTCTTTGTACTACCAACCTATTCAAAGATGAACTCAAATGTTAAAGTGGCACCTTTAACCAGTAAACCGTACCTAAACCTATCCGATTTATTCTTATGTTCTTATAACTAGTACACATAGCAAAAGCTGTGCATCAGCATTGGAATCAAGATAATACACATATTTTATGGACTAAAAGAGTGTTTGTATAAATTCCTCCTTACAGGAAGTGATGGCCAGAAAGTAGAAGGGGAAAGGTATTAAAATGTTGACAATCTTTGCATAGGATGTTATTGGTCCCCATCTTTTTAACGAGCTGATCATACATTCGGTGAACTGTCTTTTCTCACAACCAACATTTCCTCCTTGCGTAATAACTCAGAATCTCACTTTGACAAAAATTATTGCTGAGTGCACTTCCTCATCTCTAGCTGTGACAGGTGTTTAAAATTCTTTAAAGGGCTCAGCAGGGCAGTGTCTTGCACTTAGCCCATTCCGAAACAAAACCATACTGTTTTTCCCTATCCTTCGGTTGTAGAAGAGTGGCATGGAACCAAGATGCCATATTATCCACTCAGTTATCTTCTGCTCAATTTCAGATGCAAAAATATAAAATGTAATTTCTGCATTTATTTATTTGTTTGTTTCGGAAAACATTTGCATTCGGAAACTGTTTTTGACACATTTTACGATCCCCTGTGAAACTTGTCATGTCTTCAGGTGAACGTCTTTTACCGCACATGTAGAGGCACTGCATCGTGTAACTGTGGTGTAGCCATGCGTGTGGACAACGATGTGGCTGTCATCAACAAATGTCCACCACGACAGGATGTCAACCAGGATGACTACCCCGTGGAGGTCACGCTGTACAGAAACGGTGACCTCACTAGAGGCTTCCGGGTCAACAAGTACAACGAGAACAAATATGCAGTATGTAACTTTATGTATAACATTTTTTTTCTGTACTTGGCTTTTAGAGACTTAGGCGCAGTTAATATTTATAGTAAACAGAGAACACTTTCTTATCCATAATATATCCCCCCATCAATTTTAAACTCAGATATGTAGCTGCATAATGTTCATAGGCAGACAAATGTTTTTGTGAACATTGAAAGGGAGTAACAAGGTGAATCATATAATCATTGCACAGGTCTT
>SMGT01005557.1:194874-210492 GCA_004794575.1 Lanistes nyassanus
CTTCATTTTATGAAATAATTGAAGATTCTGATTTAAATCATCTAAACCAGAACTAAGCAAGTTGTTTTATCAGGCTGAAAAAAATTCTTGTCTCGGCAAAGAACCTTTATAACAATGTTTTTCTCTCAGAAAACAACTGCATCTTTTGAAAAGACTAACACAACAGTCTCAGTCAGCGCCACTTATGTAAGCTCCCAGAAAGTTCGGTGCTCCCTGCCTTCCAACAACAGCAGCTACTACATTAAGGTCAGCAACAACAAACTGATGGTCAGCAGCGAATCACTGTTGAGGATTGTGTACAACTCACTGTGTGAAAACTGCACTGAGAAGGCTTGCACGAAGAGGGTAAGGGATCCTATTTTCAGAGGTAGGTAGTGTGTGGTTTTGGAGGCAGTATGCTTTTAGAGTGATAATCCTGTTTGACATGGTTCAAATCCAGAGCAAAAATGTTCCAGTAGTCACACAACTAACCATTTAATAGTGTGATATCACATTTGCCTTCAATCATAAATTTTTTGAATCGGTATTCCCTTTTTATTCTGGATCGCTCAGTCTCACTATTGTGGTGTCACTCTCTGTCGTCCACAGTGCTATCCACATCCACCCACCTGCCCTCTCCCTCTCTCTGGCATATGCACCACACCTGCACACATACGTGCATACATACCTGCACACATGCACACATACCTGTACACATACATGCACACATACATCCACTCATCAATACATACATCCACACAAAATCCAATCTACACACTGTAGTATAACTTACCTGCTCCAATGTCATGATTTTCCCCTCCTTAGCTGATTCTGTTTTATGATTATTACAGACGGACATCTGCACGATCGGTGCAAGCTGTTATGAATCTGGATACCTGAATCCTAACAATGCCAGCCAGGTGTGTCGTGCAAACCAGTGGACAGTCATTAAAAGTAAGTCTTCACAACCACTGACAGACTTGAAAGAGTATCAGCATTTTGAAAGGCTTCATCCTTGGATCAATGTATCACAGCAAACTCTGACACTGAGTGGGAGGTGTTTTATCCAGGCTTGCATCTGTTTCTTCATTTGAACCACTTTCATCCCTCTGTTCTTCTGTTCCCTCTGACAGAAACAGACATCACGGTGCAAAGAATGACATTCCTGAAGATTGTGGGCACAGTGCTGCAGACATTGTCGTTCAACTTCTCGGTGTTTGGGGCACCTACTCTGGTGCCAGGGCCTCTGGGAGGATTGGTGTTGCTGCTTAATGGGCAGAACCAGTGGTTGGACCTGAGCAACCAGACTTCTGATGGCTGCATCTTTGATGTTGAAAAATGTGACTTGGGCTTAACTGTCAGCTTTAGGATCAAAGTCAGAGAGGTGCTGGCTGGAATTCTTATTTAAATTTCTACAAAATCATATAATAATATTTTAGGGCCAATCAAGCTATTGTCATTTTGCACAGTTTTCTGAAACACTTTGGTATCTTTTCATATAGGGTTACATTTAGCTGCAGTTTTCATAGATTTATATGAGTACTTAATCATACTAAATATACAGTGCAGCATAACACACAATGGGCGGTAATACTTTTGTTTAATACAGATCTGTTAATCCATGTAGAGCATAGGTCAAATCATGTAGTCACTTAATTTTTTAAGTATGTCGGTGTGTGCAGTTAAAGTATAATTTCATGTCTCTGTTAACAAAGGTGAAGGAAGGGTCTGTGTTCTTCACAAGCGGGGCAGATACGGACAGTTCCTATGGGCTGGCCATGTGGTACAGTGGAGGACGTGTGTTCTTGAGGGTCAGCACTAGGACACAGGAATGGACAGTGTTCACCACCGCTCTGCAACTTAATGTTTTTGTCAAGATCTCATTCTCCTGGAGCATCCAGACAGGTCTGCAACTGTTCCTGGATGACAAGCTTGTGGCCGTCACCAGCAGCTTCGTCCGGCGGACACGCACTGGCATCACACGCACTGCCCAGTTTGTGATCGGCAAGGCTCTTGGTCGAGAAGTGTTCACACATATGGAAATAGACGGCTTTGAGATTGCATACTGTCCTATGGAAGCTCTCAACACACTCAATGTTACTGTAGGTAAGTTATCAATACCACTTTGACATCCCCCCAACAAAAACTGAACAGTCCAGTAACATTTTATTTATTTATTTATTTTAGGTTTGAATTGCCACCGTATGTAGCTTATAGCCATTATTTCTTTCATTAACTCTTTTGATGTCTTCAACAAGCACCAAAAATCTCCCGTCTGCTTTTTTGGCTAACACTAACTGCTGCCTCAATAAGTACAGCATCAAATCTTCTCCCTGGTCTATATATCTATGTTTTTTGTAACTAACAAAAATTAAAGATTTTACCTTGGAAAAAACTTCCAGCACAAGACTGTCTTCCATGCTACAAAAGATTACTGGCAACATGGTCTCGCCAGACAAACACTAATTGACAGTTCTTTCTGGCTTATCCTTCAGGACTTCCAGAATTTGAAGAGCAGCCTAACATGACCGTCTCTGTGAGCAACATCACAGGCCAGGCAATTTTCACCTGCATTATAAGAGCACTGGCGCAGGATGGATTGCAGTACTTTGTGGACTGGTACTGGGGACGTGGCTCATTACTTGGACAGAATATAACATCCACCGATGCTGTGGTGACAAGCATTCTGCAGGAAGATGCCATCACTCGCCTGGCTTTAGGAGATGAGGTGAAATTCCTCTACATCTTATTACAATCTTATTCTTTTCCCATCACCCATGTTTTGTGAATGCAATGATATCATACAGGATGTTTTTAAATTTTAGAAAGGTTAGCAAACCATGAAATCTCTTTGCTGTAGCCACATGTCTCCTACAAAAGTCACATGGATTTCAAGAATGTTTGAAAAAAAATTAACAAGAAGTAGAATGTTGGTTAGGATCTCATCCATGCTCCGTTAAAAGAATATTGTTAGAAAGATATTTGACCTTTATTGAATATTCTAGAGTCAATTTAATAAAGAAATTTAAAGCAAGCTGTTTATACCAGGGACAGATCCTATCAGAAACACAGGCTGAAAGAATTGCACAGACATTGACACCTGATATATTATCATAATTAAATCCGTGTGTCAAATCACTTCAAAACTAACCCAGATGAAGGACGCTTACAAATAACCCCAGTTTATTTCGGTTTAGTCATCCTAATGCATTAGAACATAGAACTCCAAAGTGTAGCTGGCTGGTGGCAGTATAGCTCTCTATTTTTTAAATTGTAAGTTTGATAAGTCTAAAGACATATAACAATTTGGGAAAGGAATGTAGGAAAATGGTTTGGTAAATAGCAGCCATTGTTTCTCCATCACTACTTTTTCCCCATTGGAAAAATATGTTTGAGCTTTGACAAACATGCTCCAAGGCTACTTCTAACCCATCCTATGGCCATGAAGGTCCAGCTCGCTACCCATGCTGTTGAGTTAACCTGAACATCGCCTTCTGGCTGCCACAGTTTTGTCAGAGGCACAGTTATTTAAACAATAGTAGATGGTTCTGTCACATGCAGTTATCTTTCCTCAGGTGTACTGCGCTGTGTCAGCATGTAAGGAGACTGATTGCAGCAACACTCGTGGCCCTGCAAGAGAGAGCTTGCGACTGACAGCTGGTCCAAAGGTGAGCAGAGGCAATAAGATGTCTTTTAGTGTGTTCTGGTGGTGACTTTGTAAGTCTGTTAGTGCCCAGCAGTGGCCAGAATGTATCAGCCATGTGGTTCATTAAGGCCTGTTTATATTGAATTTTGTAGGTCTGTACATGTTTGTAGAATGTTTGTAGAATGCCTTTGTAATCTAGTACATAAAACTATCATATCAAATGTAAGCTAGTGTAAAAACTTGAAGTAAGATGCATGACTCTCACTTCTTGTAAAGCTTAAAACTACTAACATTCACAAGCAAAAGTTTTTAAAACATAAAATATTACACACTTTCGTTGAAAACTTTAGGTATAAGAATGCCTCTTGGTCTGTTTTTTTCCCACCATGTTTATCCCATGATCAGCTTCAGACCAAATCCCTGGAAGTCTATGAAGGAAGAACCACTGCATACATCAGTCTTGCCACCAGCATACCACCCCGTCTGTACTGCTTGCCGGAAGACAGAAGTAGGGAGTGCAGGGTGTCTGTCACCCCCACCCTCCTCCAGGCAGATGACAAGGTCCGCTGTCCTGGCAGCCGACGTGAGATCTCGCAACTGGTCTTCTATGCTGACCCTACCACTGCCCAGCCCTGTAGCTACTCTCTAACGATGGACAACTGGCAGTCACAGCTGCAAATCCCACTCACTGGTGCAATGGATGGTTTGAAAGACAAGGACCGTCAGAGGTCGGTGCAGGTCAAGGCCACTGTTATAGCTTCTGGCCTCGTTTTTGACTCTGTCATCCTGGGCAAGGTAGCGGTGAATGTAAAGGACAGTGATGCTACAGCCATCTGCAGTGCAAAGGGAGATCCTCACATCACCACAGCAGATGGAAAGTATGTTGAGGAAAAATAGTATCATTTAAAGTAGATGACATCAGAAAACTAATGTCAGTGATAGCTGTCCACATCTTATGTCTTTCATGAAAGCTGTCTTAAATTCATCGATACCCAGTCAGTTTCATGTCGGTGAAATCTAGTGATTAACCCTTTAGTCTTCGAGATCATCTGATCCCTTGTTATTAAATTGATTATTGTTTCGTTTTATATTTAGAGGGTATCTTTTTGTTGTTGTTTTTTTTAACTCACACCTCTTTGGTAACTAATTTTATCAAAACCCTGTAATGTTTGCAACAGGGAAGCGACAAAGCACTAACGTCATGATCAGTAACACTATTAAATGTCGTGAACAAGTTTTGTGAATTAGATGGATCTTCTTGTTCTTTCTTCTTTTTTCTCTCTCTCTCCTTTTCTTTTCCTTTATTTCCTTTCTTTTATCCTTTTTTCCCCTCTTTCTCCTGTTTTTTTCTTTCTTCTTTGTTTTTGTCATCTTCCTCCACTGCACTGAATATATTCCAAAGTTTCTGCTGTGTTTCATTATACAGATACTTCAACCACTACCGTGAAGGAGTGTATGTGCTGTATCGCCACCTGACACTACCTTATGAGGTAAGCAACTGATGTGTATTCTTGCTTTGGAATAATCTTAAGCTTCATCTTCATAGCTTCATGTTGAGAAACAGTTTTGATGTCATCTTTCCCCATCTGTTTTGTGCACTAGATTCACATCTTCACACGCAGCTGTCTTGGCAGAGCTGCATGTATCTGTGCCACTGCTGTTAAGTCTGGCAACGATGTCCTCTTGTTCGAGCGATGTGGACCTGAGTATGCCCCAACAGACGGCCGCCCAATCCGGATACGGCTGCTGCTGAATGGAAATCTGACAGCTGGCACACGTGTCCTGCGCAGAGATGGCGGGTCAGAGTTCGAGGTTTGTGTCTGTGCATGTCCACTTAGCCACTACGTGTTTTTGCAACAAACATATTTTAATTTAATATTTTAGCTTAAGTTTAGCAGCTGAGATGCATGTGGAACTACATGGTGTTTGTGGCCCCCACTGGCAGCCTAAGGCTACAATTGAGATGAGGCAGGTACCATATTTTTTTAATATATCCAAAATCTTATTTCACTTTTAACTGATTTTCATTCTCCATTTTTTTAAATTCCAGGTGCAGTTCCCAACAGGTGCAAAACTCATTCTGAGCGTTGGTCGAGAAATTGCCGAAAGCTCGTTGTCCGCCTTCTTCCAGCCAGCACCCCTTGATTTCCAGCAATCAACAGGTGCTGTTGAAAAAATTATCTTTAACCCATTCAGGTTTTCTCTTGACTGTACTGACATTGAGAAAAGCATGGGTCTACTCAAAAAAATATTACGAGAGAACTTTATGTTGTAGAAAAAAGCAAAAAGTGTGAAATCCTAGAGAAAAAGTACTTTGCATAACAGATTCCAAAATGTATTGTGTGCTCGACAAACACTATCTATTCAAAATCTTTATTCAGGATATCATTGTAACAAAAGCCAGGAACTCTAGCTGGAAAATGGTTAAACTTCAATTTTGGCAGTTTCTCTTACTATTTAGGGAATATTTGTGTTCACTTAAGAGGAGAAAAAAACAAGGAAAAAGAATTAGTTTTGCATGTACACCAACAGCACCCCATGAATTTATTTGGCTTGAATCCATGTGGTGAACTTGGCCTATTCTGTGAGTCTTCCACAATGACCTTTATTTTGTTGTTAGGCTCTTGTTTTGATTTTCTGTCCTACAGGTCTCTGCGGCAAATACGATAATGACCAGGAGAACGACTTCCTTGGTCCCTCCGGTCAGGTTTTCAAATCCAGCTCTGAATTCATAACTGCCTGGCAGTAAGTAATGGGCTGCATAAGCTATTTTCTAGCAGAAATTCATTCCTGTACTGTAAACATTTTTGGTTACGTCCTGAGCGAAAGATATGAATTATATTAACCACAGTGGTAAACATTTTGCAATGTGTTTGAGTTTCTTGATGAACTTTTGTGTGGATTTTTGTTTTTCTTAGGGTGAACAGTAGTCAGACCCTGTTCAATGGCATTTGTCCGGACACCGAGCTAACAGACAGGGACATGGCAGTGACAATGAAGTGTAACTGTATGGAGGATCAAACCCCAATCTGTTCTTCCACTGTTGGCATGGAAAGTTGCTCAAACGATCTTGATGGAGGTAAAGACTGGTGACTGAAGAACAAACATACTGATGTGCATGTAACTCTATTTGCTAACTAGGCCTGGCGAGGAGAAAGCATGTGTGTACCTCATGTGATGCACTGTGTCTGCATGTCTTCCCCACACATGACAAATGGTCTTCCTGTCCTGAGAAAACAAAGTTTGTTAAAGAGAATCTCACAGCAAGGGTGATGACAGTCCGAAATGCATTCTGTTTTTTTCTGCGGACTGATTGAATTCTAAATCAGATCGATCTTTTTTTTTGTATTTACCTAAAATTTTACAAAACAGACATATCAGGTAACAGACTTGTGCAAATAGCACCTTTTTCTTTTCCTTAAACTTCCAAGGTTCCTTGCATTCCCTTGCTGATTTTTTTTGTGCACTGCACAAGTGGATCAGATAATGTTCCTGCATATATTTTCTTGGTGCCAAAAAAGCATTTCTCATGTGTAAGAATCAATTCTGGTTGTACTTGATGGTACTTAATACCAAAGCTTGCTTCTGGTGTAAACATGCTTGGTAAGACAGCGTTAGTATTTGCACTTCCCTTTTATACAAATACAAAAATTAGTTTATTTTAGCAAGTACATAAACAAATGAAGAGATCCTCTGGAAGAAGAATAAATCTGTTCCTGGATTCATTTTTTGCAGTGGATATAACATCTCAGCTTTTAGACACTGCAGTGACCCTTGACCCATGCTTGCTGGCACAGAGCCCAGTTCAGTGGGAGTTCAATGTAAACTACACATCACCGGTGAGATTCTGTTGGCATTTTCTGATCCTTTTTCATTTCACCGCTACTTTCTATGATGTTCATAAGCTAAAATAATTTTTAACAAATCTAAATGGATGACACAGCACATGATCTTGTCTTCTGCAGGACGTCAGCTGGCCCACAGCAAGCGGCATCACTCTGGAGAATGCCACTCAGACATGTCTTGCAGTCCGTCAGCTGAGCAAAGCTGCCCAAGGGTGTGCAGGCCTTGTTGGTACCCTTACCCTAGAACTGTCACAAGAAGCATGTGTGGAAGACGTCAAGGTACTATCTTGATTATTTTAGACAGAGGACAGTCTGTGTTGATGGATGGACAGATTCATAGCGTACCTAAGCCCAAGCCTCTCTCCATTTGGGACATGCTGCTGTTAAGATTTCCTTTTTCTTTAAAACCTGTTCCAGATAGAATATGTAGCTACTCCCACATGCCACAGAACTAGTCACACAGCTTTCCACACAGCTAGTGTGTGAGATGAGTGTAGCAGATAAACAGACACCCATGTGGCTAGATGAGTGAGTGGATAAAAACAGACTGATAATCAAGAGGCTGAGGTAGACAGATAGGTGAGCAGATGGTGGGTAGATGAGTGAGTGGATAAAAACAGACTGATAATCAAGAGGCTGAGGTAGACAGATAGGTGAGCAGATGGTGGGTAGATGGAAGGCTTAGCTGTGATCAGAACTTAAATATTCAGCCAAAAATTTAGTCTGGTGTATTTTTCCTCTCGTGTTGCTAGTTAATGGACAGTCTTGAATGGGCGCACAACCTGGTGAAGGACATCCTGATCCCCTGCCGTGTGGAGTTGACTATCAATGTAGACGTGTGGATGGTGAATGGTGATGTGCTGACGTTGCCCACTCACATCACAGACGTTCTGTGTCCCAATGAATGCAGCGGTCATGGAACATGTACACTTGGTATGTTTACCTGTACAATCTTCACACACCGTCTGGATCATCAAATCGTCTCTGGACTCTTGAAATAGATGCTGTTTCGATACTTTCTGTACTGTTATGTAGGCTTGTTGGCAGCTTGGTGTAAACTGCGGACAAATGCACAGCTTGTCATCCATACATGCAGGTGGATAAATTGCTAGTCACCATCCTAAACCGATGATGCAGGTACTTGTGCTTCCAGGTGTGTGCAAGTGCAGCGATGGGTGGCTGGGTTTGTCCTGTGCCATCCCAGAATGGCAGCCACCAAGATTGGGCTTCATTTTCGAAAGCCTGTGCGATCTTCATAAGCAGACATGCTCATACATTACTGTGTATGGAAACAATTTTGTTGAAACACCAAACCTCACCTGCCGCATTTCACAGGTAGGATTTCAAATCACCTTTTATTTGTTAGAATTGGCCACTGTGTGCTAAACTCCTTTCCAAACCAGAGAAACCAGTGATGCAGTCAAGCATAACTGACTGCCAAGCTGAACACAGCGGGCCCTGCCCCCTCCCTGCCCCATCCTTTGGCCCCCTCCCCTGGCCCCCTTGCCTTCTCTGAACTGTGTTCACTGTCACTTCTCATGTGAACTCACTGTAACCTAGTCAGTCCTTCTCCAGCCACCCCAGGTGAGGGAGCGGGGGAAGGGGGTTTGTATTTGGTATAGTGCCCGATTCTAACCTACTAAAACTAATTTTACATGGAAAAGTTTCTTTTCATTTCTGTAATAAATTTTTGACAAAGTACAGTGTTTGTTTGGGTCGAGAGAAAGAAAATTACAAGCATCATTTTTTGTTTTTTAATTGCAAACAGAATGGTATCATAACACAAGTCCCGGCTGTCTTCTTGCTGACTGAAGAGGTCCAGTGTCCTGTAACGATGTGCAATGGAACAGCGCAAGTTGCTATCAGCAACAATGGCTTGAACTTTTCAGAGAGCCTCTCCTTCATCTGCTATGACTCTGTTTGTGACAACTGCAGTGAAACAGGATGTGGCCAGAGGGTAACAGAAGCTTCTTTGGTGGCGGGGAGGGGCCAGTAAAGGAGGATGAAGAATATGCTTTTCCTGTGTTAACTGCTTCCACATTCATCATTGTTAGTGGAGCCACAAAAAAAGACGAAAGAGTTTTCCATGCGGAAAGCCACCAAAACTTTCCTTTGGAAAACATTACCACCATCTCATGATTAACAGAACCCATCATGAATCTTAGTGAAGTATACTTCTGTTTGCAAATTTTGACATTTATTTCAGCCTATATGATTTTATTTATTTATTTTTTCTTCTTCTTCTTCTTTTCATGCCTGTCGTCTGCTTCACAGATGGATGTGTGCCGAATAGGAGGAAAATGCTATGCTGATGGATTTGTCAACCCTGAAAATGCTCAAGCTGCCTGTCGTCCTCTGTACTCAACCACTCAGTGGACATTTATTAGGGGTACTCTCAATCTTCATTATTGTAAAATATGTGGCTTCACTCTTGATCTGCATTATTGTAAATATGTGTCTTCACTCTTGATCTTCATTATTGCAAAATATGTGGCTTCGGTCTCAACCTGCATTGTTGCAAAATATGTGGCTTCAGTGTCTATCTGCATTGTTGCAAAACATGTGGCTTCACTCTCAACCTGCATTGCTCTAAGATATGTGGCTTCACAGAGTAGTAACAATAAACTTATGGTAACATTTAATTATGAAGGTTTTTTGTATTTATTCCAATTTAAATATTTACTGTTTTTGCAGTTACTTATAATAATTTTAAATAATTTATTTCTGTGTTGCAGCAGAGAATGTGCAACGCATCACTTTTGAATTCCAAAGAATCACCGGTAACACCCTGGTGACGTCTTCTGGGAACATAACCTTCAACGGCACACTTAAACTTGCTTTCACCACACGTCAGCGTCTGTCCTTGACCTTTGATGGACGTAGTCTTCTTACCCTTGGCGCTTTGACACCACCTTGCCTTCAGAACCCTGAAACTTGCCTTTTTGGCTTCACAGTTACCTTCAGTGTGAAGTTTGTACCTTTTTTCTTGTTCTTATTATTCTCAGAACTTTCTTGATGAAAGTTTTATTTTGGCGTAGCAAATGACCGTGCAGAGTATTGCCCACGTGGCCAAAGATTATGTACCACAAACGGATTTTACTGATGCTATATTTAACAAAGAAAGTTACCTTTTTGCTTCATAAAGTTAGTTTCTTGTCTTTAGGTTTGGGACACTGGTCGACAACACTCGTTTCATCAGTTCATGTGGGGACCAGCAGGACAGCACAGGCTTCACGGTGTATTACAGGAGACAGCGCTTGTACTTTGCTCTAGGCACACAGTCACAGCTGTGGACGGTGTACACTAGCAAGGTCTCTGCTGATGACTTTAGCACATATGACGTCACGTGGAGTTTGCAGAAAGGACTCGCCGTTTACGTAAATGGTGAAAAGGTTGTGGAGAATGTAAAGGCTGAAACTAGACTGCAGGTCGTGAAGGCAGCTACTGCCTGCAGCCTGACTGTTGGGGAGACGGGAGTCACAGCTTCTGCCTTTGAGCTGGAGTTTCTGCAGATTGTGTACAGTCAGAAAGACATTGCAGACGCCATCGGGATCATCACAGGTGAAGGGAGAAGTAATGTCTTTAGTGTATGACATTGTTTACCTTGTACTGATCAAAGCAATTTCACCATTCCTTCCTGCAAGCACAGCTATATCAGCAGCAGACTGTTCAGAATAGCTCTAGAAAATGAAAATTTAGTTATGATATTTGCAGTCTCAAAGAATCGTTGTCTGCATCTCGCTAATCTTCGCTGACTTATGTTGTTAAAATCAGGGTACCCAGAGCTGAAGACGCCTCCAACGCTAAGCATGGAAGTGGAAGGGGATGACGTGTCTTTGCCCTGTCAATTCAAGCCCCTTGCTGAAGCAGGACTAGTGTACTTTGTTGAGTATATTGGAGACGGACAGGTGCTGGCCAGCCACAGCGTCACAAATGGGTCATCAACTCCTCTGACCTCTATGGAGATGGGGAATCTTGCCTATGGAAGCACTGTGAGATATTTTGATTGATGTGGTTTTATCTCTTTAAATGGTTACATCAAGATTGGTTGACTGACTGACTTATTTACCCACTTATTAGTTCTTTTCTTCATTTACTTTTTTTTTCTTGTGGCAACGCTGCATTCTGTTCTAGAATTTTGCTAGAAAGTCAATAAAGCTTCATAAAATAGCTCTTTGACATCAAACACTGAATCTTTCTGTCTGACTGTGTGTACATTGTGTGTGCAGCTGTTCTGCCAAGTCACAGCATGTTACAGTAACAACTGTAATGCTACCCTGGGAAAGGTTGTTACCAGCAACACCATATATCTTGAAATCGAGGTAATTTAAACACGGTTTACGTACCATTTAAAAATAAATCCATAGAGTATTGGCTTACAGAAGAAGGGTTCTGTTCCCATTCAAATGAGATGAGGTGTGTGTGTGCATTTACAGGTACTGACAAAAACGCTAGTGGTGAAGGAAGGTTTCCCAGGAACAGTCCAGTTCAGGAGTCATGTTCCCCCAAGTCTTTTCTGTCCACTCAACATACGTGACGGCTGCAAGGTCCAGGTGTTTGCTGGAGTACGGGCAGCGAAAGAACTGACCTGTCCTGACCACCGCACCATCACACAGGTGGTGCTGGAGTGGACTGGATTGGACTCTGAAAGACCCTTCTGCGGGCTTACTCTGGAGACCAGTGCGTGGCAGCAAGTGCACAGTCTGGTGGTGAAAGGTGTGGTAGACACTGTACTAGATGGTGACCAGCAGCGCACAGTGCAGGTGTATGCTGCAGTCACCTCGAAAAATCTCACCACGCCCATGACCTTTGACCTGGGCCATGTGCAGGTAAGGCTAAGAAAACAGTCTTGCAATGTTGATAGCATACTGGCAAATATTTTGCTTTCAAGAACTACCAGTGTGTTGCCATGTCTCCTACCTAAGTAAAGGCAGAGGGAATTTTTTTTATTTTCAAATTTCTTTTTTAAAAAAAATAGCATTTATTATAACTTACCATTTTATCAATCTTCACATTTTATCACAAAATTATTCAGCTGACGGTGACGGATCAGATGGATGGAGCCAAGTGTGTCTCTCTGAATGATCCACATCTTGAAACTTTTGATGGCAGGTAAGCTGAAAATAACTGCACCTCCCACCCAAAACTGTATATCAATAATGTTTCGCGATGGAATGTGTACTTTTTAAATTTTGTTTGTTTTCATAATAATTATTTTAAACCGACTGCCTTCCTATTATTCTTATTTGAAAAGCTTCCTTGCTAAAACCAACTGTTCCTTGCTTCTTTCACTCTTCAAAACCTTTGCTCAGGTGGCAGTTTCATCTACACGTTTATTTATCAGTTTCTGATATTTCTTTTCAGAACTTACGACAACTTCAATGAAGGAGAGTTCATTTTCTATCAGAATGAGATTTTCAACCTTCAGGTAAATAACACAGGTTATGTGTGCCAAGTGCTAGAACCTTGGGAAGCTATGGCTACCAGTCATTTTCACTTCGTTTTTACACATGGATGTGCAGGTTCTCAGCACAGAGAACGATTTGTCAACTAACACTAAACAAATGCCAGAACTTGCTTCTCACCACAGCCATTCTGTAGCGCTGTGAAAGTTATTCTTGCATAAAACCATGTTCACTTGTCACTTTTCAAACGTGGGGCATAACTTGGATTCTTCCCACCACCCTCCCCCCCCCCATGTGGTAGACTCTGATTAACAAATATCGGAACATTGTTTTATCTTCAGGTGAACGTCTATTACCGCACATGTAGAGGCACTGCATCGTGTAACTGTGGTGTAGCCATGCGTGTGGACAACGATGTGGCTGTCATCAACAAATGTCCGCCACGACAGGATGTCAACCAGGATGACTACCCAGTGGAGGTCACGCTGTACAGAAACGGTGACCTCACGACAGGCTTCCGGGTCAACAAGTACAACGAGAACAAATATGCAGTATGTAACTTTATGTATAACTTTTTTTTCTGTACTTGGCTTTTAGAGACTTCGGTGCAGCTAATATTTATAGTAAACAGAGAACACTTTCTTATCCATAATATATCCTTCCATCAA
Source organism: Lanistes nyassanus (assembly GCA_004794575.1). Taxonomy (NCBI): domain Eukaryota; kingdom Metazoa; phylum Mollusca; class Gastropoda; order Architaenioglossa; family Ampullariidae; genus Lanistes; species Lanistes nyassanus. The sequence continues at coordinate 208,418 of SMGT01005557.1, forward strand.
TTTTAAACTCAGATATGTAGCTGCATAATGTTCATAGGCAGACAAATGTTTTTGTGAACATTGAAAGGGAGTAACAAGGTGAATCATATAATCATTGCACAGGTCTTTATGCCCAGCGGAGAGGTTGTGTACGCTCAAGTTGAGACCCGTGGCAGTCTCCAAAACTTCATCAATGTCTGGATTGTGGTTCCAGGCAGCGCTTTCAACAAAACAGGAGGTCAGATCCCCCTCTTCAAGTCTGCAGAAGACGTCGGAAATGTTGACCTGTTCTCGTCCTTCTCCCCCTCTTTCTCTCTCTCTTCCCCATTTACTCCCTCTCTCTCTCCCACTTTCTCTCTCTCTCTCTTGCTTTCTCTCTCTCCCTTCCTCTCTCTTTTGGTCACTTGCTGTCGGCAAAGTCAATTTTAGAGACCACTTTGTTGTGCTGCCTTGAACTCTTTTGCCGCATATACGAGGACACTTGCTTGGCTTCTCAATAGGTTTGTGTGGAACATACGACAAAAATCCCAACAACGACCTCACGACAGCAGAGGGGAAAGTGCTCACAAGTTCTGTCAAAGACTTCATCCACTCTTGGAGGTAATAACGGGCGCTTTTGTTACCAAATCAAAGTATGGCCTTTGTCTGCCTCACAAAGATAGATGTCATTCTCATCAGCCTTTTCGTGAACGGTGGTGAAAACTTTGCAGAGATATTGTAATTAAATGGAAGGTTCAGATTGTTTCTAATTATGTTTCTCGTCATGGTATAGTTGTGGCTCACACACACAATTGCAGTTTTCTGGTCAAATAAAATGTGCTGATAACGTGCCTAGAGCTGATTCCTGCTGATTTCTCTGTCTGCAGGGTAAGTGAGGAAGACTCTTTGTTTGACGGCTTCTGCCAGGAAGTGGACACCACAGCGACAACATCGACCGTGTACTGTGACTGCCCTGATGGCGGTACTAGCATCTGTGGGGCAGGTCTTGATGTCGTTCAGTGCGCCAAGACAGACACCAGTCAGCAGCAGCTAAGTAGCCACAACAGCCTGATTGACCAGTTGTTGGCCAGACTGCAGCAGCAACAGCTTAACAGCGAGGGAGCCAATCAGGCAAAAGGTGAGGGTCATTCTTAATGGGCAGAATATTGTCAGGAGAAAGCGGAGGGTCATTGTTAATGGACAGGTGATCGTCAGGAGAAAGGTTAAGTTTTTACGTATCTTATTTTGAACAGCTCAATATTGTAAACATTTGTTAACAATTAGCTCCAATCTTAATTATTATCATCATATTGCAGGGGAAGATATCACTGATATGCTGATCCAGGAGACACCAGAGTCAGCTCCCCTGAAATGTCGCTCCACCGAACCACGCACAGTCTTTCAGTACAATGCTACCTACATGTATGAGGTTGGTGTAAGGAGTGTCCAAGCGCTTCACTGTTTACAATTTTGTAGTCTTGCGCTGTCCTTCCCCCAACTACCATTTGCTGTCCTTTCTTTCTTTCCCTCTGCTTGCCCTCTTTTGCATCCTTCATCTCTCTCTGCCTTTTTCCATTCAAATTTTAAAATAAAAACATTTCTTATCTTTGGCCACCATCTAAGCATGTTGTTGATCTTTTGGGGGTCCTCTTGGTAGTGTGATGGAGCGAGTCAGCTCCGCAAACTTTCCTCTCTCTCTCTCTCCGTAAACAGAGACAGGCCTTTTGCTGACGCTCTCTACATACTTTAATGAGTGCCGCTGCTGCTGCTGCCCAACACCGTCCGTCGGCCCACGGCTCACTGCCCTTTCCCCGGTCTGATCCCCCCCCCCCCTTTATCGGGTGGGGCGAGCCACAACGAAACTATTGCCAGCAACAGCCCCAGCTAGCAGGTGAAAGTTTGGCGCGTAGCACATTTTGTGTTTGTTACGCGCACAAAAGTATGGATAAAAAAAGCAAAGAATATATATACGAGAACATGGAAATAGTGATGAATAGATTGCGCTTCGCTCTTCCTGTTACCTACATGTATGAGGCTGTGCAAGAAGTGTCCAAATGATTCACTGTTTACAATTTTGTGGTCTCTCATTGTCCTCCCCCCCCCCCCCCCCCCCCCCC